>SRMA01003704.1:22199-376081 GCA_007224835.1 Danionella cerebrum
CTTATAAGACGCACCCAATTTTAAATGAGGAAGATCTAGAAAAAAAAGATTCTGAACCAAATACTTTTGTAAAATATTTTATATCAACTGTGTAAAAGTTAACAGCCAAACATGTAACATGAACAGACAGTAAACAGTAAAAGTAACAAAAAAAAGGCTGTAATGTTTTTCTTTGCCCCCACTCATCACCCTAAAGTCCACCATTCGTTATCACCATCACTGTTCCAGTGCAACATTGTCACTACATTACTAATAATAGCCAGTAACATTGTCACTACATTACTAATAATAGCCAGTAACATTGTCACCACATTACTAATAATAGCAGTAACATTGTCACTACATTACTAATAATAGCTAGTAACATTGTCACCACATTACTAATAATAGCTAGTAACATTGTCACTACATTACTAATAGCTAGTAACATTGTCACTACATTACTAATAATAGCCAGTAACATTGTCACTACATTACTAATAATAGCTAGTAACATTGTTACTACATTACTAATAATAGCCAGTAACATTGTCACTACATTACTAATAATAGCTAGTAAGATTGCCCCCACATTAGTAATAATACAGTGGTTCTCAAACTTTAGTCGAGCCCCCCTTTAAACCTTTAAAAGAATCTGGGGACCCCCAGATTTAAAATAATAATTATTTAATAATTAATTAATAATTATTTTAATGTAAAATAAATGTAACTACTCTTTAATGTTAAATAACTCATTATTTATAGCTTATTCAAGTGACAATTCGGTTGCATGGAAACAATTGTATGCTTGCTGTTCTAATATAAATCCTTTTGATTTTTGTCAGCTTAAGAAAACCCACATAACTCCATTAATAAAGGATCAAACTGTACAAGTTTGTGAAACTGTCCAAGTGAATGTTTAGTGGAAAAAAAACCCTCACAGACTGAAGACGATGCAGATCGATCATCATCTTATAGTCAGGCTCAAGAAACATCGCAGATAAACTATTAGCTCCGCCCATTTCACATCTTGAAATGTATTTTAGCGTGAGAAATCACTCAAATGCGAGAGTCTTACGTTCAAGGTGTGAGAAACATTAGCTCTGTAGTTTCGCTCGTGAGTATGGATGCAGATTGGAAACATTGTTGCAGCTACCGTGGGAAATGTAGTTTTTTTTTTCGTTTTCGTTACGACCGCGCTATGACAGAGATAGGCGATGACGTTGGCGTATAGCGCCAGGTGTACAAATATGGCCACGTATAAGACGCACCAACTTTTCCCCCTCAGTTTTGGGGAAGAAAAAGTGTGTCTTATGAGCCGAAAAATACGGTATTCGTTAGGTATGGAAATGAGTGTCTACATGGTAAAAGATGCAAGTGAGTGATTATACGAAAAAAAGGCCTTCTCCTAATGCATCAACTTTAACTTTTTGACCTTTGATGTTTGGTGCCAGTTTATCAGGAAGTGACAATTTTGACTAAAACTGTGCTTTATTCGCAAATAATTTATGAAATATAAGCATAAAATTGATTTGAATCTTTGCATGACCATTGATTGGTTGGAATAGAATCGAATTGGTTTGGATGTTATTCGACAGGCTCCTCCTGAAACTTGTTAATTAAGCATCAAGCAAACTGTGAATTATCCAATACTGATAATCAATGATCAAATTGATAAAACAAGCAGATTTTAGATTAAATAAACAGATTAAATAATTAAATTAAATAATTCTAAATGTTCCAATGGGCAAGTACACACATAAATCTAGTTAATTCATAACTTCTTTTTTCAGTACCTATAGTTTATTTTCAGTTCTATTTCTTCCTGCAGTTATAGTACAGATTTACATTCAAACAAGTATATTGATGATGGTCTGATCTGTACCCTCAGTACGAGCTGAAAAAGGGGTTAAAGAGAGGGTTGTCCGGAATAGATCCGACTTAACCACAAGTGAACCCTGCTGTGCCTGCCGTGCACGCTTTTTAGGATGTCATTACGTGATTTCATGAGCAAGCAGCATCTAACTTAATCGGTCCCTCCCTGGACTCACAGCAAAGCCCAAAAAGAGAGAAAGAGGGGTGCATTAACTGGAAGAACTCAAACTTAAGCGCATTATTCCTGCTTTCACGGATAAATGTTGAGAGCAGATCTGCATGTTTAAAGCAGACGTCTGGCAGATGGTGTGAATATGCTTCTGCTGAACTGATATCTCACCCCAGCACTGTGCTTTATGAACACTACACGTCTAACAAACCTCCTTTACATATTTCCAGATACACGTTCCCTCACTTCCTGCTCTTCGAAAAGGATTAGTCAGAGTTAAAGGCCCTTATTGCCATACATCTCTTCAAAACGGCATTTCAGTAAAGTGGCAAATATAGGCGAGTCTTACTAGTGTGAGGTAATAACGTTTCTTTGCGGTTGTTCGCCTGCTCCTCACTGCAAGATTTAAAGAAAATAATCAGAGAAGAAATTTATCCCAAGCTGCAGATAGTGTGGATTATTTATTTTATTTTAAAAGTTTAAGCGACAAGAACTCTGCAGCGCTCTCAGTACAAAGGTTCCCACTTTCAGGTTCTCCTGGGGTTTTCCCATACTTTCATGTCAATTTGAAAAATGTCATTAAATTGCCAATAAGAATGTGAGTGAGTGCATCCCGTATCTTGTCTTGAAGGGCTTGTGTGATTGTAATTAAGGAAATTAAATGTGAAAATTAGTCGTGTCATGATATTTCTGTCAATGGATTGTGATATTATCGAAGCTTCTGGCTTCCCTGATATTATGATGAAGGCTTGATAATAAACAGGAGATACTTTTATTCAGATAAATACTAGTTATTTGCAAACAACCGGCAGATGCCAAGTGTGTGGTTATGTACAGATTTCGTCACATGAAAATAAAACCAGGCTAACGTTCAACGTTCCACTGTAAATGGGGCAGTAAATGGACAAAAATGTGCAAATTTAATCCAAATTTAATTTGGTTGTATTTGGAAGTAAATGGGAGAGATTAGAAGAATGGGGCATAGGAGTGGTCCGGAGAGCGAATGAACTCATAGATTATTATATTTATCCAAAAAACAGGATGCAAAACATAGAAACCCACGTGGGGAAAACCTGACGAAAAACCTAACAACTAAACTGAAAATGCAATAACAGAAATAACACACGTTTACACAGAACTCTTGGACAGGTTGCAGTGAGTGACAGTGATGTACATACATATATAAACACACACACACACACACACGCACACGCGCACGCACACACACACACACACGCACAAACAAGGAACATCGTGGCTGTTATCAGGGACGTCACTAGGGTTGACAGATAGGGAGGGCTTAGCCCCCAGATGCTTCTCGTACATTGCTTGTGGTGAAAATAGAATAGAATTTACTTTATTAATCCCTTTGGGAGGGTCCTAAAGATTTTTCACGATGTTAGCATTTTAGACGACGTTCGCTTTAGCTTCCAACATTAAGGTTGAAATAGACTAGGCTACAATATCGTCCTTCCTTCTCTTACCACAGGTAAATGTTCAGATTAAGCAACAATCGCTGCTATCAACGTGCAATCGCTGACCATGTGTACACCGTGTGTTCACTGCTGTTTACTGCTGCTGCAACCACACTGTTGTGTTGGTCCAGCTGCTTATGCGGCCGCCTACCACGTCACGCTTGACGCATGCTAATGAGGCATAATCATAACGATAATAATTTTGAAAGCGAACTTCAGTTTAACTCGCTTTCTTGCTGGCTCGTGTTCGCTGCATGTATGCACTTATTTAAAATATATTTTAAATATCAAGATAATAATAATAAATTTTTGCCCCAAATTATAGGGGGGGCTTTGGGATATTTTAGGGAGGCTGAAGCCCCCCTAAATTAGGGCTAACGACGTCACTGGCTGTTATAATGACTAAACTAAAGTGAAAGATTAATTCACAAACTTTCATATTGGTTTGTAAATGTGGTGTTTAAGAGTATCTTGTATAAGCAGAATGGAATTGTTGCCAAGGTAGAATTTTTGGTTGCTATGGAGAAGTCAGTGACTTCATGTAATACGATTAATATAAACCAATCCCCATGCTCAATGAACTTCTCTTGAGCTCATCTGAAGGCCTCATGACGATCCATAGCGATTGACTCCCGAGTGTGCTCCATTCTTTAACAAATGCACTTTTTTTTTACATAGTTTATTTACATAGTATTGATGAGTGTAAACTTGCATTTTAGTGCACACTGCACAATTTTAAACCGATGTTTATTAGACAAACCAAAAGAGCTGAAGTTGATGCCCTTGAGGAATTTCTTGAGATCCTTGCGACAAAATAATCCTTTTCGTTCTGCTTCAGGCCATAAAATGCATATATACTTTTATCAAGGCAGCTGAGGAGACTACCGGTAACTGATGAGTGTGCATTCGTGCAGTATTTGCTGTGTCATTTCATGTGTCAAGATTGCTGTATTTAAAGTGTCGTCTGTGCTCTCGGGAAGAGGGAGAATTGTCGACTTGGCAACGACACAAACTGTTCCTTCAGGAGGCACTGCAGCAAACACAGATGGAAGGGTTTGGCCATGGTTTCACCTTTTCACTCTTTGGTGGTGTTTGGAAGGCTAATAGGTGGATGCATGCATGCACGGATGGATGGATGGATGGATGGATGGACACAAAGACAAAGAAAAGAGGAGACTCTATATGGACACACACACATACACACATAAGTAAGAAAGCAAGAGAGGGTCTCTACTGGCCTAAGTGGATTCTACGGTCACAGCTGCTGCTCCTGACAGGAACTCGCTGAACTCTCTTCACATCTTCTCTATGATGTCATAGCAGGTTCCGCAGTGTGGTCATGCCTGGTTATTCAGTGCCTTCCATCAAATTATAGAGTGAATGCAACAGAGAATTCCCAGATTGTGTTTTGGTACGACAACCCTGCTGCTTGGCCCGAGTCTCCACAAAGAACAGAAGAATCAAATCCTCTTTTTAAATCTTTAAATATTGTACATTTGTTTGCTTTTTATGCATTTAACAGACGCTTTAATCCAAAGAGACTTTGAGATCATTTTGAGCAGAGGATTTTGTGTTTTAGTCTTTTTTTTCCTCTGAAGAAAGGAAACAAATTTGATGTTTGGCTCATAGTTTGCTTATAAAATAAACACTTTCTAAATTATTGTTTTTATCTCAACAAATATAGATGTTGAAATTCTAGAGTACTGAGTGATATGTTACTGCAAATTAAAAGTGATTTCTCAATTAATGAGGGACTAGTTAAGGTTAGAAAGCTGTCTGATGAGCAGATGTGGTTATTCATGCACAGATTCACCCTTCATTTTATTAGAAAATAATTAATAATTAATTAAAAAAATGTGTTATTTGTTAAATTATTTTATTCACATCTTCTAATTCTTATAAATAAAATGGTTATGCTCCATCAGCGTTACAGACTGCATCTTTATCCTATGTTTTTCCATGTTTTCCTATCCTCCACCTTTGTTTTGCTTCGTCTTTGTCATGTGATCTTTCATCAGTCACATGACCTTTAGTATTCTTTTCTTACCCTATCATGATCTGTCTTTCTGCTGCACCTCTTGTTTCTTATTATGTTGGCTTGTAAAAGTCAAATTTGCTTCAGATAAAAAAAAAATTGCCTGGATAGCCAAACTCGGGTTCCTATATGTTTTCAGGCTGGTACCACTAAAGGAATCCTGGGAAATCGCTGGGAATTATGGGCAATTTTCCATTAACTTAACATGAATCTATAGCTCCACTGAGAATCGTCAACAGACCACACATCTGGAGCTTATCAGTCTTTGCAAGAACATACCATGGCCAAGAAGATGTAGGATGTAGAAAAAGACAGAGTGTCTATCAGGGCAATCAGCTTAGAACAGGTGGAAAAAATTGTGACCATATACTGCGTACAGAAGTCTGGCAAGAAGTGGTCTACAAGCTACAAGTCCAAGCGACTCAGGAGTGCATGAAAACATAAGAACTAGGGTACAGGGAAATGACAAGGTGATTTTAACCAATTTGGCTGCAGCAGAAGATAATTTGTTAATCTAAGAGAAGGTAAACTAATGAGTCTCTGCAGGCAACAGTGAAGCATGGTGGAGGTGTGAGTTTTTCAGGACTAATGGTGTTCTTAATACAGAGACAGGAAGGCAGTAACCATCAGGCCATCAGGGAGGTGTACAGTTGGCCCCAAATGTATTTTGCAGCAGTGCAATGACCCTAAACATACATTCGTTGCAATAAATATACAGTGGTACCCTGAGATACGAATATAATGCATTCCAGAGTGACGTTCAGATCTCAAACAATTCGAATGTTGAAGCAAGTTTTACATGTAAAACGCCTAATCCGTGCACCGGCTCTCAGAAACAACGGTATAAGTTGATAAAAAAAATGGAAAACCAGAGAAAAATCAAGTAACGTTCCTTCAATCCTTAAATCTACATATTGTTAATGTAATAAATGATAATAAAACACACGCAAAATACGTAATATGTACACAAATGTGAAACCTTACCTTGAGAGTGAGGCGATGTGTCGGAGGACAGCATTACAGCACTAGGAATGAAAGTTAACTTTCTCGAGATATTTCACAAATTACGAACACAAACGCGGTTTTAACCACAAGCGCAAAGAACACCGAGCATGTGAAGGGATGGAGAGAGAGCTTCTGAGGACGCGAAACAGAATTTCTCTAAGTTTCGCTACAGAACAGCACTTTCCACGTTATAAACGTTATTTTTTTTACAACACCTTGACATTTGTCAAAGTACATCATTAGTAATCTATACATAATGTTTCACTCGATTTTAAACTGATTTAAAGTGTTTTAAGGCATATCAGCCCCTTAAAGCACACTTTCCTCAAAGGGAGAAAAGAGGCGCGAGGACGCGGAAGAAACAAGTGGAAATTAGAGCAGAAATTTTTGTTATTGTTCGTATCTCGAATTTTTCTTCGTATCTCGAGGCAAAAAAATTTCCTGCGAGACCTTTCGTAACTCGAAGCATTCGTATCTCGGGGGACCACTGTATAAATAAAAACGGTATACTTAAAAAAATATATTAATTCAACCCTTTGTGATAAGATTAAGCGTGATCCATATTGTTACAGGATGTTATTACAGGTGTCTAGACAAGCACATCATGCCATCCAATGTGTTTTCGCCAACATTACATGATGAACTGCAGTTCTCATTGTGTCCAGCACATAGCGGTCAGTGGATGAGCCCTTAACTCTCATTTTATGTGCACAATGAAACTCACACCCTGCAGAAAATCTCACTGACAATGCGTACAGGAGTAAAGATGATTAAATTGATGCCTAGGATGCCGGTTCAGATTGTCCCACACCTTCTGTGCCAGAGCGTTTTACACTCACACACACAATGACGCAGCATCTCTGCAGCACAGCGAGCCGGAGGCAGAGAATAGAAGACGTAAAGAAAGAAACGACAACGATAAAGAACCAACCTGAGGAGATGTGTGTAGGATCCTGTTCTTCAGCGTGTAGCACAGAGCACAAGAGAGAAACACAGATGAACCTGGAGAGACACGGGAATAAGACAGGTGAGCTTTTGTGTCCTCAGATTCCTGCCTTCAAGTGATGTGACCACCACGGAATCGGTACAGAGCACATTCCTCACAAAATTAACAGAGAAAGACCCATTTGAGGTTTGCATGCGGCATTTCTACTTGCACCTACTGAGAGTGAGAGAAGAGAAGGTTTGTAAAGGGGAGGGGAGAAAGAGAGAGAGGGAGTGAGAAGGAATATATATCTGTCCAACTGAGATTGAAATACAGCTTACAGCTCGAGAGTCTGTATGTGAAGGCGAAGCTAATGAACTCATGAAATTTCCAGAGCATTCCAGAACCGACTGAGGTGATGTAAGACCACATGAACAGGAGACACATGTAAAGAGGGACACTGCACAGTCAGCAAGGCTGTGGTGTTAAAAAAGTATTACGACAGTAACTCTTCCTTAATGCCATTGTGGCGTCTCGTGATCAATAGCACCGTGTTCCTTCACTTTAGATTAGTCTAGTAGAATCCTCTTTTAGGCTTTTACACAGACGGTTCTATTCAATTCTATACGATTTTAACAGGGCACACTGTAATTTATACTACATGATTATTAAAACCTTAGTTGTAGTTTCTGTTGTAATGAGATTCTTTCGGTCTTGGGTATTGGTGTGCTATTTTTGGTAGAGCTGACATATGTCTGAAACATTATATCATTTTTTTTAAATTCTAAAATTCTCTATTGAAATCAAATGGGAGAGAGAAACTGACTCCAAATGTTTCAGAAAAAAAAACGTTAATGAGCTGCACATCAAGTGAATTCACTGTACATTCCGATCATGGGGGTGTCGGTGTTTTACTACACACAGTTTATTTTTTTTCATCTCCCACACATTATTCATCATTTTCACCAAACAAAATGCCCAAAAATAAATAAACAAATGAATATATATTTTATTTCAAGTTATATTTCAAGTCTTTCCAAACTTTGGCATACCACTGTATATATAAGAACCATCACCAGTTATCACCCTAAAACTTTCTTAGACCAACAACAAAACTACCCTCACTCAGGCAGATCTACAGCAATAATATGCATTGCACTACCCAATCACGGCAGCCCTAAAGCAGGTGCTTATGTATTCAGACTTGACCATGTCTCCGCCTTGGTGGATCAATCCTAATTAGCCCGATGGCTGTTTGAGGCCACATTAACTCAAGACTGTGTCGAGGCAAGTTATCTGCTCCAAGTTCAAGGCCTCAGAGTGAGTAAGTGTAACAGAGAGACAGGGTGCAAGACATAGAGAAAGGGGTTGAGAGACACACATATCAAGGAAAGCAACAGCTGCACTCTGGATTTCATCCCCATCAAGTCGATTCACCGCCTAAAGCACAGAGAACAAAAAAAAAACAAAAAACTGGCCAATGCTCCAACCACTCTCAGTCAGTACATCTCAGCTGGTTTACTTACTTACTGGTTTAATATCTCCCCACACACACATTACAAATCTCAGTATTTTAAAACCATTAAAATGTACCTTGTTCTACTTGTGAAGCTTTATATAAACAGCACAGTGCAAGATTGTAAAAACGTACTGTTTTAGAAATATCATTACGATTGTTTGTTCACTTTGCAATTGTACAAAAAAAAACAAAAGTAAAAAAATTTAAATCATATCAATATTTCGTGCAGGTACATTTTGCCTTCAAAATCAAATAATAAGACTCTGAAAGCAAGGATTGAGTTGATTTAACAGAAAAGGGGGGCCTATTTTAGCTTAAACACTGTCGATGCTAACAGGTAATGCTGCATTGAGGAAAGAAAGAGGCAAAGAACCGGGGGGAGGGGGGTTATGGGGTGGTGCTTCAAAGAACCAGCCTGTTGAGAGTCACAATTGTCTCCCAGCAACTTCATTTAGAGTTTTGAATTACTTGTTGTGTCGTAACTTCCTGTTTGGGTTGTTATATATATATATATATATATATATATATATATATTCAAAACCTTGTCTTCTGTGCACTTTAAGAATAAAGTATATATATATATATCTTAAAGTGCACAGAAGACAAGGTTTTGAATTGTTTTGTAACAATTCCATGAAGACAGAGTAAAATCAGGCCATTTTCCAGCTTATCACAGTTCATAAAGTTTAAAGTCACCTGGAGGTGAAAGGAAAGACTGCAGGATGCGGAATCACTTGAACCGGCAGCAGATAACTTATGTTATCTGTTTAATATCTGAGTGTGGGTTCTGGCACTGTTTCACTGATCTACTCTGGAACCAGCTGTTTGATTCAATATCGATGTTATTTGTTTCAAAATATATAAATATTGATGGCTTGGATTTATAGCATTTTGTAAAAATGACTGTTTGCTTCATAAAATTACATCAGGAGAAAATGGAACAAAGTAAATATTCAGAGAAAGGCTCTGGTACTTGGCTTCTGAAACAGCTTCTGAACACACGGTGAGCTTTTTAGAAGAGTTGCCTGTAGGGAAACATGGAATCAAACATGAAAAATGACAAGTCAGCTGAGATATTCACATCTTGAGCAATAGAGTACAGCATTAGGCATTCTTTAAAGTGCCATCACACTGATCCTGACATACAGTGATGATTCCTTGAGTAACATCATTTTAGATTTAGTTTGGTGAGGTATGTCCTGTAATGGAATGGCCACCCATCCAGGGGGTGTACCACTTTCACCCAAAAGAGAGTTTGGAGAAGGAATTGGGAATTAGCGGGATAATGGAACTTAGGAATTAGTGGGATAATGGAGAGGAATGTTGAACTCCTGCAGAATTACTGCTTCGGGGTGAATCAAATCCTTTGAAAATGTTTTAGTCATCGGTTCTAATATTGGTTCAAAGAGCCAGTCAACAATATATATAACAATTTATAGTAAAAATGTAAGATATTGTCAACATATTCAGGTATAAATAACCAATATAATCACTTTATATAATATCATCTCAGGAGAAAAAAAAGTTCACCTAGACTAGAAGGACACCATTTAATATTTCATCACTTCTAACAACTGAAGTGGAGTGAATATCACTCTGATGGGTGAAGGAATGAGAGTGATGTACCAACACAAACAGTTAACAGACACTACTGTAGCTCAACTTGTCAAAATCATACCCCATACCTTTTCAAACCTTTCCTGATCGCTATCTGAGTATTTTGGCGTAAATGGAATCAAGTTTGAAATGCTTTAATTTGAATAAAATCTCATTTTCAACTTTTGGTTCAGGATTACAGAAATGTATGGTATCAAAGATATTTTTAGCAAAAGCTCATAAAGAACTATGCACAAATCTGATGGTACTTGTAGCTTGTAGGGCCAAATGTTATGGATTCCAGCTGAAATCTCTTGACAGATTATCCAGTTAGTTTTTGTTCCTCACCGAAGCTCATAAGTGGATTGAGTCAGGCTTATGGCATTGAACATAGCAAGAGCTCCGAATTAATTAAAAGATTGCAGCTAAGACATTATCATATGAATGTTAGCATGTCATAACTGATGGATTAATTAAACAGCGTCTAGCCTCTTTAAGGCAGAGGTATCCAATTAATTTTAGTTCAGGCACCACCTATAACAGTTTGACTTGGCAAAAAATTGAGTTAATTCAATTTTCATCACTGTAATTCCACATTTTCCTTCGTTTGTAAGTGCAGAGAAATTGAAAAATACTCATGCATGTTAAGAATGGTCCTTTCTTTTTATTTCTGGTAAACGTCACAAGTTTGGCTGGGGAAAGGTAGGGTACAACCTTGATAAAGCCACCAGTCTATCACAGTCACTATTCACTGGTGATGCAAAACTAACCCTTCAATGCGTTTCTATGGGCTTGGGTCATACCCAGGTCTGGCTGGAGGGCTGGTCGTGCATGTGGCCATATTGACTTTGAGGAAATATTTGAACATTCCCTTATAAAGCTCTGCAGGATTTTGCTCAGTCACCTTCAGTTAGATTTTCCTCTATAGGTGGAAAGCAGATGGTCAATGCTGGTATATTCATAGGTTCACAGCAGGTGTTTGAGACCCCCATATTTAAGAACCACGCTGATGTGATCAAGATGTCCACTTTAATTACTAATTCATTTTTACTTCCCTTAAATAGACTGCTGTAAGCAATTTGTCAAAGAAAATAAAGGTTTACATACACTTACAAGTGCTAATTAAATGTCAAAAATAAGAAGTTTCAGACACCACCAAAAAAAATAAAAGAAGTTCTGCAAATACAAAAAAAGCTTGTCACTGATGCTACACGTCAACAAAAAAATATTAAGATTTTTCAAAAAGAACCTTTTTTTTGCATTGATGTGTAAATCCATGTATAATGTTTGATTATTCACACCAAAATGTATGTCTAAACCATTTTAATCATGTCCGCAGCTTTTACTTATTCCTGTTTCATTCCTGTTTTTACCATAACCCATCCCCCTCCCGAAAAACTAGAGATTTTCCACAAGTCAGTATTTCAGCAGGAAGTTGTATCGTATGGATCTTTAGAAAGCCATTGGGAAGAGCAAAGGTAACTTCTCTCTATTTCTAATTTACTTATTTGATGATTTTGTGATCATATCTTTTGTGATCATATCATATCACAAGGTGATTAAAAACGTATTTGTTCTATTATTGATCTCAATGTAAAAAGTAAATAAACGAATGTTTGGGAAAGAATTTGAGAAAAGGCTCTTTAAATCTCTGTTTATACCATGTACAAGCTACAAATGCATTACCATAATTATTGTAATATGTGCAAAAACTGAAAAAAATCATTAAATTCTGCCCCTTTAAAATCAGAAACCACTGTTCATGAATCAACTGCAATCCAGCATCACTGCACACTTCCAGAAGAAGCCCTTTTTATAGTGACTGGAACTTTTGGTAGCTTCAAATCCAATTCTACGTATTTTGTTCAGCTTTTTGCAACTACAGCACGAATAGAGCATACAAGATGGAGACACATAGTTTAAATGCTATACAAGGTTTGAGAGACCTGGTAGGTCACAGGTAAATGGGTTCAGCCATAAACTTGTCTAGTGAAAGTAAAAATACTAGTTTACACTCGTTTCAACGAGTTTTAGGGGTAGAATAAGATCTTGGAGTTGTAAATAAAGTGTTGGGAAAAGCTCCAAGTTTAACTTCCTCTTTTTCTCCTCGTAGGAGCCTTTTATTTTCTGCTCTGTTCTGTTCTGTTTGTGATGAGCACAGGAAATTCCTCTCAAGTGAAATACTCATCCCATGGGCAGAGCCTTAAAGAAATGAGGGCAGAACATGAGGACACTAGGAAGATCTAGTTCAAACTGGTAACAGTGACACAAACGTGCTACTTTAGCTGGATTGTTATGATTTTGATGTCTCAGTGCAGCCTTAAACCAATACTGAGATATTCTTTATTTTGGACAAATTCAGGGACAGAAGAGATTGAAGAGCAAAGTTTGTTTCTGAAAACTAGCCAGGAAAATCAAATTAGATATGGACTGGTTGAACAACTGAATTAAGTTGGAATGACAGGATTGTTTCCAGCTATTGTTTGATATTTCAAATATATTGTGTAGGTTTCAAAAAGTTTATTCGCTTTTATATTTTATGACATAATTTAATCAAAAGGTAATCAAATTAAAATGTGAGTTTAATGTCAGTTTAATTTTTTAGACCCCAAACCAGTGCCATCTAGTGGTGAAAAGAAGTGATAACCATTGGAAGTATAAGACCTGTGATTTGGCTTGTATTTTTCAAAGTTATGCACAATACATAACAAAGCAAAAGGCACAAAAAGTGCTTGGAACAGTGTATAAGATTTAAGAAAAGGTTCTCCTGTTTTTAATGCAATAATCGCATTGTTCTGACCTTGTTTCGTGTATTGTGGGGGATTTATGATTTTCTTTTGTTATAAAACTTAAAAATAGTTTGTTCTCAATTTTTTTCAGTAATAAAATTACAAAATTTACTACTCAGAATTTTTTTTAATACAATTGCTGGTTGGTTGTGGAAATATTTTGTAATGTAATGAAAAAAAAACATTTGTTAAACAAAAAGAAGCTGGAGTTGTACTAAGAAAAATGATATCAAGCATTGCCACAAAATACAGTTCAAAAGATAATTTATTAGAGCAAATTGGAAAGTAGTAAAAATGCTTCTAGGGGTTAAAGGGAAAATTCGACAAAAAAATACAAAGATGATAATAATAATGAGAATCTGTGGACACAAACAGTTAAGGATCAGTTAGATAATGGTGTGTTTACACTGACACCTTTTGTTTAGCCATGTAGCTAAAAGCAAAGTTAGCCTCATGCTAAAGCATAACTTAAACATAGCATTACTATTTGCTAAACAGTAGATAAGTTAACTGTGTCAATATGTTCTATTACTTTACTTTTTAAATACACAAGTCCATCAGCATATCCTTCAGTTCATCTCTTCTAAGGCGCTTCAAAATAAAATTGAAGAACATTTGTCTAAAATATTTCACTTTATATGGTTGGAACAGCAAATTCCAATAGAAAAAGAAAGGATGGTAAAAACAAACACAGTAACTGGAGGATTCAAAAGTATTTCCCACTCACCAGAGTAATGTCCCCAAAGAGCTACTAAAATATTATGTAATATTACCCTCAGTCTTCCATCCACTCTCGTTTTCACCGAAATCACCCCATCAGCTGCATATTTAAATATTGATTGTGGTGCTTTTTACCTCTGAAAAGAATGTTCCCAATGTTTAAAGATCTTAAAAACTGCACAGAGCATTTCTCTACAGGATATAAGCTGCTTGCAAGGTCTTCGAGCCGAATGGAAAACATTCATCCCCTGGTTTGGACTCTGATGTGGGCATGGTGAGTCAAGCTCTGACCACACTCTACTACTCTAGACTGAAGCTGGCAGCACTGCCTCTTGGCACGACCAACAACAGGCCACATCAACAAATATGAGCTTCAACATAGTCAGACTCCTGTCCTAAACCAAATTCTACAATAAATCGACATCAAGCTACAATGTGGTTTTTGTAGCTACCATATAAACGGTATATCATGTGGATGGTGCATTGCACCAAAAAGAAAACTCGTAAGTGACATTTACTTAGAGGATATGGATTTGTTTCACTTTCCTTGCTTCCACTGACCACGACATGAAATGACGCAGATAAGACCTCTTCTACTGACGATTCAGACATGCCTCAGGCAAAGTCCTTCAACTCAGCAAACCACATCCATAATGACTGTGCCTTCCAATTACTTAGCAGTCTAACGGCACAGCAATGTTTACTCGACTCATCTTTCACACTCACAGTTTGCAAACAGTTCAACTTACCAGATTGCCAGAGCGGCACTCTGAGGAGATTCCCAAGCTTCTGATCTCACCCTTTTCTTCTGTGGGAAAATTGTGAGTTTGTGTAAATTTCACATTACATCACCCAGCAATAGAAAAAAAAAATCTGACACGACTGTAACATGATATGACTTTGAACTGGTTCAATGTGATCCAACTCTACAAATAGGAAGAAAAATGTTAATACGATTTCAAATCTTATAAGCAAACTAAAGATTCTCATTTGAAAGGTCCCCATCATTAATCTGGAAGGTTCATTGTTTGGTTTATGGGGGAAAAAAGCCTCATTTATTGATTGTTCATGGGAACAAACAAGAGTTTTTATCATTTCTGGGGACAAAGAAACTGTCTAAAAAGAGAAAAATGTAAATTCTTCGAAAGTACAGATGCAACAGACACCATTATGTCCTCGTTTTTTCCAAATTAATTTGGTCACTACTGCAATACACAGTTCCCACACGACGTCATAGCCATTATTTGGAAAAACTGCAAGTTTCAACAGCTAAATCACAAAGCAGGAAATATGACCCTGACCTAGAGGCATCCCAAACACCAACAATCTCCATCAAAAGGAAAACATTCCCACTAGAGAGCAGAGTACAGTTGCTATAGAACCATTTTCACAGCAGTTGAACATTCAGGTGTTTTTAAATGAAATTATTTGTGTAGTAGCCACTTCCAAATGAACCCTGCAGTAGACAAGATTCCATTGAGCAGGGTCTATTTTCCTCTTGTAAACAGCCTTGCTTTTCCACTAAATGGGCTTCAAACCCCCAGATCCTCACATCCTCCATACATATGGAGCCCCCTACTGAGAGTTAGACAGAGATGGAGAGAATTACAAGAGAGGGGGTGGATTTAAAAAAAAAACGTGACTGAAAGAGGAGCAAGAAGAAGCTACAGAGAGGACAGAATTATTTAAGATGGCACCCATGAACTTTGACATCACTGAGCATATCTAATCACATCCATCAGCGAGTTTTGTTTATTTGGTTATTTTTGTCTCATTATTAGTCTGCTATTTTTAAGGCAATTATAATATCTTCAAATATAATGTTTAAGTAACTAATTCCTCATCAAGTAATTTGTTAAACTCAGCAGGAAACAGAAGATGTTTGAAGATACAGAGTTATAGACCCAGAAGAGTTTACAATCAGCAGTCTGTAGAAGTGTGCAAGGAATCCCCCCCACTTGTAAATCTTCCCTAGCTCAAATGCTTTAAAAAAAAAAAAAGCCCGATGAGAACATGGTGGATACAACCCCAAGCTCCCATTCAGGGCAAGAGGAATTCGCTATAGTTCAACCATGACAGAGAAAACCCCAGACTCCAGCTGTAGATCTGGAGAGGTGATGAAACCACATGTAAACTGTTCCCACAATGCAACTACATTTGTTCATTAAAACCAATTCTTTCACTCAACTTCTATTCGCGGGACTTTATCGTTTTTATTGATCCCGGTTTGGAAATTGTTTGACCTGTGCCAATTAAGTCAGTTGACAAATCTAATGTTTCATTGATGGCTCATTGAAAATAAAGCAGATTGAGATACAGGATCTGATTTTTACCACTTTAAAATTTGCTCGAGTAAATTGTCTTTATCTTCTTTATTTACTAACATTTTGTCTTTACTTCACACAATATTTCCACAATCGACAAATTGTGGTTGCCATAAAAATGTTGCCATTTTTAGTGAAAACATTCCCAAAAATTTAGCAGGAACAGTTCTAAAAAATAACAGTTCAGAAATTGCTCTAAAACATTTATACTCTGTCAAATTTCTCATGCATTTCACTCAATGCGAGCTTGCACGTGAACCAGCAGACCATAATGACCATCATAAATAAACGTGTAAAAGATTTTCGATTCACAACATCTTCTCATGGGCCTTCCAGTTAGAAGGTTGTCAGTTCGAGGCACGCCGGTAACCTTCCTGGAAGGAGTTTGCATGTTCTCCTGTGAAAATGAATAAATGACTATCTTCTCATTAGCAGTGATCGATGTCTAGCTTATTTATTTAAAAGCTGATTAATGGATTTATAAGATGAATCCTGACAATCAATCAATTTAATGAAGCGTACATTAATTACAGCATTCACTTAAACAAGAGTGCTGTTCTGATGGACTCATGGGAAGAGAGGTCCTTCTGCCAAATAAATCTCTTCACTCTCATCCAGCCATGAATCCTGGATAACACAATGCTGGCCTCAGAGTGTTCACATGGCCAGAAGAAGAAGAAAAAGCCCAAAGCCGCGGTGGTGTGTCATGTTTTGGACATTAATGAGTGGAATGACATTTCACACCCCTTCACAATCTATTTCCATAAACAAGCCAAGAATTATCAGCATGCCAGACTAATGGAGACTCCTCTCGCTAACAAGCAAGCAGACTATGATGCTTAATCTTGCAAGATGCTTGGCATATGTCAAAACATTCCTCACACACAGCACATAAAGAGGTGACACTATCAGGACTAAGTAATACATTGTTGAGTTGCTACATAAAACACAGTCCACTTCCCTTCTTATGAGCAACGCTTTACATGTCTAACCAAACAAATGGATTCAAAACTGATAAAACATATTGAAGATCAATCAATTCCATAACTGGACCTACAAGAACTCAAATTGTGGCCACATCAGCTCAGAAGACACATCTATGGCTTTTGTTGGGTACATTTAATTGGAAAAACTGCAGGAATGTTGAAATCGAGATTTCTTGATGTTGTTTTTTTAATTCCTGCCGTCCATTTTTGTCCCGCCGGAAACTAACCGTACGATCAAGAAAAAAGATGTACCCTTTGTTGGGCGCATCATTGTTGTAACTTTGGGACTTTTTCTATGACAAACTTGTTGCAAGTTTCGGTGACGCCTCATCCCTGGTCAGTGGTGAGAATGTCGGATTTAAAACCTCGAGCTCAATTAAAGAGGTTATTTTTACTTCTCTATTATATTGAATTGTTAATAAACTAGTCTCTCTCATACCTACTGCTTCTGAAAACTGATAAAGCCGTTTTCTAACAACTTAACAAAATCCATAATGAAAAAGTGCATGATATGTGTTTAAGTGGTGAATACCGGATCAATATCCAACAATAATCATGTCTGCAATATCGGAAGTGAAAAACGTTGTACTGGGACAGCCCTAGACTTTGCACTTGCTCAAAAATGATTGTGGGTGGGTGGAGTAGAAATATAGAAAAGTTCTCTTCCTGTTTGAACTTTCATCCATGTATAGATCAAAAATGCCGTAAAAAAAAATAACAGGGGTTATATGGGCAAGGTGGGGATTTTTTTATACTGTGGCCATACTCCAGGGGGCTCTTGTTCAGAAAGCACACAAGATACAAACAGAATATTGCATTCAAACCAATTTATGTGCAAATTCTTATCGACTAAATCTAAATCTCAATTGATTCCTGCCGTTAACGTTGAAACAAAGCACTAGGATTGTGATCTATTTCGATATACAGTAGCTGTGCAGTGCCAGCATAGTGAATGGAAAGTTACAAAACAAACTAACAACTTCCTCCCATGTATGACCGCATGACTTAATTTCAATCTGTTTTTGCAGTTTGATTTTAGCGTGAACTCTCCTCTGAGAGAAGGTTATGTTCTTGCTTGAAGAGTACCGAGGGGATCTGCACCTCATCTGCTTTCAGACCAACGACATCAGCTTCCCAAAAGTTAAAACAAGGCACAGGATGTATACATAACCGTACAAATTACACATGACTTCCTCCGAATCCACATGGCAGGCACTGCTCTCCACAGGCAGCCTGGGCTTACCGCATACTCCTCACATCCAGCTGGGGTATCATTTACAGAGAAGAGCTAAAAGCTAAACCTGTAAAACATCATCAACTGTCTAGTTGTCATCTGCAGTTTCGTTTCACATATTGGCTATTTGTTAACAGTAATGTCTTTTGGATATAAGTACAATGGAAGCCTTCTGGGATGGGGGGAGGGTGTTCACCTTTTAGTTTATTGAAATGTTGCACACGTGTGTAGGGTACCAAGACTGGATTATAAGTAATTTAGTTTGCGTTTCCAAAATCTGCTATTTAGCAAAAATCTCTACAATGTCCACTTTTGCTTGTGTTACACTTTAACAAACTCCTGCTACAGATTTGATCTCATCACCTCCTAACTCCATCAGTCATTTCTTAAAGGAAACGTAATGCTAAACTGCAAAGCTTTGTTTTAACCTCTTTAAACTACGTACGCATGGCAGCCATCAAAAGTGGAAATTTTGCCACAGAGAGGAAGTTGTTATTAACTCAAACTTGCAATGTCAGATTGGGTTCAAATTTGTCATGTGCTTTAGGAGTACATGTCTGAACGCATCTTTATAGCAACAATTAGTGTCATCTATGAAAAATCCCATGTTCTGCTGTTGTATACTGCAATTCCTGGCTGTGTTTGAAGTACATTGTTGAAATCTGGACCATTTATGTAAGTAACCAAGACCTACTAAAAAGTCTATTGGAGCGAATTTCTAAAACAGACAGGAAGTAGTTAATTTTAACTGACTAACAAATATCTTTGTACATTTCCAGGCCTTGTACTTTAACAAACTCGGTCGGTTCACCTCTAATCTTAAAATATAATTTTGACTTAACTAAATGATGAAAACATCTTTTGATCGCTGCTTACAACTTTGATTGCATTTAAATTGGAAGACTTTCTTCAACTTGTTCATAAAAGTGTTCGAGAGTGCTAAACCATTTTTGAAACATGAGCACGTTGGGCTATATTTTTTGGCCAGCTAAGCTGCTGACTAACCCTTTCCTAAAGAGGGTTGTGCATAGACTCTCCTCTGCTCCAACCAGTGGGAGGCTGGCAACCAGAGCTGTTTCTAGGGCAACACTCAGAGAGTCAGTCTCCATGGCGACAAATAACAGCATTAGGAAGACCTTCGAAAGAGCAGATGGAAGCAAAAACCACTAGCAATAGTTTCTCTTGGGCTCCAAATGTCCCTCCGATGACTCGCTTTGATGCATTTCCTCTCCACGGATGGTGAAAAATATACTGTAGCAGCCCTTACAGTAACACAAATCTTGTTTATTAAAGCTGTTCCAATTTCACAGTTCAAAGTGCTTTGAGAACAGCTTACATATAATGGAAAGGGCAGACAAGGCTTCCGGGGTCTAAGTCATTCTTACCACCAACGCCTTTTGATACCATGTGAAGATGCTGGATTTAGGGTGAAATTGATCGTAGAGCAGAACAAGAAATAAATATAAAGTTAGACTAGAAATTTCTTAACATTTAGAACGTTGCATCGACTGAAGCAATCAGTGTGAAAACATCAATAAATCCTGTTCATCAAGTCACAATAACAGTAAAGCTGATTGCATCTGTAAGCTTTGGTGTTTTGAATTGTCAAATATTTTGTTAATACTCCCATGTAATATTACCCCTCCTGAGATTAATTTGTAATTGCACATTGGACTGTAATGAGGAATTAACCATGAACGCACGGTTATTTACTCTCTCGCCTGAATCCAATCCCGAGAGACAGGAAACCAGAGGGTCATTACCTGCCTCATTCTGCTGGCAGCACAGGTCATTAAAGGTCACAGAAGGCCTCAGGGTCAGTTTAAATCAGGCTCGTCTCAGAAAGATCCATTCTTTCGTGACAGCTAAACTCTCCACTTCTGGGATGCACATGTCAATAACTGCAGCCAGGAAACCAAGCGTGCAACGCTGATAATGACTTCACAAGGAAACAAACAAAAACGTTATATCATTTTTTTTATGTGCAATACAGAAAGTAAGATAAATAGCTTCCCTTTAAAATCATTATTTGGACAGCAACCAGAAAAGAGCTAAAAACGCCAAATCATCTTAACGCTCCGCCTAAACCTAATGTTACAAAACACTACCACAGTCACTTCTCATTAATTAATTTGCACCCTTGGTACTTGCATTTGTAAATGGGGACTTGAATGAAATAAAAGTCAAGTCATTTCAAAGTATCTCATGCTTCATTCTTCACAAACTGGAGCTGACATTAGGAGAGTACATGGAGATCATGATCAGTGGGAGTTTAAAGGGATCTTTGAAGCTCACAGCTTTGATTTGCTAGAAGCTTTGCAGGACTTGAATGAAGAAAAGCAGATGATGTATGAAGCCTGTCTGCTCCTATAAGCATAATCTGAAAAAATGGGAATTTGGGAAACACTTGATGTTTAACGTGGAACTGAGAGCAGAAGATAAAAATGATAAAGCAGTGATGAATGGGAGTCAGAAAGAAAGCATTAGAAGAGCATTTCACAAACTCTTTTGTTTAATAGTTTAGGATCTTAAAAAATATTGTATTACAAGATTATAAGTATTTTTGAGTGGTGTGAGTGGTGTGTTGACTTAATCTTTGGCACAAATCATTCAATGCTCTGATTGGTCAAAAGTTTTAAAGGTTGTTGAGTAGGCTTGGGCAGAAATTATCAAATAAGAGATGAAATGGCAGCCAGCATAATCTGATTCTACAAGCAAGAGTTTGTGACGTTTTCTGCAGATTGCAATTGATGAGAGGTATTAGCGGACAAACAATTTCTCACCATGTTTTTTTATCAGCGGGAAGTGCATACAGACTGATCATGCAGAGAGAGGTGCATAAAATTAAATTTTTTTACAAAAACCATGTTTTTTTTATGTCAAATATGACTATTTTAAAAATGTGAATTATTGGATAAATAAAGTCACTTTCTTTCAGATTCTTACTTACATTTCTATCATTGCACCTGCACTTTAATGTTGTTAAGCACCCTGGTTTCACACTAAGCACACTTTATTTACTTTAATATTTACTTTAATAGACACACAAGATTTATAGTCATTTTGCCATTTACACAAAAATTAAAATCAGAAATGCATCTGCTTCTGCCAAAAGTGACTGATAGAAAAAAGGTTTATCTGTGCATTTATCAATGCTATCCTTTAAATGAGCTGCAACAAGTGAATAGAATTGGTATTTTATCATTTTGGAAGGTTTGAAAAGTTTTAGTATTACAAATCATGCAGAGAGCTGCATAAAATAGCATTTTCTTTAAAACAATAATGTTTTTGATGAATAAATTAAGATAATTGTCACTTTTATTTATAAAAACAAAATGTTCGACTAATCCAGTAAAAACAATTCTCACGTTATCACATATACTCTTCAGAAGCATGTAAGCTTACCTTGCACCTTAACAAACCTGTTGCTTGTAGTATTACAAAATGAACGTTAAAGAAAACCACGTTCCACCTTGTTCCTGCATGAATTTAATTCAAATATTCAAATCTCTTCTCCATTTTGCAGATAAACGTAATGAAAAGATGAATCTTTGTGTGAATGAATCACTCTAATATACCTTATTAAACATGAAACGATGTACGCCGATGTTCCATTAGACGCTTTATAACATCACCATCAGCCACTTCACAGCACAATAGTGATTCATTGGTCCATGTTCCAATGGGAGGCTTGTGAAACTTCATAATAGAATTGTCATTGTGAACAGCAAATAATGATCAGAATCTTCTCTTCTGTAACATCAGTCACGACCACCGCTAAACCTCCCGCCACCTTGAGTTGTGGCACACTTGAGAGTGATCCACCCCCGGTTGGCTCTTCAACGGTATACATCAGCCCACTCGCAGTGCTGCCTACACACAGCCGTCACAATAGCAACACTGACACCCCTTCTGGACACAGCATTTGGACACCCAAAAACAATGTTGAATTCTGGGTAATAACAAAATGAGTCACTGTGGTCATTCTAGCAGCCCTCGGCTCCCCTGCCTATACCTGCACCTTTTCACAACCCACACACACTAATATCTGTCAGCCCACATGCTCAGCTCCATCACACACACACATTTTCATATACCCACACGAATGTCTTCAACCCACACACAATCAAGTAGTTGCTTAAAGAACGTCCTACGCCTACCATCACCACTTCACTTGCAATATCTCAAATGTCTGTCACACAACACAGTACGAGAATTGTCTCATAACAGAAATGGCAGAGATTCCATCTGCCTTAAAATCTCTTCTTGACGAGTATATTTACATTTTTAACCTTCTGCCAAGGAAGGTACTTCGTTTCACTCTCCAGACTGAATGAGCCCAACATGAATATGCAAATCATAAATGTCCCAAGATGACGTAACATCACATAATCTGGTAATAATAATAATAACAAACACCACAGAACCATCCAATCACTGAGAGGTTTGGTGAATGTGTTAAAACTGCATAAATATGAAATATGAATGAAAGTGGTGTTTTCATTTGTACGTGAATATTTTTCGAATGGTTGAAGGAGACCGCGCATTTGATTTCGGAGATGGACGTCGTTCCAATCGCTGGTGAGTTAAGCGTTTAATTATCTATTTTTTGTGTAATTTGATCTTTTGAAAGCTCTTCTTTTTGGCCAAGTTTAGCGGATGGATGGATGGAGTTTAATTTGATCTTCTGAAGCATGAAGTTTAGCAAATTCATGTAGAAATAAACTTTGTATCATGCTGCTTTTTTAACATTTCAACTAAAATAAAAACCATTCAATCTCGTTGTTTACTACCTGGCATGTTTGGCAGAACAGAGCTGAACTTTAACTGAACAGAGCTGAACTTTAACTGAGCAACTCTCAATAAAAAGGTCTTTTAAAGTAACACCAGTCACTATAAAAACTTAATTAAATATTACATAGTGAAAAAATCCTCAGTGTTTAATTACTCAGTAAAAAAAGCTTCATAGAAATTGACTGAGCCACATGAACGAGACTGAACAGCCCTTTGCCGTCACTACAGCACCACTATATAACCTCAAGTATAGTACACAAACCAAAATAAATCTCCAAGAGAAGAAACCATCCAATAAAACATCTCCCGTTAGCTTTTTTTCTAGCAATACTACAACAACATTCATGAAAGCAACAATATGTGGTGAATTCATGTGCCAAACACAACCGCAGATTTGAGACTGACTATATTTTGGTCACTGAGGGGTGACATGCTACTGTTGTTTATCCTTTAAATTCCTTGAATGAACTGTGTGGGAACACAACATTCAAAGCCCAAATGCCAGGATGTGAGTACTTACTGCTTACATGACAACAGACTAGCATTGCTAGCATGACCACAAAACCAAACTTGACAGTGATTAAAATCAATGTCTAGGCGTCCTTAGTGGGTCATGGCTGTCAGTTGTGTTACATCTTAACCCCATTTCACTTTAATAGCAGGACTTCCCTAGCGCCCCATGGATGCCACCACCCAGTGTACCCACTGAACAGTCATTAGCGACCAAAAATGCCTGCAGAGTAGAGCCCACAATGCTTTACTTCCACATGGACACATTTTTGTAGAGGCTCCTTTGTGAGTTCTTCATTACTCCAGTCACACGGCTACAGTTTCCATGGTATTGGTTGCTATGGTCACCCATACATTCAGGCTATTAGAGGTCTGCACCATTAACCAATAGCGCTATCAGGGAAAATAAAAAAAGATTCATTAAAAGTGGAAAATGTTTTACGTTCCTTCAAAATCATTGTGCTTTTCATTCCTGACAGCTGTGGGAAGAGCATAGAGAAGAACGCCTTTTCTTTACAATAGAAGCGTTTAGAAATAACACAAAAATTATGTTCATTTAGACCTACTTATAACAAAGAAATCAAGAATTGATTAAAAAGAACACATTATCATCACAAACTCTTTAAATAGACAACATTAAGCTTTAAAAGTTCTACCTAATGCTAATATGGGGTGTTAAAATGTTGCAATACTGTGCGCCATTGCAGTAGTTGAGGCTTAGTCGACTATAATGCATGCAGTCAACAAAACTCAGCTACACAGACCAGCATGAATGGTAAAACCAGTCATGCCTACGCAATGCTTGCGAAGCTCTACACAAGAGCCTAATGTAAGAATGCAGCAGTGCGTTTCTGGAATGACATCATACATATACAAGTGTGTGCACAATGAGGAAAACAAACAACAATACGGGAAAAAAAAATAATCACTGAGCGATTGATCGAAGAAGTGCAGAAATATAATGATCTGTATGACCGTTCTTTCAGCGGAGTACAAAGATTGTCCGATGGCAGAGAATTTACAATGGCAGGAAATCAAAAACAGGGGAAACAGTCACAACATGGAAGTCCACACAGTGAAACACAACTCGCTTATAACATGTAGGTTATGCACATAGGTTTGACGCAAAAGTATAAACCGTAAGCTCACTGTATTCAGTGACACTCAACCTTTAGATGTTATTTTTAATATTTAATTCTAAAGGACATCTGCTCCCTCCATTTGAGAGCATATGAGAAAGTTTGCAGGGGAATATTTGATGAGATGGTCGTCTAGGGTGTGGATACAATGTATATGGAAAATACTTATTTTAAACATTTTTACTCCAAATCTTTTTTATAAACACTTTGAATTCATTGTTGATTTGTTTTAGAGGTTTGTTTCTTAACTTTAATGTTTGCATCAACAAGTTTTGTGTGATTTATTTAAAATTATTAGTCCAAAATATGCCAAACTGTTCCAAACATCCCCTGGAGATGAGACATGCAAGCACGTTTATTTACATTCATTAATTAACTGCAGAAAGTGTCCGAAATGCCCAGAGTCTACATTAAATCTTTGTTCTGTAGATGAACTAGGCTTCCCATCTAAAAATTATCTTAATATTTACTTTAAATGTTACTCTAGCCATTAAATAAAGTGCATTAGAAAATGAAGCTTAGGTACTATTGTTTATCCCTCATTTCAAATTTTCTGCAGGCCCATATTTCTGAAACATGGAAGCTATTTAAAAAAAAGCTTCAAGGTTGTGCAGTCATCAACATATAAATAAATATTGAATATCTTGTATAAAATTATCATACTAATATAAAGGATTGTCTTGCAGTAACTGGAGTGTTTCAACCTTTCGCAACCATAATATTTGTACAAACCTGGCACATTAAAAATGTTCTGATTTTAACAAACAAGTTTCAAAATATGGAGGCGGCAGCATCAGCAGCCTTATGTCCACAGTTTTTTAGCTCAACTAAACACAATCGGTGACATATTTACAGTACCCAATACCTCAAAGTGGATGTGTGCTGTGCATGTTAGCCAACCATGGAAATCATAGCATTTTTGACCCCAACAGCCTTCCATATCAGAACCATGTCACAAACTTACCAAAATTACTTTTACCACTAAATAATAGATAAATTCTAAAGGTAAATTTTAAGGATGGCATTTCATTTTCTGAAAATTGTTCGACCTGAAGTGTTCGCTGGAATAGATCCGTTACTGATCCACTATGTGTGTGACAAAGTTTTGACTGTGAAAGGCACATTGAAGCTGTGGGATAGGACGCAGTGTATTCATTGATCTCCAGTACGTCACCATTGCAACTTACATAAACCTTTTCAATATACTCTTAAAGGAACATTCTACATTTTAATTCTATTGGGCCTTCTCCAGATCTGGTGATTTACACTTTTAGCATAGCTTAGCATAGATATGTAAATACAGCAATGAGAGCAGCAGCATTCCATTATAAAATGATCAAAGAGCTTCTATATTTATAAAGGGTTTTTTTCCTATGGATTCCTTTACAGTGTTGCTCCAGAAACTGGTGAAAAAGAAATGTTGATATTTTCTTGGCTGAATTCCTGGATTTGTATGCTGCAATGTTTTAAACCTCAAAAGACTAACTTGATGGCGAAAGTGTGCACACAAACTTTGTTGCTAGCCCGTAAAAGTGCCGTATAAAGCCAATGTCACAATGAGTCACATAATCCAACCCCCTTTTTTCAATATTGTTCCTAAGGTGAAAGAGATATCCCACATTGGTCACTATGGTAAACTGACTGGTTGCTAGGGAGGGGTAAGTGACACAATATAATGTTGCCTTTGTTACTATACACTTTTAAAACCAACCCCCAGGTCTTTATCATTGAACAGAGCTGAAATGGAGTTCAGAAAATTTGGTTGCTAGGGTAAACACTTTGGTTGCTAGGATGCTGTCAGTGATGTCATTAAAAATTGAAGGTTTGAATGATATCCATATTTTATAGTGATGTTTTTATCATGATAATATTGTTTTGTCTGAGGCAAAAGATAAACAGCAATAGGTTGGCGTTTCGAGTGTCTAGTTTAATTAAGAACATATTTCATTATGGAATCATGGAAAACATAAATGAATCACAAAGACTTTTTTTCAGTGATTAGCACAACCTTCATTTTTCACTTTGATGAAACTATAAATGGCCCACTTTAAATCCCCTCCATGGCCCCTTTCACAGCAGCAAAAGCCCCCTCTATAGGCTTTCCCAAATCAATACATCATTGAACTGTGTGAAACATGTGCTCTCGTTCGTCTTTCAGCCAGATGAGCTTGCACAGAACATCTGCCTTCATGACAATAACACATTTATCAAACCAAAACTGCAACTGTTAACACACCCGTCCCAGAATTCCACCATCTTCTTCAGGGAAGAGACATTGGATTTTGAAATGGGTGTAAAAACATAACCCTGGGGAAATTATAGGAATATAGACCAGATTGGCTGGTGGGCCTCTAGCTGATAAGCAGCTGCCTTCTCTTGTAGCGTGTGCAGCAGAAATAATAATAAAAAAAAAGTAGAATAGCTTTTCAAATCTTGGATGGATTTACCATTATTATAAATTCAACAGGTTTTATCCTGATCTTGTTGGTTTGATGGAAATGATTCTTTTTGAAACCAAGAAAAGATCTGTTTACATGACATGAAGGGCATTATTCATTATCTATAACTAAAAATTCACTGCATTACAATGCATTTACAATTGTGAACTATAAATGAAATATTTTTTTAAATATTTGGTAGAAACTAAGGCCATGTTCTGAGATTACATATCTGTGAGAGAAATTGATTAAAAAATATAAAAATAAATAAATAAACAAAAACAAATCCTAAATGGACGCTTCACCACGAGCAGCGGCAGCATCAGCATCAATAACAATGTAGGTCTGATCCACACAGAAAGACTTGGGTTCTTTGTTCTTCCTGAGGCTTAGAGGGGGGAGGGTCACGGTACAAGGGGAGTCCATGGAGCTCTCAAACCAGGAGGCACAGGAAATATTAAGCCAAACTGTAATGACAACATCGAAGTTGAGGGGAGCGGGAAACAGCTGAGCAGGACTGCACAAATAGCTCGTGTTTAGTTCACAAATTTAAAAAAAAAGCTATTTCAACTAACATAAATCATCTAAAATAAAATTGCGTTTAAAAAAAATTTTTTTTGCACGAAAAAATGTTGGTGGAGTGGATTTAATTTAAATATTAGTATTTTCCTTGAACTAAGTACCGTTTAAGATCTATTTCAGGAGTAGTCATTAGAGCAGGACAATCATTATCTCACGCTTATATACAGTAGCAAAATTGTTGATTTTTTTGCCATTTTTTTTGCCAAACGACTCTTTTTAAATTATAATGACAGCACGATCAAACCAACCTCTCACTCAATAGCCAAGTTTCCATCCAAAGATGCTAATTAAATTTATGCACAAAATTGGAATATTGCAAATTTACAAATAAAGCACCATTTACATACAACGAGAGCAAGAAAACAAAATAGTCACTTCTTGATGAACTGGCAGCAAATATGAAAAGAAAAATGGAAGGCGCTGCATTAGGTGAGGGCCTTTTTCATATATAACAACTTACAACGGTTATAACAAAATTAAAAAATAAACAAAGACATAAAAACAGGTGAACGTAAATGAAGCTATTGACTGTGCCCAAGATCTCTCCCTCCTTCCTCTCCAACCCCTCGCTCAACAGTGTACAATACGGCAATACTAGACAGCCTCATATGTTTGTACCTGCCACACAACTCAACGAAGACCAAGCTGAAATGAATGACACTCAAAATTTTTAATGGAGTAGTTGTGTAAGTTCAAACTGAAAAGCTTGACTGTTAAGCATCAGGAAACTAACAAAAATGTGTTTTGCCACTTTTCTACCATGTTTCATGAGACAGAGCTTCCCTTAAGACGTATCACTCCCTTACATCATTCTAGTTACACTGGTGACATCATAACAAATTCAGAAATGCTTAATCTCTAAGAAAACCTTTACATTTCTTGTCACACGACCAAGTTCTCACAGTCCCATGTGAACAGAAAAAGGTAGATCTGCACAATTTCGTTTGTCAATTTTTAAACTAACTTGAAGATACCGTACTTTCTGGACATCAGAAAGCTCAACAACTGACCAGTCAGTGATCAATATGCTTGCTTTGATATTCAATCACCTTAGTCCAACTTAGCCTGCCTTTAAAACTTTGTCCAACAGGGAAAAAAAAGAGTGTAAAAGAGTCATTTGCTGTTCAAAAATATAATCACTGGCTCCCAAAAATCGCCTACTCTGCCAATTCAAATCTATAGACATTCTGCTGCTTCATAAATGAACGACACATTTAATTACTTTAAATTAACAGCTAGTTATATCATGTTTACTTTATTAAATAGGAGCTAAGCAAATGAGCATCGCTGTATATTAGTGTTCATATGTTCAAACTAGACTGTTATTCCAAATGAAAACAATTTGACCTCTATTCCTGTCCATTACCAACCCCTGCAACCTCAGCCAGACATGTAGGTCGAGGCGACCCTCATTCGGCATCAGTGGAATGCGAGTTATCTAATGCCTCTGCTCGCAGTAACTGGGTGTTGATGTGACCTGCTTTTAGGGAGTCCACAGGGGGAACAGGGAGATCATTGTTTGGGGGTTCGCACCAACACAGCTCTATTTCCTTGAACAGCTCTCCCCAGAGGGAGGCCAGCGCTCATTCATACACTGAGCTGCACTCACACAAGCTCTGTACCTGCACAAATCCACGTCAGAGATACAGAAGCTTTGGTAAACCTGGGAAAGCCAAGGGCAGTGTTGGATTCAAAGCATTTCCCTGCCTTTAAGCCATACAGAAAATGCAAGTGAAAGGAGGAAGGGGTTTTCTTGTAGTCTTACTTGTCACTGAAAGCAAATTAAGGCCAATCCTTGTGATTTCAGGACGTTAAATCTGTGCTAATTAAAGGTGAAACTGAAATACCATTTTCTTCTGCAAGGACAAAGCCACCGCTGGCTGAAATGGATTCTTAAGAAGACCAAGTGCAACTCGAGACACTAGCATCCAATTAAGCTGCGCAAGCAAAAAAAGTATATTATGTGCTTTAATTGGAACCGATCCAGAATTGATTGGATGTAATTGGTTTCCCGGGGCCTGGTGTGCAATTAAAGTGGTGTTGTAAATATGTCTAAAAGTTCATTGAAAATTCTAAATTTATTGCGGCGATTCAAAGAGTCAATTTGATTTCAATAAAAACATATATACATATATATATATATGTAATACAAAAAAATAATAAATTATAAAATACACACACACACACACACATATATATATATATTTATTTATTTATTACATTTGTCTGCCGCCAAGTATGCCTCTAAAATGCTTTTACTCATATTGTGTCCACATTAGGTGGTTAAGAAGCACCTTCTGGGAAACTAATATAAATATATGTATATAAAACTTAACATTTCAATTAATTGTACCTTAATACTTTGGAATGTTAATACAGCATGTAATAAATGTTCTTAGCTAATTAAATTATTGATTTTGTAATACAAGTAATAGATTATTTTATTTATGACTCTCATAAATAGACAACTCATGAAATCTCACTTTATAAGTAAATTAAGATCCCCAGTAGACAAATATAAAACAAATATACATAGCACACAAGGCTTAATTTACCACAAAAATAAACAAATATGTTTGAACAGACATCGTTGAGCAACGAGGATAAGTAAAACAACCTCAAGAAAGGGTATAAATCAAGTAGCTGTTCCCCGTCAAACTCCACAACCTCTGCAACAGAGACATTGTAATAAACACGACGGGAGCATGTTTAATTCTAGCTTAGACCGAACTCCCCAAAGACTGACTGGAATCTTCTAGATCAGATCCCCTCAATGATTAAGTGAGCACAATATGCAGGGACAGATAATTCAGATCTAAAGTAGAGTCATGCCTTCGAATCCAAATCAAACCGACTATGACTCAGCCCAGATTTGCTGTATACTTTGCTGTGCTCACCACAAGAAAAACATACAGCAACCCCATCCAATGTGGCAGGCTTCGCGCAATGTCTGGATGACCAGAAAATGACCAGTCAAGGACAAAGACTCTCTTTAAAATGTTAATGCAATCATAACACACCACAAGAGGTGTTGAAGCGGCTGCTGGAACAAAGGCTGTAATAATGTAAAAGGGATTCCTTTGTTTGCAGGGAACACAACTGTGTGATCAATGTGTCGCATAACCTCACTGAGCAGCTCAGGGATACATTTCATCAACGTCCAAAATAGAAGGAGCTTATAGTTGGTCTGAACAAATCAATCAGTTTTACAGGGTCAATAAAGCAAAAGGAGCCATACCCTGCTCGATTATTCAGTTTCCTAAGCTTGTAATCGATGGGCAACATGCCAGGAGTTTTTAAAAGAAATCTCAATTTTAAATGCTACGTAAAAAAACGAAAAGAAAATGTATTGAAGTATATTATAGTTTAAAAATGTAAGTATGTAGTACTCTAGTGAAAAAGTGCAGATGTTTAAATGGAAATATGTTCACACAATTTTTAAAAAGTGTGTCTTATTAAAAAACGAGTAAATTAATCACATTTACCTCTAAATTTTACCACTAGGAAAGATTACTTTGAGTAAAATCCACCCACTTTTGTGACTCAAAATATGTAATGTACTCAAAACATTAAATAATGGACTATAAAGTGTTCAAAGTTCTGAACGGACTCGAAACAACGAATAGATGCAGTAGTGATTCCATTCCAACATAGATTAAAGATACATATACGAGATACAGTTGTGCACATAAGTTTACATTTGTGATTTCTTGCATTTTTTCAGAAAAATGAATGATTTGTTTGAACCTTGTTTTCCCCCCTCATGGGTGGGGGAAGTTAATTATCGTCAAACAACTGTGTGAAATTTTCCAAATGACCTTGACCAAAAGTTATTATTTTTGTATCACCCCCTTTAACATTAATAGCCTGAAATCTCTTGAGGTAGTTGTCGATGAGGTTCTTTATCTTCTCTGTTGGTAAAGTAGACCATTCTTTTCGGCAAAAATATTCCAATTAAATTCGTTTGAGTTCTCCCCAGAGTGGTTCAATAATATTGTGATCGGGAGACTGAGGGTACCACTCCAGGACCTTCACTTTGCTCTGATGTAACCAATGACAAATGGACTTGGCTTTGTGTTTTGGATTGTTGTCTTGTTGGAACGACCAATAACATTCCATGTGCAGCGTCCAGGCTTATGAATGCAAAGATTACACCAGTATCTTTTGATAATGTGCTCTTTTCAGCTTCCCATCAATTCAGACCAAGTTCCATGCGTTTTTGGAGCTCACACATCCCCCAAAAATCAGTGACCCATGATGGTGTGGATTCACATTAGAGGATGGTGTTCTATCAGTGAAACAATAAATGGTTTCAACCCATCGCTAACCATGAGTGGAGAAAAATGCTTTTGCATAATCATTCAATTTTCTGAAAAATGGCCAAGAAATCAGAAACACTTTATAATTAAGCACAACTGTATCTCCCAGAGCTTCTGTTCTATTCGCTTCACTGACCGCTTTTTATTCTAATTTTTTTATTCACCTTTTGCTAAGTTTCTTTGGTGAACCTACTCTACTTTGGTAGTCGGTTGAAAAACACCCGCCTCCTATAAAAGCAAAGTCATTGTAAAGTCCCTCCAGGACACTTGTGGGTGAATCAATGCAGACATCCAACTTTTTGTCTCCTTTGGAACATCTGTTGTGATTGCTGAAGAGTGCAGCCTGCTAACAGATGGCCATTTCGTCTGACCGCTAGTGTGGGGTTCAGATACACTAACCCTTGCATGCCAATGGACTTCATAAGATCTACAGCACACATACAGGGACTGCGCAGTTATCAGTCATCCGGTGCAGGGCGCTGCATTAACCCTCACAACTCTATTTCCAGGAAGAAGCATGAGCCGACAGACTCCCAATGAAGGAATCCATCACATCTGATCAGAAACAGAACCTTCATCACTAAAGAGGTCTAGTGTATGGTCTCGTTTGCAAGGCATGATCAGATTCTTATCATTTCCTTTCATGTCAGGTGCATGGGTAAAATGCACACATCACATGCAACAATAAGCCTATATACAAGGATTGGTATACTTGTGCAAGAATAAAGCATTCAAATCATCTTTGGTGTGAAAGGAGATCTGGGAAATATCTGTGGGTTGCTGTTGTTTCAGCACCATCTCTCCTGGACTGCAAAATCTCTTCTGCGACAAAGCCAAGCCATGTCTTTGACCAGTTCTCCTCCTTTCATATGCAAATCCCCCTCCAAGGCAAATCATCTGACACAATCTAACGAGATTCAATGGATTTCAGCAGAACGTGACATTTTTAACAGATGAAAGTCACCAACTCAAGCTCCGTTTGAGAAGCAAATGAGACACTACGAAAAGTTAAGCATGAAATAAAGATTATAAGATGCTTTCTGCCGGGAAGAAACGCGGACCCCATCAGCACCAGCGCAGTGAATGGAACAATGCGTCCCTTCGCAAGCAACAGGGATTATCTGTCCCATCAACATCTTCAAAAGGAACGGATTAGAGGAACTGAAATAGCATTTTTATCCTGCTGGAGAACTTCGAGATAGACATATTTACAAAGCGAGCAACCCGTAAAAGACAGTATTTAGTTTGTTTTAGTGACTGAAGAAATCGAGAGGTTTACCTGTTTGTCGTGTTGCGACCGCTGCAGGATTTCTCTCGAAGCGCAGTGAACGCCGGTGGAGAAGAAGAGCCGCACATTCAGGGCCCCGCCCCCTGCCACGTAACCACGCCCACTACTGAATAATTACCGTAAACGCATGAGTGAAAGTGCAACTGTTGATGCGCGATATGTATTTTTAGCATTCTACTTAGAATGCGCAAAGTAATAAATAAATAACTTTGTCATTTATTTAAATGTGTACTTATCTATATAGAAATAAAATGCAGAAAAACTCTAACTTTATTGAAGTGGAAACAAACAAATAATCTATGAAGATCTGTAATATTTTAAAAAAATTATTCAATCCACCAAATGTGATAACTCGATCAAAAAAATAAAAAAATTAAACAATTGTGCAAATTCCATGTAATCCAAATATGAAATAAAACAGAAAGGAGTATAAGCAGATGTATGATAAACCAATTACACCTAGCTAACCATTATCAATGCCACACACAGATTTAAACCAAGCTATGAACTAAAACAGAAACCGTTGTGTAGGAGTCTTACAACTGGGTGAGGAACAGCAGATTTCTGCTAGCAAAGTCAGGGGATTTTTAGAATTACAAGCAGGTGTATGTTAAGCCAATTATACCAAACAGAGGCTAAAGATCATCAATGCTACATGTAGGTGAAAACCAAGTCATGATCTGACACAGTAATAGTTGTGTAGGAGGCTTAAAACTGGGTGAGGTGCCAAGGTGCGGTCGACACGGGGTAGTTATACACCCTGTTGTTCAACCCTTAGGGTCAAAGATGCCATGGCTGGGCAAAAATGATCCTCATTAAGTGTGTCTAGGATTATATGACCACATAGAATGGTAGCCTGCATCCTTTGAAGACCTGTGTTTAGTTTTCAACATTAAGCAGGTTAAGCTGCATACCATGTTTCACATTTTAGGGAATATAATCAACACTCATCTTGTGAGCTCACGCATCCCTGGCTGTAAGTAAAAGCCTATATTATATGAATGGAACTCAAAGTACCGGTACGTTAAATCAACCTAACAAGTTTACACAGACACATCGTGAATGGCCAAAATGGGCCTTCCTTTTTTACTTTAGTAAACAAAACCCAGCTTTAAAGCCCAAGAGGCCTTGGTTACAAGTCTAAATTAATAAGCTGTGCTTTAGCTGACTAGTCCAAACAAAGTGAGAGACACTCAAAGAAACGAGACACTCTTCCATCCTCTCCACCAGCTCAAATGATAAAGCTGAACGCGGGCCTGGTACAGATCAAGAGCCCTGATCACTATGGAGACAGCTCTTAAAAGACTAGAAGGAATTAAGTGAGGATTGGGGATCACTGATTCTTGATTCAGGAGCGTCAGTATGTAATGTTTGTGAGATCCTATGACATGAGCACATAGCTAATATGAACTGAAAACAGTCTCAACAGATCAAACTTTCATTCAGATTCACCTTTGCATGACCAACAGACTAACAAATACTAATTGGTGTTGCCATCTTCCATTATTATCCACCAATTGTTCCAAACAGGAGCAAATGATCATCATTTAAACAGCTGTGTAGGTGGTTTGAAACTTGGTGAGGAACAACAAAGCTCTGCTAGCAAGGTTAGGTTGAAAGGAGAGCTTCTTGTTAGTGCACAATTGAGAACAGCAACAAGAAACAAGGTAGTTATGCTGCATCAACAGGGTCTCTCTCAGATTTCAAGGGATACTGGAGTTTCAGAGCTGTTTAAGCTTGTTTGATGAAGCTCTAAGAAACAGTTAATGATGATGAAAATAGCTGCCAATATATATATATAAATAGAAATTTTATAAAGCCCGATCAGAACATAAAACGTCAAACCTTTGATTGGGATACTGGTGATAGAAATTAATCACTGATTCAACCTCTGACTGGTGAATGTAGCCTGTGGATATCTTTCATTTAGACATAAAAAGCAGCAAAACATGTAGACATATTTCTAGGGTATTCAACCCAGCTCCCTGTGTGTAAGAAAAGGCTTTGTATATGTTTTCTAATCTTGTGTTTGGATCTACACACTATCTAGTGGACAGACTAAAGTGGAAGCAGTCACCTTGAACCCCGACTACAACCAATTAGCCTTTCCCTAGAGATTGTGTGTAGGCTGCTCGACAGAGTCTAATCAGCTTACAGCTCTAAGAGATCACAAGCTTCAGACACACTCTCATCGTGACACCGACTTACAGCCTGTGAAGAACTGCAGACCAATGTAGTGTTTACAGTTCATTTACCAGTTTATCACATTGCCTGGGCCAATTTATTATAATAAAGTTTGTATACTCGTCATTTTCTCTTCTCTGTAGTCAAGTATTGTTCGTGTCTGCTAGAGTGCCATATGGGCTCAAAACCAAACTAATATATATCAGCATTTACTAAGTGTGCAACGATACACTCTCTTCACGATACATACCTTGATATTATGGACACCATACGATATGCATCAAAAAAATTCACAGCTTTATATAACGAACCATCAATGGAAAATTTGATCCACTAATTTGAAACCACTAATTTAAGAAGGCTAAGGTCTAGTTTGATTTGTATGAGAGCATTTGATATGCTCCATCCACAAGGGGTCAGTGTTATTGTTTGCATTAAGTCATCTTTTTTAAAGTGATAAAGAGATCATTTTATAATCTTTCCAGTTAAAACATGAGACAAGGATACTTGTCTCCAAGTAGATACTACATAAAACAAGACGACAAGGTAAAGAAGTTTCAGAAGTGACTAGAATCACAATCACTCCAAGAAGCAAAAACACTTCAGCTCCTAAACAATATCCACCAGTAGCTCCACGATACGTATGGTGTAACGCGATTTATTGTGCCACTTTATCTTGTCACACCCCTAGCTTTTACTAAATGCTGCAATGTTACTGTAAGATGCTCACGAAAAACAAACTCTACTTGAATACATGACGAACACGAGAACCGTGATGCTTTTAATGCAGTATTTCTGTAGAACTCCAAAAAAAAAAATCCAGGTTAAAATAAATTATGTACAAAATTATTATTTCTTTAAAAAATGTAAAACATATTGAATGCAAGATAAATTATTTGGAGCTAAAATCAAATGGGAAAAAAACCACCCGAACATGTGGAGAGAAGTGAAACCTTTAGGAAACCGGGATGCGGGATGGTCCATCTCAAATTGTGTATTCGTCTTCTGAAATTCTGTGAAAAGAACAAATTCTAGTCACTACATGTCAGTCTTTTTCTATAGCATTTATTCTGTATTTTGCAGAGTATATTTTACAAGAGTATAGGGATTTTTCACCATTACATATGCACAGATCCATCATCAATGTGCAGCAGTTCTTTATTTATACACTTTGTTTATGCATGCCATAAAGTTTAACTAAAAATATTTTCATTGAAAAATAAGGGATACACTGAAATTTTTGAAACTGGAAAAAGTTTGTGAACCATGGTCTTTAATTTCACCCTCCAAGTTGCTAACTCTTGATTAAAACCAGCTATTGCAGCTCATGGGAAAAGGATTTGGGCAAATCCAACGAATGACATAGTTCAGAGTAAGGTTTTATCTTGGAGCTTGACTAAAATCATTTAGTTCTGTGCTGGCTCTGTGCGATGCTATGCTTGAATTTAAGGTGAAAATGTTGAGTCCCGTTTAAATTAAAACATTACATGCTAACCTCGTGTGAACTGAGAAAATATTTGGCCATTCTGAGGATATTGATCATATGCTGTGAAGCCAAAATTTAAACTACAGTACATCAGTAACATTATTACCGATACTAGAACTAATGCTACTAGAACTAACGATACTATAACTAACGATACTAGAACTAATACAAGTAATTGGCTAAGTTCAAAAGCATTTATTTGTTTGATCACAATGTTTGTGGCGAGTGCACGAATCAGTAATATATTTGAATCTCCTTCAGAGTGTCCAGCAGGGGGAGCTATGACACGGTCAGACAATAATGAGCTTTCTGTGATTTTTGAAAACCATAATTTGCTGAGACCAGCAACCAGTCTCTCCCTCTCTCGTACTCCTAATTTTTATGTCAGAATTAGAGAAAAACTTTTTTCTTAAAATTACCAGTCAGAATTCTGCAATTTTGAGGTAAAATGTCACAATTTTACCCCCCCCCCCTCAGTTGCCTATACATTTGATTAAGTACATTTTCACCTAGTAATACCCCTTTTTTCTTACTTTTATTCGAAGTAAGGTTAAAAAAAAAAAGTATAATTAAATAAAAATCACCACACCTCAGATTCCCTTCATCTTCGTCAGTCAGAGGGAATGTGCGTCTCTTCCATGGCAGCAATGGCTACGCAACAGAGATTTAAACAAACACTATAGAAATTAAATTTGAATACATTTCCATAAAGAAAACAATACCTCTGTGTCTTCTAGAAGATCTTGTGGGGAACCGAAGGTATATGTTGATAGGACAGGTGAAAATGCAGACGGGTAGCAGTGAGTGGTCCACTTTCTCACGGATAAAGAAGAGGTTCTCCTGGAGAGTCGATCGGAAGAGTAAAAATGAACTGGAGAACTCATCATTATTAAAATTTCCATTCCAACTGAACTCAGACCTCCACCCTTGTGCACCCTCTTGATCCCAGCGGCACCACTGGAGCTTCTCACTGTTTTCAAGAAGCTGGTGTCTCTGTAAGACATCCGCATCGTCGAATTCCTCTAACTGAGAGAGACGACTTAATCAATCACCAGCCCACAAAGAGTGCCACTAAACGGTTATCTTATTTCAAAGCAAACTGCACCATTAACCAGAAGGACATTGCCCCGCACATGAATTGCATGCGTCATTAGCTGCCAGAGATGCTAAGAAATTACTTGCTGGCTGGAACATTATTTTGAAATAATATTAGGGTTAGAAACTTACCAGTTCTGTCTCCAGCTCGTCATCTTCTCTTTTCAACAAAGGTGAAATATTCACTTTACGCCAGCTGAGTTAAGCGGAAAAAAATGACATCTCAATGACAAAATGATAAAGTATATGAATGGAGCTCTGCGGGAAGAGAAACATTCAGTACCTGGGTGTCAAAATCTTCTTATATTGAAGTCTTTCCAGTTTCACTGAAGCGAATCGAGACATGGGAACAATGATGTCATCAATGCTGTCGCAGCTCCTTCTTGTCAATGGAAACTACAAAAAAGATGGCATTTGAAAAAGAATCCAGTGATGTTTTTATAAGTAAATATGGATGATGTTTGGTGGAGCACCTGTAAGAATCTCTGTTGAGATGGTGTGCGATAAGACACTTTTCCATACACGTCCTCATTCTCAGACTGAGACGCAACACTGGAGACCTCCGGGTCTATAATAAACCACATGAAAACAAAAAAAAAAAAGTACTGAAATACATCCAAGATGATTCGTTCATCCACTGTCCACTCTCATGCCATTACCAACAGAATTAGAACTGAACCAAAAGGACACCAGTTTCGAGAGGCCAGAGAGTGAGTAAATGACATCTGGTCTGTCTTTGTATCTGATGATGTACCTGTTGTTTCAAAGCAGTGCCTTCTCCTTCTCTTGTACGGCAGATTGCAGTGCTCTGTCTTCAAATGCCTTCCACTTTTCTTCCGATGACTGCACTCTGTGATTGATTATTAGAACCATATAGAACACACCAACACATGCGTGTAGAACAATGAAATTCTTTACGTCGATGTGGCAATGCTGTAAAGAAAAAATGCTAATCATTTGTTGTTTCACATCAATGAAGTGAAATCTAAAATCAATTATTTGGTGTGACCTCATTGTTGACCATTTCTTTGCCGGGTGCATCTTGAAACTTCATTCTGCTTAACTACCCCATAACTACCTCGCGTCTTGACTGTAATTCGACCTCACTAACAGGCTACTAATGCTCAGTTTCTACAGACCGAACTTGTGAGCGTGGCAAAGAGCTCCAGGATAGCACAGAGATAAACAGACAATTAACAGGAATCTTATGTCTTAATAAAACCAGGAGCCTACAGAAACCTACCATCAACTCCAAATATCAAGCAATATTAGGAAGCAAAGAGAAACGATGGGACCACCAACTAAAAATAAATGAATTATTCACTTTCCTTCATTTCTATAGGATTCTTGTGATGCTTTTGTACGTAGTTCAATCCCTGATTCCATTGTTGTTGAACAGCGTTGACAGAAAAAAAAACAATCTACTAGAACCTCTCACTCACTCCTAACTGAAGAATATCAAATATTTGATGTTCATTAGCCCCCAAAGTCAGATTATAACCCGCAGAGAAGAGAAGTTTACTTAAATTCTTTTTTCTTCTCTTCAAAATTATTATTATTTTTTTTCCTCTCTTCGTCTTTTCCTCTTCCTTTCTTTCATTTTCACTCGTGTACCTTCACCCTTCCCCAATCCTTTATCCACTCCCCCTTTTGGTTCGGCACTGTCTTGTCCTGACACAACTATTATAAACTGACTCGCGGGAACCACAACTAATAAATATTTAATAAATACATTCAATTTTCAAATCCAGAGGAGAAAACACCACACCAGGTGTTTTACTCCTCTGGAGAAAGCAAAACTGTCCAACTCAGCAAGGCATGTACTCCCCCATGTGATGGCTTTTGAGCAGGACAGGACAAGGTAAAAAAAAAAAAGAAAAAAAGAAGTTTACAGTCTTAGAAAAGAAGTTTTCTGATCTGCCTCCATTTTAAGACATCATTCGTTTTGATGCAGAATTGATTTGTATCAAACCTGTTGAATCTGTGATAGTATTATTATTATTATTGATCATTAATTCTCAGATATGGGCTACCAGCATCCCACTGAGATTCTTTCTGACACAGACTCAAAGTTTTAGCTCCAAACACTGCTGAAATCCCCATTTCAATACAATACCATATGTTTTGTGTAAAAATAAATTCATTTGCCAAAAATATAAATTCATAATTAAGACAACCGTTTTAATACATGTCTGTAAAGTGGGTTTTAGACTTTTATCAACATTTTGTTATATTAGATAGTAAAGTTCAGAGAAGTGTGATCAATGATTGGCTTACGGAATAATGATCGGGAGACTCTGGATCGGAGGCAGTGATGAAGACTGGATCGGTTGGTCTTCAGAAGAAAAGATTGTGGAAGTAAGCTTTCTTCAAACAGAGCATTCTCCAGATGGAAGGATAATGGCGTTTCTGTTGGATAGAACAGAAAGCTTCAGCAAACAACGGGGTCGAAGTGACCCATGTGAACAGTTGCAAATGGGAGACACAAAAGTGGTGCGCCATATTTTGAAAAGGTCCAATGTCAATAAAAATTATGTTTTTTAAGAAATAGAATTATGGTTTATCAAGGTTTTTCTCTGGTTGATGATGCCAATATGTGAAAAATATTGTTAGCCGGTGGCCTATTTTTTTTTTATAAAAAATGTAAAAAAAGAACGCTGTAGTAATAAAATTTAAAAGACATTGAGTAAATAAATAAAAATAGACTTTGTAAACACAAATAAATTAGCATTAAATTACTGAAATAAATTAGTACAAAAAGGAAATATTGAAAAATGGCTAATATATCATTTAACTCCTTTTAATGGCTATTATAAACAATTAAAACAAAGAACTGAAAAAATTGTGTGAATGACTGAGTACAAAAAAAAACCAGATCTACGCAAATATCTGTACCTGAGGATAATGACAGAACAGGATGCTTCATAAGAAGCCATTTTGGGTTAGTGCACTGCAGTGGATCACAGAAAGAATCCTCCAAACCCTGAGCAGCGACACAAAGACAAGTCGTTAGAAGCACGAGCGTCTTCTATTGAAGACAGAGGTTAGCTCTCTGGCTACTTTATTGACTTTAAATAAGAAGGGATCATTAGGAAAATCTAGAGATGTTTTTAATCAGCCAAGGTAACTGGGTATCATTGCTCTCCTGGTGCTCCGCCAGTAGACTTTTGTGCAACCATCACAAAGAGAGAACTACATGGAAAGCAAGAACTGTTTTCCTTAATTGAAATGTATAATGTCTGAATTTTTTTTTTTTTACAATTTAATGAGCATTGAACAAAATACACTACTTTTTCTATGCTTTATACATTTACACTTTCACACAAACAATATTGTTCAATCTTTTTAACCAGAAACACTTAAAGAAGGGATTTAAGCTCAGAGACACCTCCTCTGACTAAAGCCCCTGTCCACTACTTGTGAAGCTTACCCACATTCCTGAATGATACACTCTGTTCACAATACGATACATACCTCGATACCATGTCTATATGAGTCATAACATTTTACAACACTTTTTAACCAACTATTGACACAAAAAATGTTGGAAAAATGGAATTTAAAACGTTTTGAAAACACAAAGCTAAGAAGGCTAAGGTCCTGTTTGATTTGTAAAGAGTGTTTTATACCATCCTTCCACTAGGGGGCAGTGTCAATGTTTGCATGGAGTCATGGAGAGAGACATTTTTATCATATTTTTCGTTTAAAATGTGAGTAAAGGACAACTTTGAGTAAATATTACATGTCAGGAAATAAATGTACCTTTTGATATGACAAAAGTTTTTCACAAAATGTATTTTTCTTTAGGTTAAGCACAAGCCTTACTTATCACTATACATGGGATACTTATTTAGTTTTTTTGTCTGAATGGTGTAACGTTATTTTGGTTAAAAAAAAATCCAAGGAAGTGCAGTTTAGCACAAATTAGATTAAAGAGAAAAAAACAAACCTGGTCTCTCTGAGGCACTGGCTCCATGATGAAAAGTCTGGGTTTGTGATGAGTCAGAAGGGGTCGAGTCCGGGCGGACATATAGCTGACATCCAGTCTTCTGTAACATGCTCGCTTCCTTTTTGGCTTCGCTTTTTGTAAACACTGGGGTCCACCGGAACAGTGTGTGACATGACTGCAATATTTGGTGGTTAAAATATATCAAAACAAATGTAACAGCTAACTATCTATCTTTGATTCAACTTAATTTTTACGAATCCATCATCCATAAAATCAAATGACTGTTCTTCGGTGAGTTGTTACGGTTTCTCTCCTGTGATAAGAACCAAACTCAGCTGCACAACTAAAGTCACTTTATTTAAATGAATAAACAAACAATCCATTAACAAGGAAAACTAACTAAAACTGAGAAGATAAATACTAACTAAGAAAACAAGTCAGAAAGTGCTATAAAGGACTGGGAGAGCAGGATTAAATAGAGAGTGGAGAAACAAGGATAATTGGAAACCAGATTGGAAAACAGGTGAAGGACATTCGTTGCAAACGAGGGCTGGAAGTAGAGCACATGGAGGAAGGAAACAAGTGAAAGGGATAAAATAAAAGGCACAGGAGACGACAGAGATCCTGAGTATCTATCAATACAAAAAAAAAACTAAATTATTCCAGAAAGTGCCTTGGGAGCTTGAACTCATCTTCATTTGCTTGTTTACTCAATTTCAAAACTTGTTTACTCAATTTCTTTTTTTACTCAATTTCAAAACAGATTCCAATAGCAGGCATACTTAAGTATTCCAAATGGGTATTGTTAATCTTAGTTGACTTCTAATGTTTTATTAGGTTTCTAAACAAAAGATGGGTGCCATTTTCTCAAATACATACTAAATAACCACATGGTGCACACTATTAAAGAACCATGAAATTGTGTTTATAGAATCCGGAAATTCAGTTATTTGCCAAACGTGCATCTCTGAAGTACTTGAATAAAAGGATAGTATTTTGAGTATAATTGAGAGAACTCACCGTGGCTCTTCCCATGGCCTTTTAAAGATCCAAGTGATGCAACTTCTTGCTGAAAAACTGACATGGAAATTCCCCAGTTTTTCAGGAGGAAGACGGGTAACAGGAATGAGTGGGGACATGACTAAAATGTTGTTTTTTTTTCTAAGAAAGTATAGATATTTGTATAAATAAATATATTTGAAATAAACATAATTTATGGATAAAAATTTTCTTAATGTTTTTCCAAATGTGCATGGTAAACGCAAACTAAATATTAACTATTCAGAGAGGGACCAATCCACTCCAGAAAGAGTAAAAACAGACAAAAATAGACTGTTTAGTTCAAATAGACTTATTTAAATAACTCTCCTTCAGAGTTAGTTTAACTCTATATGGAGTGGGACCAAATACACTCTGAGTAGAGTTAATTTAACTCTTAGGATTTTACTGTGAATGTTCTTTTTAAAAGATCTTAATCACTATATTTTATGATGTTTATGGTATAACTTAAATTTAATAATAATAGCATGTAGTTTTGCTTAGTAATAAAATGTATTTCTGATGTTTATTTATACATATAAAGCCTCAGGGACAGAAATAGCACCATTCGGTTTCGATCAATCCGCTGATTACGTTTTTAGGGGATGGACATTCAGACGATGGGCCTTGCTGGTTTATAAAATATACTTACTTGCACTTTACCAACAAACTACCGTAAATTAATGATATATTAAGGCCTTATGAAATGTAGATTTGCATCAAAAGTATATATTTTTTATAGTTTCCTGATACTGACCATGTGTCAGACCAGTTTTTGACTAAATAGGTAAAGATCACCGACAACCCTTCATTAGCCAAAAGGAATAATTGCACGGGTCATGTCCTCACCTGCTGTTAGATATCTTCCCTTGGCCTCTCCAGCGATCGCAGGGCTCTTTAGATACAGGGGATAAGGCACTCGGCATCAGGCTGTTGACAATCTGAGTAAGCTGAGCACTCTGCACAAACACAAATATGAACATAGCACCATTCCCTACTACCATGATGCTATTGATATTTAGCCACCTGTCTCTCGATGTTCCTTAACAGACGGGTAGGGCTACTGCCCTCCATCTCTAGATCCGAGTGGAAATCACACATGTTGCCAGCGGTGAACGATAGATCCATGGTTTCTGTCCACAAGGTGTGTTGGATCTGCTTGTCTGTGAGAGGCTGAGATTCGGCCAAAACAACACGACCCTGAGGCAAAGTTTTTAGTATTATATTATTTATAGATTATCATTCATAATTTGTGAGCACCACTGTATCTTCCCTTTAATTTTGCTGTAATGGGGTGCCAGTTTGAAATGCAGAGAGTATATTTTATTTACTAATAAGAACATTTCTTGAGTAGATGTGGTTACCTTGCTAGAGAGGATCTCCTGCTGGAGTTTTTCAATCTGCTGAATCCGAGAGTCCAGTTCCGACAGTCTCATCTCCAGCCACGTCCAGCGACTGCAGAGTTCAGCTCTGTCCTTCAGCCATCTGCACTCACAGACAGAACAGCTACCCTCCCACAAAGAAGGCGAGGCTTTTTTATTTTCTGTCCTACAAGTAATAAATTGAATTCTTTACAACTTATGCTGGTGACGGGAAATGGAGAGAGGCAGATCTGATGGATATGATCTACAGATTATTGAAGGGCAGTCTGATCTCTATTTATTGGCTCACGACAAACAAAAAAAAAGCATCAGAAGAAGAAAAGCCTGCAGCATATGAATTAATTCGGAGAGTAGAACACTTTAAACAGCACAACTAGACAAATACTTGCTGTCTATATTCTATGAACGCTTGTTGCTGTGTTTGCCCGTGACTTATTGCTTGTTGTTGCTTTGTCTATCACCAAGCCTTCTGATGCCGGCCCCTTTATCGTCGTTTACAGTTGTCTTTATTGGGAGTATAAAAGTAACAATAATTTGAATCCTTACATTAATAACAAAGATCGCAAATTTTAAAGATTTTGCACTTATTTCATTTTCAATCATCCAAAATCTTCAAGGTCTATTGACCCATAAGACAAAATAAGCTGATCAGAATTAGCCAGCTTCTACTTACTTTGATTTCTCTGAAGCATGTTTGCTATCTTCAAAGTCGCACTCTTCATCTGAGCTACCCACTGTAGCATCGGAATCCAGAGACTCCAGAAGACCTTGCAGAACAGTGTGACCATTGTGTGCCAAAATTTCCAGATCTCTGGGTTTCAGGGGTTCATTATGCCCTTGGTTTGTATCTGCAGACACAAAAATCTCAGCCAGCGGATCAGGTGGTGTGGATTTCTTGTGGGAACCATGTGATTCAACAAGTTTATTCTTCAAAACATCCAGTTGGTGGCTTAAGTGTCTAGAAGCAAGCTTGCCCAGTGCCACCAACATTCGGTGTTGTAAATTAACCGCTCGATTCGCCATTGAAACGTGCTGTGAGAGATGCCACTGAGACTGAATCATCACTCCTTCCTCCAATTCTTCCAACCTGCCAACCCTTGTCTGGTTTGAACCAGTGTTCTTTCTGGTGGAAAGTGATATGTCATGATTTAAGGAAAGTAATTTGGTGCCAGTTCTTGTAAAATTGTCATGTTCTTGAGGGCTTGTGCGATGAGTGGGTAAAAAACGTAGAACTTGCTCGGTGTGAGAAGGAAAGAAAGAGATTTGCGAATTTTCTGGAGAGTTTCTGCTTGCGGCCAGGACTGTAAGCTGTGGTTCTGAGCTTGATTGCCAAAAGGCTTTGGGATGGGAGTCCTCAAACAAAGGTGACAGGAGTAGATCCGGAAGCTGACAAGCACCATAAATTGACAAATGATCTAGATAAGAAGAGGGGGAGGTGTTCTGCACAGACATATTAAATACACCATTGAAACAGTCCATATTATCTTTTTTTTTTTTTTTATCAGATGTTCAACTGAGATATAACCATTCTCTATTCCTTGTCCCGTGGCAGGATGAAGTCAGACCCGGTGTTATCAGAAAATGGTGTAATTGATGTAGATCTGGCAAAAGAAATAACGTTTATTGTATCACAAAGCCTATAGAATATAAGTTATTGCTGTAAATAAAGTTTTGCTATAGCCTGTAATATAAGACGAGCCCGTTTGTAGTAGTAAAAGAGTATTTAGCTATTAGTCACGTGATTAGCGTAATGCCATCACGTAACGGCAGGATTAACGTACAAAAATAACGGTTTCTACTCACCTGTAACAGTCGCTAGCGCTAAGTTAACGTTACGCCACAGACCAACTACAAACTGTGTTAAACATCTAATGATCAACAACAAATAAATCTCTATACCGTTTTAAAAAATGTAATTTAAAAAATCCGCGGATCGATATTAAGACCGTGACCGGAGTGTTCAGCGAATGAGTGAGAGAGCGAGAGAGAGAGAGAGAGGGGGGGGGGGTAATTAAATTATACATGACATATATTTGGTACAATTTATTATTTGCTTCAATATATTTAAGCAAATTATAATATATATATATATGCAAATGTTCTATTCACATGGTATGAATATATATGCTCAGTACCTTTCTCATGACCTTCAGTCTCCCAGAGACACTCAAAGATGCTATGTTGGGGCCATTTTATCACTTCCAGTTGTTCTTCTTGTTCTTTATGCTAAAGACATTTCCTAAAGACTTTGGCTGTGTGTTTTGAGTCCTGCTACAGAATAATATTATCGGCCAATCATATCCCACTCAATTTGCATTAGATGCTGCCCCAAATGTTCAAGGAACTATTTATTCTTCACTGTTGCCTACAGACAGTCATCATTGTACTGTTCTCCAGCTCTTCACTGAACAAAATCCCTAAATATTGACGGCAGTCCAGAACAGCTACTGTCATTTTTCTAAACTTGTCAGATCTGGGTCACACTGATTTCTGCTGGTTTCCACAGTCTATCTCAACCTCACAACAGAGTTTGGCCAGTTTTAAGCCTCCTACACAGCTGTTTCTGTTTAAGTTCATGACTTTGTTTGACCATGGAGTACAATTGATGATATTTAGCACCTGTTCGTATAATTGGTTGACCCTAACTTGTCCCCGACTTTCTCCAGGTGAACCTATAGTAACTGTAGCTGGTTTGGAGGCAAAAGTAGTAACTCCGAATATTGATTTGATTTAAAATTTATTTTCGTTAACTAATAAATTGAGAGGTGAGTAGAAGGCTTGTCATATTTTCAAGTATTGTCCCATCCCAGGATCACAAACATTTTCTTGAAGACATCTAGGCCTGAGGTTTGTTTTGGCTTGATTTGCAGTGGTAAATGCACAGATTGGATGTAATAATCATTCAGTCCACTAGGTGGAGCTATGTAAATACATCGAATCATCCAATATATTTCTCAGTTTCTTTTGAATTGGTCTAATACTGCACAACCACTCGGCACTTTATCCTCAGTTTGATTTGATGAATATATATATATATATATATATATATATATATATATATATATATATATATATATATATATTCAAATTCATATTTAAAATAATTTTTAATAAAAATGCATCGTGATACAATGCATATATTAAATTGGTTCATTATGACGTTTGTAATTGTACCGAATAACTTCACCAGAGAAATACAAAAGAATAGAGACTATGATTAAACTTTATTTTATTATTTGATGCATATATTTTGAATCTTCACAATCACAATTTTTGTTTTAATCATGAAAGCAAAACCAGTGGGGAAAAAAAACATTAGGTAAAACATTTTGTTTCAGATATAAAAATAAACATGAACTAGGGAATAGGGAAAACGTATTATCTGTTTCTTGTAAATCAAACACCACTTGCAACCACACAAACATATAGACAAAATACAGGTCTAAATGTCTTTTGATTTGAACATGTCTTCTGTGGTGTGTTTGAAACTAGAAAACCTTATATATATATACATACACGCACACACACACACACACGTTATAAATATATTATTCTGGAGGAACTCCAACTTGTAGCTAAAAAAACAGAAAAAATAAAATATCAGCAGAAAACTTTTTTACAAATATTTTTAACCACAAGTCGGAATTTGGCCTGCCCAACTCCCAAAAGGATTGTCGCTCCAAATGAGTACAGAGCCATAACACTGAGAACTAAATGACGATCCAGAAAAAGGTAATCAACTAAAAAATTAACGATTTCCTCTGTCATGAACCACCCTGAAGCAAAAAAGAAGAGCACAGATTGAATGATCCCCATGATGGTCACTCTCATTTGCTGTCTTTTACCAAACGCAGTTAAAGTGTTGCCGTTCCCTTCCATTCTCTGGATATGTTTCCTTAAGTATAGAGCTGTCCTAATGCCCGATGTTAGCATGATGATGAGGCCAAGGAATAAATAGCAAAACCTCAGCCAGAGATCTATAACATAAACATAGAATCCAGAATTGTCTGTGTCGTTGATGCTGTTCGTAGAGTTCAATGCATAGTACTGAAAGTCCAGGGTGACCTGTATGGCAAATTCAGACAGGAAGAAGAGTTTGTCAAAAACCAGCATTATGTACATAATGGGTTTAATGTTCTGCTTCATCCAGACCAAGACAGGGTTCCGGACCGGAACGATCTGGAAGTAGTAGCAAACTTGCAATCCAAGAGCTGAGGAGAAACCAGTCTTCATGGTAAAAAGAATAGAAGCCGATGAAAGAACATACAGCCAGTCGTCTGGATAAACAAAGTCATATAGAACAAATACAAGGTTAAAGATGTTATGAACAAGACTGGATCCAATGCTTGAAAATAGTAAAGCCTTGAGAGGCGGTTTAACGCTGCTGGCTTGAGCTTTGGTGAAAAACATAGAGTAGATGAAAACTATGTTCATCAGGATTGTAGTAAGAGAAACTGGCACATTCAGTAAGACGAATGCCAAAGTGTCCATTTCAACAAATAAAAGCTCCATTTTTCATTGCGGTGTGGGAGTCGATGGAAAAACGAAAGAAGATTCTTCTTAAGAGCAGTGAAAGTGTAACACTCCACCCTCTGATTTGCATGCTTTTATAACACATTTGCAAACGTGTGTAATGAAACATGTCCGTTTACTTCACAAAACATAAAGCTTGCGTAATTCAAACAATGATTAATGACCACTAGCTACAGTTGTGCTCATGAGTTTAAGCAAAATTGGTTGGGTGAAGCCATTTATTGTCAAATTATCGGGTCATAATGACAACAGAAACAAATTAATGATAATCCAAATTAACCAGATCAAAAGTTTACACACCCCAGCTCTTAATATTTTGTATTCCCCCCCCTGAAGTCTCTTGAGGTAGTTGTCAATGAGGTTCTTTATTGGTAGAGCTCTTTGTTCTTGTCAAAAAATCCTTTAACGCTGGTGCCTGCACATATGAGTTCTCCCCACAGTGGTTCAATGATATTGAAGTCAGGAAACTAAAATTAGCATATTATAATAGGTTTATTACAGTTGAAAAATAAAATAATATTGAAAAAAAAGTGTAGTGACCCAAAATAAACATATAAAAAGAAAATCAGATGACAATCTGCCTGTGGAAAATGTTTAGACAAAAAAAAAAAACAAAGTGTTGCCTGCAAAAGTGAACAAAATTATTAAGTTGTTTTTTTTTTCCAGAGCAGACTGAACAATCTGGTGCTGCAAGATATTTAATGGAAGATTGGCAACCTGCAGAGCCACCAGGGAAACTGTTATCGAGTCATTAACAAATATTTGAGTAAATCATTGTGGTTTGCTAATGATTCATCTTTATGTAAACATTTATTCTTTTCCACCTCACAACAAATCACCTTTTGAGTTATAATATGGATTTTTACAAATTCAAAGAAAAAAGGCAAGCCTTTGGAGTTCTAGCCACGTAGGAAGCCGCGAGATCCCATTCAAGTCAATGGAATTCTGACCACGGCTTTAAGTTTCATAAAAACAAGCAGATTTATGTGGACACAGGTGACACAAACATAAGAAATAAACATTTATTTCTCTTTTACAATACAATTCTGACTACAACGCCAGATTCAAAAGCCATCCGCAGAGGAGGGGAAATACTACAAAGTCTCTGATATTCATGAATACAGTTTAAAAGCTTCTCACATCACCATACATTAGATATCAACTCTACACCTTGCACACGTCACTCGGCATACATACAAACATCACTGAGGCTTTATTGGATATGCTCAGACAATAGTTCAGCATCTTTATCTGAAGCGGAAATATTAAATAAAATAAATTATGTCACAATAGGCAGCACAGCATGTTATGATTATTATGGTAATTCAAACAAACGCTACTACCTTACGGCAATATTTGCTACATTTCACAAATGCTGCATCCAGTAATATTGCTTTTCAAAATACCAGCTTTTACACAGTTTAACATCTGCAGCTTAAATCTCACAATGTTTCTCATATACATCTTGCACCGCGACATTAAAATAATGATTTACCAATGATTTCATTCTCTTTCTTAGTCCCGTTCAAAATAGAGCTCACACTGTTCTGTTCTATTAAAAATTAATAAATATGAACCTAACATTTCAGCAGAAAAATTCTAATTTCGAACAAAATACAGATAATAGGGGTGTTTTGATACACTCTGCTAACAATATGATTAAATCTAAATATTACGTCCACAAAACCTAAAATTTTAAAATAAGCTTTACAACTCTACTTTTAACAAATCTACTGAAACGTCTAACGGTCATTGGAAAGATTAGAGGGCAATGTTCTAGTTTTGTATTAAGAGCATGTTTTATCCTCCATCCACTAGGGGGCATCGCTTAAGTTTGCATTAAGAGAACTCTTTTACTCTAAGTGGAGGAGAGAGCTGTTTTATAATGTTCCCGGTGTTTCTCAGAAAAGGTGGAAGTAAATGAGTCTGGTCTAATAAATATTAAATAAAACACAAAAACAGCTTAAAGAAGTTTCAGAAGTGACTAAATCAAAATTACTCCAGGAAGCAAATGCACCATTATGTATATTTTGAACATATTGACGTAATATATTGTTACACCCTTAAAAGATAGCAAACATCGTTTCCACGTTGATCTGAACATCCACTCGCTCACACAACTATTCAAACAAGATAATTATTAAAAACAATACATTTATGGCTTTTTTACGTTGGCTTGTAAAAAAAAAAATCTCCTCCTAGACTTTGCCAATATATCTAAACTGGCCTGACTTGGACCACACATCAAACAGACCACAAATCAGTCTACGCAAGACCATACCAACCACTGTCCAAGAGTATTAGAAGCTCTAGAATCCATTGAAAATGTTCCATTGACTTTTAATGGCCTTTAAAAAGGGTAAACGGCAATGGGGAGAAAGGGGGTTTGTTTATGCTAATCAAAATAACAAATATCATTTTTAGGCCTTCACTGACAGCTCCCTAGCAACCAAATTGTTTACCATAGGAACCTAATTTTCTGAACTCTATCTCAGCTTATAAAAATGATAAAGACATGGGGGTTGAACCCTACATAACTTATAGTGACAAAGGGAATATTATATTACATCCCCTCCATAGCAGCCGGACTGTTTGGAAACCGTTTTGGCATATCCACATCTCAGCTAACGAATAAAGGCACGGTGGCTGGTTTATATTACTCACATTGGCATGAAGAACTTTGTACGCCATCACTTACTTCTCCATTGCAACCAAAGCATCTACCTTGGCAACCATTCCATTTTCATAATACAATACTTTTAAATGGCACTTTTACAAGCCAACATCAACGTTTGTGCAGAAACGTTAGCCAGAATGATTTTATTACATAAAAGTAATGATGTAGCGTAAGCATCCTATCCTTCATTTTGTGTAAGTTGATTCCATCAGCTTTACACTCCAATCTTATTTCTGCCACATTTTTTGAATACTAGTTTAAGCCCGACAGGTCTCTGTGGCTATTGTCCAGCCTCACTGATAATGGTCTTTTGTTGGCAGCTCATTTTCACATTCAAAGGCCGTTAGTGGTCAGAATTCAGCTCCAGAATCTATGACAAAAGAGCTTGTGCAGGGTCAGGTTGCTTTGCTTCTTAGTAAGGCGATCAAAAGTAGTCCCTTCGTCTAGAATCATCACTGATGAATGAAGGGTTCCATTGGGCTGGGTAGATGCAAGAATGTCTTGACCCAGGAAGGCCAGAGAAGGGATACAGACCATTACGCTCCAGGTCAGCGTTCCTCAACGCAGGCTTCAATGGGGAATAAAAAAGCTTATCAGTTGGAAAATCCACCAGAATGAACCGCCACGCGCTAAAAAAAAAATCAAGTGTCTACAAAGAACGATTTAAATGGAACTATTTTCAACATGAGATCTTGTATTTTGGAATTTATTTGATCTAAACATATCAAAGCGAAAATTATTAATTTGAAATGCAATGGAATAATTATAAGATGGATATTCCTCTTTCAAACGATCAATGATCATTCCATGATGAAGCTTAAGAACCGAAGCAGTGATTCACGAAATCGATTCATTCATTGTGAACCATTTAAAACTGCACTCTAATATATTAATTCAACAGACGCTTTTAATAATTAATCATTTTTAATTTGCAGATGAAAATGTTGTTGTTTTTTCTTGCTATATTTCCAGAATCTGTTGATAAAACTGAGAAAAGCATCACATACCGAATAATAAATGTCTGTCATCTGCAGGAGATTTTTGGTGCTGCCGTTCTCCTGCATCTCAATAGTCTCTCTTCCCCACTCCATAGACACCCTATTACCCTTAGGAAACTCTGGGTAGGGCGACATCTGCAGCTCTCCACTTTTGAAGATGATTTTGTTGATGTCATTTTTGTCCTTTCTGGAAGACATTGAGTAGTTTACATACAAGACCCCGCACAACAAGAGGAGGTCTGTTTGCTGATCTCACTTGCAGCATGTGACTATGAGAGCGATGAGGACGATCAAGAGAAGGGCGCCACCAACTGGAGAGACCACCACAGCAATCAACTTATAGACTGTTCAAAACAAACAGAATTTTATCAACGATGCCGGTATTCATTGTCGTTATTTAAAAGTTGTATGAAACATTAATTAAAATCTTACAGTTATTGCAATTGAATCCTCCAAATCCAAACAGGCATCTGAAAATAAATAGAGTTTTTAGCTGCGAAATATGGCGACAGGCAAGGGGAGGGGGAACAAAAGCAAGGAGGCGCGGATGAGCGCAGCACAGAGAAGGCACACAAGCAAAGTGGCGAAAATTAAAAATAAGACATTATATCGATATGTACGATATGCCAGAATTCACATTTTAAATATCGAGATATCGCCCACCCCTAATTTTGATAAGACATGATACATTTCCGCTAACTCTGTTTGTTACATTGACAAAATAAAATTATAAAAATTCATAGAATCAATGCTCTCCTTGTGTATTGTTGTCATTGGCTGTAATAAAACGCCCAGAGCGTGTTTTTGAGAAATCATGAATGCACTTCCTGTTTGTAGCTGAGGCAAAAGCATTGAAAAAAAATTGTTTTTTTTTGTGCAATTTTGGAGCTGTTTGGGGAAGCTCAAGTAGGCCTGTTACCTTAACTGAGAATCCCCATTGCAAGATTTCCACTCCCTATCCCTTACTCCTCTACGGATAGATGCTGGTCCAGGAAGAAACAAAAGTACGCATTTCCCCTAGTGACACATTTTCTGTGCCAGCTAAGGAAGGACACACAATCTTGAAATATAAGTTCGAAACTCAAATATCCAGTGATTAATTTGAGCCCACCATTGCTTTGAGTGTAGCCATACATTTGAATACAATGCACTTACTCAACACACACACCATCAACAAGCTTGCGTCCATCTCCACAGTCTGAACAAAGCAATAAAACAAATCATTCGTATTAAATTTGAGAAACTCTTGATTCGGATTTTGGAAAAGGAATTGAGCTCTACCTCTGCAGGTCATGTCCCCTGGGTTCTGCTTGAAGTACCCTGGGTGACACTGACAGTAAGGAATCCCGCTAGCATCGGTGCAGTCAGAGTAGTTGGAATCACACTGTGTCTTCTGAGCCAAGCACAGGTCCTCCACTAAACAGAGAGAGCTGCTTCAGGATGAATGGTTTAAAGAAGCTCCACAAAGAGTGTCACGAAACACTGTGCTATCTGTGCATACTGGTTTATCGTGTCCGAAGCGGAGGAGTGCAGTGGAATAAAGAGAATGTATTTGAGATAAGACGTTAATGGAGACAGAATACCGTGATAGGAGAGCTGGTGCCGAAGTTTAATGGTGCAGTGAGAGTAAGTTCGGCTGCAGTTGTTGAGAGACATTTGGATGCTGTGGAAGACATCTGCACTGGTCACATCGGAGGAGAGCGAAAACATGTTCACCACAGGTATTTGCACACCATCTCCATCCCTGCACAGGACATTCAAATATTCACGATATAATACAGATAAATGCATTTATAATAAATGAATAACTAAAAGTTTTAAGTCAGAATTGTTATTATATTCAACATAACTTAAATGTATACCATTATCATTCGGTAAAGCTGTAAAATCGCATAAAATAAACCTGATCGAACCTAAAAACTGACTAAAGTACCAAAACCATTAAAGTTATAGAAACTACTGTCTTTGGAATGTTTATTTTGGTTCTAAAAATGAGCCTCTATTATCATTTTGAAAGGTTCAATATTGGTTACGGTAGCCTTTATTATTAAACAATAGAAAAGTAAATATTATACTGAAATAAATAAAAATATTATAGGATACTGAGGACAGAGTAAGGTGGAAAAGGATGATTTGCTGTGGGGACCCCTAAACTGGGAACAAGCCGAAAGGAAAAGAAGAAGAAGGAAAGTGAGGAAGTGAGGTAGAGAGAGAGAATGAGGCGAGATGGGAAAGTTGACGGCGATGTTTTTAAATGAACAAAGGCATAAAAATGGTGCAATATGCACATATTTAAGGCCAAGATTTGCAAAAACTCACCTTTTACCCAGAGTAGAGTGTCTGTAACCGTGAAAGATGGAGAGGGAGGCATTGAGCTGCAAAACCAAAGAATCCAATAAACCTCAGCAGCCAAATAACAAAAAATGATCACAATCAGCCAATTACATCTCTATTTACATAATGGACACATAACATCAGCTTATTCAGCTGCATGTTAGTGATCCTGTTTCATACCAGCTGTTGAATCTCTCTGTGCAACTCATGCAGACCTGGATTTCTGAGCATGGAATTGTTGACTGTGAAAGTGCCCAAAAATGTCTTCACTGCGGGGTAAAATAAACCAAAGATAATACTGTTATCTAACTGCTAGATGTTCTGGATATTATGTTGCTCTGGACCACTGAGCACCTGCCTTGTGTACAACTGCGTCCATCCTCCAGGTCTGAGCCTAGTGCACATTCACAGGTGAAAGAGCCACCAGTGTTCATGCACACTGAACCCTGCGGACACGGATTATTCACACACTCATCCACATCTAGAGAAAGACACAGAGCCCCGTTATTTCATTTTAAAACTTAATATGTTTGCATTTTTTGCATTAATGACAAATTATGCCTTAAATGTGCATAAACAAAAGTTACCTTCAGTGCAGAAGGGTCCAGTCCATGCAAGCAGACACTGACAATAGGTACTTCCTTCACCTGATCGAACACATCGGCCTCCATTTGCACAGGATGTAGGCCCACACACATGACCTATTGATTATTTAATGATAATTAAAATAAAATAATTAATACAAAATAAACCAAAACAGGTAATTGTAATGTGGGTATATACTTGGATTTATGTGATTTTTTTTTCTTTTCTGGAACATAAAAAAAACACACAATGGATTTCGACAACCGTATGCAATGGCTTAAGGTGAGTCCGCATCAAGAGGATTTGCCCTTGTTGGAAAAGCGTTGTTCTAACTAGGGCTGGACAATTATTCGAAAAGTAATCATTCAGAACCTTTAATATGGAGGTAAAACATGTGAAATGTCTTTTCTCGGGTGAAATGATTTTATTTGGCAAAATATAACATTTCTCATTGGGTTTGTAACACTTGCAGACTGGTAACTTACAATTAGAAACAAAACACAAACGTTGATGTTGGCTTGTAAATATGGTGTTTAAAAGTATTTTCATAAGCAATATGAATTGAATGGGTATTTTGTCATGGTTTTCCATTTATTTCAATGGCCATTATGTCAATGTTAAATATTTAACCCTTTCTGCACAGTGGTTGGTATATTCTTGTTCAAACTTATAACTTCCACAAGTGTTACAGCTTTACAAAGTTTGAACCTCTGTTAAGTTCAGAGGTTCAAAATTTTGTTCAAACGATGTCTCAGGATTCCTTTAGCTGTACCAGTTTGAAAAAATATAGCATCCCAAGTCAGACCAGTTTGGATTTTTGGATTCAGTTGGACTTTTACAAGGCAACAAAATGATAAAGAACCAAAAACAAATTGAATGATATCCAATCTACCTCTTTCGATGAGCAAGTCGATTATTTTGCAAATTCTGCACAAGTCCCATATTACTGGATACTGTAATCTGTCTGAACTTGGCATTAAAGTCAGAGAACACCACAGAGAAAGTCTTTGTGTGTTTCATTAGTTAAGATCAGAAGAAAAAAGGGAGCGAGAGTTCAGGTTCTCTCAGAAAAAAGGCAAATTGCACTCGACATACATATAGTTTCTTGCCCAGTGTTGTATTTAAAGAACCATTCAATCAGTCTAGCTGCAATAAAGCACCTTCTCCAAACATATGAACACGAACAAATGCATAAATCCAAAAAGCTACCTGGAGATGCTGAAGTCCTGTACGGCATCTGGGTGGTTGTGATTCCCATCTCAGTATAACTTCTGTCAGTGTGATTCTCGATAGTTTCGACTTCAGTGCTCCTGGTTGGACTGCTCTTGCTGAAAGGTGTTGTAGTTCGTCCGCTATGTTGCGTGGTCTTCCCAGGTGTTGCAGTGCTGGTTTCTAAGTGCAATGTGGTGACGTCAGAAGAGTCATTTGTCCTGACATTTGTTCCAGTTGTAGTAGTGGAAGCCATATGATGAGATGTGGACGCTGTGGTCTGCTGTATTTGGACAATATTAGTGGTGACAATGGATGAGTGTTCAGTTTGAATTTGAGCTGTGGTGCTTGGTTGTGGTTGCAGAGTGTTGACAGTCGCCGTAGTGAAAGATCTGGTGAAACTGTAAACAGTAGATGCCTCTTCTGTGGCTTGCTCTGTAGCCTGTGGCTTCTGAGTTGCTGGAGAAGCAGATGTTGGCATTACCTCTGTGTTGATCTGATTGTCAGTTTTTTTGATGATAGGTGGTTGACCAGATGGGAATCTGGAAATGGATTCATCAGTTGTGGTGGCTACATCTCCAAGCACTGGGGGTGCAACAGTCAAACCCTGAATTGTTGCCTCAGCCATTAAATGAGTTGAAGATCCTTTTGGATCCACATGACTGGTAAAGTCGGTGAGTCCAGTAGAATACTCAGTGGACGTCCCAGTCTGCATAGGATAATTCTGTGTGGAATTCCGACTTTTGTGAGATATGCTAGTGGCATTGTGAGCGATAAAAGAAGAGATGGAGTCAGTAGTTTCTATACTGGAGATCCCACTGCTCACTGACGTTTCCTCTGGACCCCTACTGATTACAGTCAAAGGGGGTGTTGAATTCGGACTGTCGTTAACAGTCATTTCCTCAAAAGTTTCTCTAGTGACACTAGGTTGCCTAGTATGTGATTCATGACCTTGAGACTTGGTTGGTTGCTTGGTCTCCAAAGAGAGGCTTTGAGTTGCACTGGTGCCATTATGATGTTCTGAAGTGACTTCAAACACCGTAGACACACCTTTGCCATGTTTAACTATATCTTGCGTGACTTCTGAAGTCTTCTCCTTCCAGGTGAAACTTTGAGACACAGCATCAGAAGAGTTTGAGTCCTCGGTGTAAGTTGAGGTGCTGTTGGAGATAATCGAAAGCAGCGTACGTTCTCCGACTCTATTGGTTGTGGAAATGTAGGTGCTGTCAGTATGAGATGTTGAGTAGGTGTCTATGGGTCTCAGATCTGTTGCTGGTAAACCTCGGACAGTTCGTGGCTCAGTCAGTTGATTATGTTTGGTAGTGCTATGAGATCCCACTGATGAATGCTCCCATTGGGATGTGGTATTATGGGTAAACTCACTATTCTGAAAGCGTTCATCGGTGGTCACCATAGATGTCCAGTCTTCTGTATTTAAATCCACTTTGTACCCTGGTTTGAAAAACAAACATAATCTGAAAATTCTGTTCCGAATCAACTTAGCCCTGTGGTGACTAGGATTTATACACTTTATACACATTTTTTGAAACCTCATGAACTCTATGTGAGATGTTTTCAGAAGGGACTGTGGATGTAATGATTTTGGGTGGAGAACAATTGACATCCGAGCTCGTCTAACCCAACAAAAGCTTGAGCCCTAAAAATGGAGGGGATCTGACCTGTTGGGATCTGCTGTTTCCTTCCTTCAGCTGACCTAGCACAGTGCACATTACAGTACCGTCACTGACTTCACGAGTTCATGTTCAGGGAAAGTAATAGTAACTATACATGAGTTAAACAAATATACGCTATAGTAAAATTTCCTCCAACGGCAATAAATAATAAACGCATGCAACTTCCCTATTTTTATTTTAGTAAGAATTTAAATATGTCTCTAAAAAAGAGACTGATATAAAATAAAGAAGGCATTCAATGGTCATAGTATTGGATCAAACAACTCATTCTGAACGAGCTTCTCAAAAAGTAGGTTTCCACATAATTTACGTCTGTTGAAAACCGAATGATTCAAATTTAATTCTGTGTGGAAAAATATGATGTTTTTGGATCATGTAATGGTCCAAAAATTGACTCACTGACTGAAAATGTGTTGCATAACAGGAATCTTTGGGAAGATCAATCAGCATAACTGATTAGTTATGGAATCATATGGAAATAAGACTTTTGTTGCCACACGGTACAGGCAACAGACTCTATATTTTGGTTCAAACCCTGCAAATGTTTGTGCACATTAAGAATTTGCCCAATCGTAGTCTCATAGTCATAACTTTGTCTTGCAAAAATTGGACACGGATACTTCAGATAGCTTTGTAGCTTAAAAGACTGCATTCTCTTTTAAGACTGCATAAGAGTTAAGAGAGAGAAAATCCATTCCTGGCTGAACTCTAATTTAAGGTGGCTAATCTGAAGAACATGAAGAGGTGTTAGGGGTCAATTAACCGAATGCGGTAAATGAACAAAGGAGAAATGGAACCAAAATCAATATTTGTGTAATCAGAAGGCTGGTCTTGGAGAACTAACCACAGATCATCTGTACATGTAGCGCTCTCATGTCTTTTGCCTCTTCACTTAATCCCAGACACACTCAAAGATGAGAGAACCATGTCTATAGTTTTTCCAATCTTGAAACCCCAGCATGCTTTGAAAGCTTTCTCTGGGGGAGACCTTGTTGGTGCAGTAGAACTACCTTGTTTCTTGTTGCTGTCCTAAATCTGACTAGAAACTCTTTCTCAACCCCCTTTATTGCCAGAGTTTGGCTTTTCCATACCCCAGCCTCTTACACAGTTGTTTCTGTTTCAATGCATGACTGGGTTTCAACCTATGTGTGACATTGATTCTCATTAGCACATGTTTTGTAGAAATGGTTGATCATACACTTCACTACAATCCTACTACAAAGTCCCCAAATTTATGCAAGCGTACCTTTAAGAATAGATGCTGGTTTGAAGGGAAAAGGTAGCAACACCAAATCTTGTTCGCTCACTTTGCATTTAGCAAATAAATAAACAATATTTAATTTTGGTTCATATTAATTGGTTTTAAAAAAGTTTGTAAATGTTGGAAAGAAAGTTTTAAAATCTAGCTCTGCTATTTTTAGTGGTGTTTAATATTTTGCCACCAAATTTGTAATTTAAGAAACCGATAATCCAGTTGAAACGCCAAAAATTATAACACAAACTCAATAAACAGCTTTACTCAGAAATGTCTGAACTAAAGAGCTCATTCATTCAAAGTAATGGAGTAAACAAAGTGTAATTAATTCAATTAATTTGCATAGAGGGTTGGTATGCTGTATGGTACATTATTATTAGCAAAAACCTCTACTTCACAATAATCAAATTAAAATATAATGCATCAGGAGGAAATAAATTAGAATATAAGAAAGACTTTTATCACATAACATTAGCAGAACACATGAATAGTAGCCTCTGTGTGATTGTCATTACCGTTATTTACAACGTCTTTGCATCTCTTGTGGTTTCCACAAATATAATGTTTAAAAACATGCATAAAGCAGAATTTTGCAGAGTTTGTTCGATATCTAGACTGAGGGCATCCCATCCTTACCCCGTCGCGCTGCAGTGATGGACACACTGGCGGGAATGTCCGTCATCTCTCCCCGTCCGCTCGACACATGCACGGCTGGAGCGGTGGCCACACGTTCCCCCCAAGAGGTCGTCTGTTTTACACCAGCTGTTTGCGTGTTAGAACTTTCTGAACTCAGAGGGAATTCGGTGTCCGCGTCTGTAGAGAAAGCTTTGGTAATCAGAGCGTTCAAAACCAGCAGAACGAGCATGAAAACCACACGGCGAGCCCGTCGCCTGACACACGTTTCCATCATAAAGGCGACCGGGGGGACTTCCAAGTAAATAAAACGTCAAAGGGGTCCGGGTCACCATCGGAAAGTATATCCCTATTAACAGTAAATTCCTCAAAATGGTTTTTTAAGTCCGAAATGAAGTTTTGCCAAGGCTGGTTTTATCTCACAGCCATAGGGGTGGATGACTCCTCCCCTCGGGCAGTCGATAGTGGTTTCCACCCAGTTCCAGTTGCTCCTCTGAGTGGAAAGACTCAGTAAAGTTCTTCAGAGTGACCCTATCTGACAGCCAAAAAAAGGACCACTTTGCATCATGACATTGCCCAGTTTTAGATAAAGAGTGCAAATATAAATTAAAGCTGCAAGCAGCGATCAAAGGGCCTGATCACTCATAAATTCTCACAAGGCCGGTGGATTGAAGCCAAACTGCAGAGAGTGTCCCCACATTTTCCTATGGGAGAAAGCTGAAATCAAAAAATATTTTCCTCAGAAACAAAAAGATATTTATCATTAAACGGTTTTAATGATTTTCTATACAGTAAACAAATTTTTTTCTTGGCTCAAGTTTATTTTCCTGTGGTTCACAATGGTTTAACTTTTCCCTTAAAAAAACAAGGCGGGACTGCTGATTGATAGCTACACAGAACAATGCTGGTTTACCGCTGCCATCATACCGCTGGTCATTTACACTGCCAACGATCAAATTCAGAGAAGTCACGCTCACATTCTTCTTTAAAACTACAAAATTAATTGTATATAATTAAATTTTATGAGAAAATGTAAAATAACTCACTACTTGACAGTTTTGAAAACTCACTCTTACTTATTTTATAGGCCTTGGCCCCATACATAACTGTTTACAGCGTTTGAAATATCATTATAAAACTGCAGAAAATTGGATATTTCATTCTGCCACTAAGTGGCGCTATAACTGACACTGTAGGTTGCTATATAGATTTGTTCAGACATGGACTTAACAGCATTAGGTGGTGCTAAAGCCATTTTCCTCCTCAGAGTTTTCAAATCCCAATCGGTCAATTTTCACCAGTTCTGACGTGTGTGGAACACTTAGACTTTTCGAGCTTGTTTAGCCCCTCATAACTGCATCGAAATCAGTGAAACAATGCGCAGAGCAATTATAACAGGGTTCTATGCACCTTCTGTGATCGAGCCCTAAATACCAGTCCCGTCAGAGATTTCAAACCAGTGCATTCTCTATCGAAATTGGGTTTCCTCCACTTTTCCACACTAGAGTCCTGCACAGGAATAATCTAGGAGGTTGCCAACCAAGACTCCACTTGTAAAAAAGACAAACCTCCAAGTCAGAATTAAGTTTACAAAAGACAACCTGGGGGAAAGTGATTTCCACTAGGAACATTTTTTTCCAAAGCATACCTCTGATAAAGAATACCTCCAAATTTGGGAATCAGAGAAGTGAATGTTCGTACCTGGCCTGCTCAATGAATCCAGTAGCGTAGGACACACCAATATATGGGACAGCAAATTTCCTTCCAACCTAAAGATGAAGCAAATTCCCAAACCCCACATTTGGTCTGAGATTTAGAAACTGGCCACTTTGTCCTTCTGGTTAAATCATTTTTAAATATTTATAAGCGGGGCCATTCTATATCATCATATATTATATGAAAGTATATATTAATCCCAAACATTTCACTAGGGGTATCAGCAAAGAGATTTTTTATTATGGCATCTTGCCATTCTTGTTTGCTCTTAACTAAAGGTTTCCCTAAATACAGGTCTGTTAATGGGAAATTATGTGAAACAGCATAAATTCACACAACATTACAGACATGTTAAAGTTTCAAATATTCATCTTGTGTATAATATCAGTAATCCTTTGCCTTATTCAGTCGAGAATGTCTAGCATTTTTGACAAAGTTTGATTCTGTACTAAATACGAGCCAAAACAAAGGATCTGTACCTCATAGTTTTAATCGAAACAACACCTTCTTGTGACATAAATACTGTATATAAGCTGAATACAATGGAACTAAAGTGAATGACTAATTTAAACACAATGCATGATTTCGATTGCACGTTCCCCATATTCCAATGCAAAAAGTTCTCCTTCAAGATAAAAACAGCAGTTGATTTTTGGTGTTGCTGAGTTCATTGTTCAGTCAAAATCCACCCATTTCGGTCTTGCTACCTAGAACCGTACGTTGTTACTCAGTTAGGTTGAGGATGGACAATCTTGTCTGCGGTGGTGATGAATGAAGAGTGGTGGTACCGGTCACGAAGGGCAAAATCAGTATTTTCCTCTGTCAACTGCCTGGTTTCCATGCCAACCGCAGACAAAGAGGGCGTCACCACAATTTGGTCCTGGAGTGTTCTGTTTTTCCTGATAAACAGATGGTGTGCACTTCAGATTTTGGTTTTTGACCCTGTCTTCGATAAACATCAGTTTATTTGAAACAATAAGCAATCACTGCCTCCACTGAAAAACATTCTATTGAAGAATGTTCTTGATATGACATGGAAAGCACTTTGTATCTTTATTTCATTTAATTCCAACTGAAGTTACAGTGAACAACTAATATATCCTTACCACTTCATGAAGGTGAAACGGATATATTATCCAGATCTGTTCAATAGAAATATTTAATGTATTTTTATTGAAATGTTGAGTATGGCTTAATTTCAATACTTGGTTCTACCCAGAATTACTGAAGGTGTCCGTGTACATCAGAAAACCCAGTGGACCAACAACAGTTAATGACATTGCAACCGAGATAATCACTGGAAGTATGGGGTTAGAGGCTTTTCCTCTAAATTGACTTTCCTCTACACTGAAGCTCTTTCCTCCGCAGCGCAGATAGGAAGCTACTGCAGTTGTCTGATTCAGGAGTACCTTACCACAATGAACAAAACAATTATTGGCCAGAACTAGCATCAATCTAGTTGCTTTTGCAGGGTTGACTCCAACCTAAATCCACTCCTTGTATAGCTCTCCTACATTCAGGAATCTACTTTCCTAACAATCCTCCCAATGCTTAAGTTTTACGCTGTTTAACCTCATCCACATGTCAACTTTCTATAAATGTGCTTGGATTCCATGAACAAACAGTGTCTTCCTCAAGTAACTGTCAGTAACTGTCTTCTACCAAGTCAGCAGACTTCCAAATGAATGCGCGGCCTACTGATACAAACTAAGAGACAATTCAACTGCTCTTCAAACCTTTGTAGATAATTTATTTACATTTTCGGAGACAATGAATTTTGGATTTTGTGACCCGTGAGCCTGAGCATGTCAATAAATAAAGGTTTGGAAAATTCCACTGCGTGAATACATGAGAAAATATTGACCTTGTTCATGATGTTCAACTGTTATTAGATATACCTGTGTTTTTTTGAGGACCGGATATGGAAAATATGAACCAGAACACCTTGTTTAAAAGGATGGTTCTTGATCCAAAGTTTAAAATACCATACCTCCTCAAATTCTGCAGGGAAATCTTGAGCCATTTGAAGAAACTGAAGCTAGCTGCAGAACCTTTAGTCAGAAGACATCATGTTATTTACGATCACAACTGTACCACAAGGGATTAATATAACATACCTTTCGTTCTCAAATTAATAATTACTATGACCAACAGATATGCCTTTTAAACATATAACAGGTCTTTCCACGCACCCTGTAGTTTATCACAAGTGAGACGAATAAAAACAAGTTCAGTTACCTGTTGGCAAACCTGGACTTGTTGTTCCAATGTAGAAAAAGAGGATAAGAGCAGCTGTAATGTTAAACAAGGCGTACATCCACTGAATAATGAACATAATAGTAAAAGAACACAATGCCTGAAAGAATAGAAGAAATATTAAGAGATTAATATAGTTGTGCAATTTAAAAATGCCTTGATGTAGACACTGGACCATCTTTTCCAAACTTACACCAATTAATGAAACCCAGTGGTTGCAAAACTTGGCATAGACCGAACATTGAATCGACTTGATTTCGGATGTTTCTATATTTGCTTCTGACCCTGTGAAGGAAAGGTTTAAAAGGTGAAATACAGTTCCCCATTGTGAGGAATTATTATTATGTGGAGTGTTCCATACCATTCCGGTCCATGTGTCCTCCTGGGAGCTGTCCAAGTTCAACAGAGTCAGAATTTGATGAGGACTGTTTCCTTTTGGCTCCTGATTTAAGATCAGCTTCTTTAGCTCCTTTCTGACTACTGGTGTCATCATCTAAATCCGCATTTTCTCCACACTCTACTTCGACTAATGCCTCTTTGCTGTTCAAGTCCAGTTTGAAACTATTCATCAGAGTTTCTTTAGCTGGAATCTTCTTGCCTCTGGACTTGGATGAAGCGTTGGATGGTATCTGTTCTTCGGTGAGGGGTAGTTGAAATATTTGGTCCATGTCCTTCGTAAACTGCATCAGTGTGCCGTTCACTTGGTCACTGATGCCCCCATTGCTGCCGTAATGGGGATAAGTGTTGGAAATGAGGGACTTTCTAAAGCTTGATTTCCTGATCAGTGACTTCCTTTGCTGGACATGGAGCTCATGTGATTTAATCACACAGAAATAACAATAATCGATGATGCTGTAGGTAAGCATGAAGTTGATTGTGACGATAGGAGCCAGTATGTTAACCTGACCAATGAAGAGGAAGGCCATGGAGATCAGGCTAGTCAGACAGATCGCAGCCACTGGCGTCTTATTGGGCCCTCGCTGGGAAAAGGAAAAGGGGTAAATGCAGCCATTACCAAAAATAATAAAACTCTTAGTTTTTATTACATTATTTCTACCCCTTTCCCCTTTTGAAAACTAATTACCCAAAGAAACAGAAACACACCAACGTATTAATTAACCGTTGCGTCTAGACGCCAAATTACGTTAAACTAACATTCCTTTTAATTCATTTTTTTAGTTTGGCTCCTAAATTCTCATTCCTTTCAAACTCTTATGCGACAAGCGAGCGAGCATCCAAATAAAACATTTCACTGTAGGGACTGTTCATCATTTAGATCCCATACGTGTCTGAGGAGCCTCTACTAGTGCTACTGGCTGGCAAAGCTCCAGATCAAGCAGGGATGGTCTTCTCTGTGCTTCCTGCATTTGTTCTGGGACTTTGATTCAGGGAGAGATGTCTCAGGCGAGCATGTAGCCAACAGAGAGGGTCAGAGAGAGCTCAGGCAAGGGAAAGGGTGTGCTGTGCTTTTTCAGAGCCACAATCGATGCACTTCATTCTTTTAAAACCTTTGCAGCGGGTTTGAGCAGGCTATATTTAGGATTTCATCATGCCATTCCAAGCTACTCAATAGGCTTTAAAAAGTCAATCTTACTTCAGAAGCAATGTTTATCTGTTCCTACTACTGCTAAGTGATCTTTGTGCAATGTTCTGAAAAGCCAAAATTGGACCAACAGTTGTCAGGTTCAAGAAGAAAGGCTGATCAGAATCCATAACAATGTGGATAAGAGACTCTAATCAACAGAAACATGATTCACTGAAGGGATTTAAATATGTTTTAGCCAAGGTATGAACTGATTAAATAGGCTAACATCTCCATTAGAAAAAAAATGCCCACCCCGTTTCCAAGAAATCCAAGAGCTGGAATGACCCTCTCCTTGGCGATGCACTGGAGGATCCTGGGTGCACCATACAGGCCGCCCATGCAGGAGGCCAGGGAGGAGATGTAGAGGCCCAGCAAAAACAGGAAACCAACTAAGGAGACCTGGGAAAAAAACAAACACACAAGGGAAGAGTGCATGGAGGGTTCCACCCAGAGCTGTTCCACTGAGCCAGACATTTTATGTTCACACAAAAAAAAGTGTAAAATGTGGAAAAAAATTTACTTATTCAAAATGTAAAGAAACTAGCCCTTGGTATGGTCACAAAGTGCTTCATTACGTGCATAGATTGCTATAGTCAAGTCTAACATTCAGAGAGACAATAGCCCCCAAACAGGCGAAGACCCCATAGGAAATCGACATCTTTGGAGATGCTATGTAGTAACTCACCTTTTCAGCTATTAGGAAATCATTGTGCAGAGCCTCTCTTGTGCAAATGGCTCCTAGTAAGAATGCAAAGACAAGATACAGGAACCACCTGCCAATACGAATCAAAGGGAAAAGTCATTGAGAAAGTCATATTTATAATACAACAAAAACCATACATCAAATTTCTAACAGTAGCAACAATAGAAAAGGGGTTTAGAACAGCAATAGAAAAACAATGAAGAATTATTAAATACTTACAAATTTACAGGTGTGAAAGCCAGACAGGTGCGAAAACAATGATGTACAAAAAGATTGCTGCCAAATCGGGAATTTGCAGTAACAGCAATTGTACATTTTTGAAGGAATTTGTGTTGAGATTACGGCGTTGTATTGGTCATGCCATCACTTCCAATATTTGTTCTTTACGGTGAAGTTCTTAATGACTATGGCTGTATCTTCAGGGTCATTCATGGTATTTACATGATGGAAAGTACCTGGCTGTATTTCCTCATTGAGAACACCAATAATCCTGACCAAATCTCTAAATCTTTTTGAAGAAATGCACCCCCAAACGTTAATAGAACCTCCACCACTCATTGTTGTATCCCACACTGCCTCTATGATGAACAAATTGCCTTCTGCAAAAGCCAAATATTAAAAAATTGACTCATGAGTCGGAGAATCCATCTCTTGGACTTGTTCCCAAATCAGCTACATAACTTTTGCCCAGACTTTGGTCTCATTGGTTTTAGCCAGTTTTGAGCAGATGGTACAGCTGAAAGGGTATTAACTTGATGTGTCTTGCAACATATAAATGACTGCATAGTACTGATTAATGTAAAAAGTGGCATGTACAGAATGTAAACCAATAAAATAAATTTCATAAATGTTCTTTTCATTACATGTGGTGCCAGTATTTAGACTATAAGCAAAACATTACATTATATTTATGCACCAAAGCAACCAGTACATATGCTTCAGCTTTGTTTTCATAAAATCAAACCTCCCTCATATCTGTAAAATGTTACACTAAGGCACTGCATCACACTATGTATTGTTTATTATTATGATCTTTTCTGAGGTTCTTAAGGTTTTGCAGTCTCCTCGATACTCTGTATACAGTCAACACAAAGGGGGTCAAAACGAAACAGAGCTGGAATCATAGAATTATTATTTACAGACACGTACGAGGTGCAGATCGCAGCCAAGGTTCCAACAGGGATGTTGTGCTCCGGCTTCTGGAGATCTGAGCTCATGTTGAACCCTGCCATTACACCTACACACATACAGAGGATCACTGTGAAAACAAGCGACCATTCAAAACCTGAACAATAGACAGAAGTGCATATCATTGATCGCTTTTAATCCCTTTCTAACTTGGGAAATTGTTAATATGTTGCTCAACTTAGCCCAACTCTTTCAGGTTTAATTCGCCATGAGCATGACAAAACTAGACTCTGCAAGCAAAGGTGGGAATTCCCACAAGCACATCATAATAATCAACCCCATGAGAGAAAACACAGCAGCAAAATGAACGATCATCACTTTCATGAAATGATCATGACAGATTTTTTTGTCAGGGTGCTGAAAAGTTGGCATATTCGTTCATTTTTGACACCATTAATATGTAAAAAATGTACATAAACTGATAAAACCTTTATATATTCCTGCGATCAGACTCCTATGTCTCTATGATTTTCCAAAGCTGAGATAGAGATATGGCAAACTGGCTGCTAAAGTAAAAAGTCTGGTTGCTATTGAAGGATTAGTGACATAATAAAATCATTAATATGTTAAAAATTAACATAAATGGACAGAACCTTTATATATTTTTGCCAGTAGGGTCACCACAAGGCACAAATATACAGTTGTGCTCATAAGTTTTCAGATTTCTTAGCCATTTTTCAGAAAATATGAATGATGATATGAAAGCTATAATGATAATATGGTTGACGCCATTTATGCACTCAAACAAAGTCACAAATGATGTGGATTGTGACACATTTACACCTCACTAGCTGTATATCAGCACAATCAACTACTCAGAGGTTGTTATATCACAGTTTTGAATGTTTAGTTTGTGTGTAAGGTCACCTGTCGCCGCAGGAAAGAAAACCCCAAATACCGTGAAGAAAGTTTCGCCAGCTGTGTAGTCTGGCAGGGTGTTCTTACGTAGAAGGGCTTCCGAATAGCCGACAAATCCATGTTCTGCAATAAACATTATCAGGATTAAACAATGATAGGAAAGACTGTTTATTATAATCATTACTCAGTCTAAAGTATCACAGAGAGCTCCATGGGAAAGTGACTGCACTATGAAAAAAAAACTCAATATTATTACAAACTAGACGTTGGTTTGAAAAAGTTCTCTACAAAAGTAAGATTTTTTTTATTATTTCCCAATGCCACTATGAGTAACATAAAGCAGCTCCCAAGTCTTTAGGATTTTCCAAATCTGAGAAAGAGATAGGCCAAATTGGTTGCTATGGTAAAACATCAGGTTGCTATTGAGGTTTCAGAGACTATAATATTTCCCTTTATTATAAATATATGGACTACCAAGTCTATGATTCTCCAAAGCTGAGATAGAGATATGGCAAATTAGTTAATAAGGTAAATCAATCTCAATCAATCAATCAATCTTTATTTATATAGCCCTTTACAACACCAGTGGTGCCCAAAGTGCTTTCCAATTAAAAACAGAAAAACAAGAATACAAAAAACAGGATATTGTACAGAATAAAACAATGTAAAGTAAAAACAGTAAAACATAGTGCAAACGTGTCACAAACTACTAAGTATTAAAAGCCATTTTGAACAAATGTGTTTTGAGCCTAGATTTAAAAAGGTTCAAATCAGTGATTTTACGTATGTCAAATGGTAAATTGTTCCACAGTCTGGGACCAGCCACAGAGAAAGCTCGATCACCCCAGTGTTTGAGCCTGGCTCGGGGTACTTTCAAAAGAAGTTGGTTATTTGACCGTAAAGTGCGACTTGATGTGCGAACAAATAAAAACGCGGTCAAATAACAAGGTGCTAATCCATTAAGAGCTTTAAAAACAAAAAGTAAAATTTTAAAATCAATTCTAAAAGAAACTGGAAGCCAATGAAGTGTAAAAGGACTGGGGTGATGTTCTGACGTCTGGGTGTGTTGGTTAAAAAGCGAGCAGCAGCATTCTGCACAAGCTGAAGGCGACTTACAGCAGTTTGAGAAACACCGACATAAAGTGCGTTGCAATAGTCTATTCTAGAGCTAATAAAAGCATGAATAGTCCTTTCAAGGTCGGTTCGATTTAAAAAAAGGCTTTACTTTAGATAAAAAGCCTGGTTGCTCTGGAAGGATTAGTGACATAAGGTCCCCAATGTCACTATGAGTCACATAAATCAACCCTCATGTCTTTATGATCTTCCAAAGCTGCGATAGGCCCTTTTATAGGTTGTTAGGTTGCTATGGTAAACAGTCTGGTTTGCTAATGAGTGCTCAATAACAATATAATGTTCTCCATGCCACTATGAGGAAAATATATTGACTCCCATGTCTCTATTATTTTGCAAATTGGTTGCTAGGGCCAACAGATTGGTTGCTATGAGGGGTAACTGACATAATATAATGTTCCCCATGTCTCTATAAGTGACATAAAATCAACCCCATGTCTCTATGGCTTTCCAAAGCGGAGATGGAGATATCCCAGATTGGTTGCTCAGGTAAAAACTCTAGTTGCTATGGAGAGGCCCAAGACATACTATAATGTTCCCTTTGTCACTAAACGTAATACAAAATAATCCCCATGAGTCTATCGTTGCCTTTTCCCGTTCATTTTCAAAGCCATTAGAAGTCAGAGGTACCTAATCCCTTCTAGAGCGACTTCCTAGAATTCCTTTAGTGGCACCACTTTGAAAAGATATTGCAATCTGAGTCAGACCAGTTTGGGTATAATGGCAAGGTTTGGGGGCCGTAGACCAAAAGTAGGAGGAGATGCCTTTGTATTGTGGGGGGGGGGCTTTTACAAAACCAACTTAACAAATGTCCACCTTCACGACAAACTCTTGTTTCCAGCCATTAAAATCATTTAGTGGTTAAATTTACAGGAAGATTTCCCATCTAGAACCTCAAACCAACATACAAGCACTTCAACATTAACCCAAACCACTTTACATAACTATGTTTTTCAGGGAGGGTTCTGCTGGAGAGACCTCTGGTGTGAAATGTTACAAAGACCGCTGGCCTCCTGGGTGTTTGTGGCCAACCATCCCCACCCTTGCAACAGCTCAGGGGGATGGACACCACACTTAGCTGCAAGCGAAGTAAAGGCCTGCCTTTTTCTGGGGAACGCTAGCCAAGTTCAATAATTCAGCAGCATGGACGAGATGAACGGAATTCTGGAGTAGGGCTTGGGTGTGTTCACATACAAAGAACAGGCTACATTGAACATTTTTGTAACTGGGATGGGGAAATTTGTGTGATGACCCATCTCATGAAGTGTAATTTCTTTCTGTTTTCTTGGAGTTTGTGTGTCAAAGATCAATTAGTCAAAAGTCTATTAGGGATCAAATTGTATAGTAGCATCAGAGGAGAATCACAAGATATAAACTCCAAATCAGTGTTGGAATAATCGGTTTTCATTCATTAAAACGTTGCCTCCGCTGTGTTTTACCGGATAGCAATTTCTTTAAATCCTCAATTCGTGGAATAAATTAAAAGCATTAATACCAGTGTGGAATAACTATGAGAACACTTTTTTCACTAATGTAATCAGCTTTTAATTCGCAATTAAAAATGCAAAACTGAAAGTTTTCTTCAATGAACATATTCGTAGTTAAGAACCACTAAATGCACTATACAAAGTTTAATTTAACAAGCTGTTGAGTCAAGTTTCTAAAACATCTTTGCAATATTCCATTAAAGAAGATCTACATCTACAAACGAGATGCACTCGTTTTCAAAGACATTGGATATATGCTACCGGCCACCTTGCTGATACCTAGTTGGACCCCTTTTGCCTTCAGAACTGCCTTAATCCTTCGTTGCATAGATTCAACAAGATACTAGAAACATTCCTCAGAGAGTTTGGTCCATATTGATATGATCAACAAACTGGGCAGTGTGTCCTCACGACTGAATCAAAGCAGATAGGACAGCCAGAACAAGATTTTCACCACAGTTTGTGATCCACGTTGAAATTAAGCAGATAATGAGTATTGCACATTTCTTACTAGATCTAGACGTGTGTGTAACGAGTATATATGAGGCTTGGTTGGCGAAGGCTAAGCTCACATCTCAAGAAAGATCTTTAAGGACCTGGCTGTGAAAGAGCTTGGTCCACTTTCCTCTTGGTTATCTTGAGATTGGAAAGAATGTGCTCTCTGGAATTAACGACATGTTTATCCTAAAGGAAGTCACCACCCTTTTAGAAACCCAGCCTGTTCCTCTCCTTCCAAGTTTCTTAGCCACATAGAAGGAGGGAAAGCAAGAGAAAGTTCCTACATAGATTTCCACTAAAAATAAACTAAATAAAAGAGTATAATGTATGCAGGTAGCCAGGAACGATTGCTTTTTACAGGTTAGCAAAACATTCCGATTGGCATGATATCAACTTGATCAAACCATTTGAGCCAGAAAGCACCTGCTCCACCCACTGGCAGTTGTGTAGAATATGTTATTGCACAGGAAATTAACATATAGAAATTTTATAGGAAGTTTAAATATAGTTTCCTTTTCTAATGACATGTTTAAGGCCTCTACACAAAATTTCATTCGACAACACGTCTCGAACAAAAACCATGGGCGCCAACAGGAACTCCTAGATAAATTACTTTTATACTAAAATTACTTTTAGTGGTGCCAACTAAGAATAGTTTTGAATTGCCATATCGGATCTGTCCAAGGAGGACGACCAATAAAAGCTGGCTTTTTTGATGACGCAAGTAGGACGCAAATGATCTGCTAGGTGGGGCTCATCTCACATTTTCATAGCACCTTCGTACAGGAAACGGGAAAGAAAATAGCACCCCACAAATCCTCCTTTCTCTAAATTTTGGTCAAACAGATCCCTGTGATCAGCCACCAAGAGTATAAACCTCTCGACATCCATGATTTTTTCCATGTGTTCTTTGATTTCTTCTCTGTCGTCGTCTTCTTTCCTGTTTCCCCATGTGGCAAGGAGTGGATCTGTAGTACCGTAAACGCCATCTTCAGGCAGTGAGTGTCATTGCATCAATATTTTCTCAGCACCCTACTGAGAGGCCATCTGAAGATTCGTGCGAATCTCAATTCAGATCGGTGTGTAGAGGCATTCACACGTTGAAATGGTTTCAGTGAAAAACTTTTGTAAAGATGTATTTATTTTAATAAATATTGGGAATATCAAGTGATTAGTATTGGCACAATATTGGCATTAAAAAAGTGGCTAAAAAAAGGAGGGTTAACTAGTTCAAGGCAACTAGGTCCCAAGAAAACGGGTGAGGAGGAGGATGGACTTCCTGTGACGTACGAAGCGGAATAGGTGCAGAGTTTCATGGCGGCACGTTAAAAAATTCTAACAAATAGATTAACACAGTTTTCCGCCCCCAAAATTTGCACGAGGTTGCGTAAATATTTAATTTAAACAACTTGTAAAATTTAAAACACTTACCGCGCCACTCTGGATAACTTGGAGGAATACATCGACGATTGTTTTGATCAATACGCGATGGGCAGATCAAAGAAGAAAGCTAGCCCGGCAGCTTCTGCTACAAACACGACGCCATCAAGCAAGCGACAGCGTCCCTCGGATTCACCTGGAGACTCCCAACCTGACGGAGGACTGAGGGAAATCCTGGAGTCAATTGAGCTGCGTCTGGCTAGCTTTGACGCCCGTTTGGCATTAGTGAAGTTCTGCACCGGGAGTTCACAGCGATCCGCGAATCGCTGGAATTCAGTCAGCAACAGGTTGTAGAACTCTCTAAAGCGAACGAAGCCCTGAAGACACACGTAAATACTCTCTCTGAAGATGTCGCCCGTCTACATGGAGAGAATAAACGCATTAAAGAGACCATGCTGGACCTACAAGCGCGCAGCATGCGCGACAATCTCGTCTTCATGGGGATCGCGGAGAAACCGGAGGAGAACGTGGAAGAAACAATTCATCAGTTCATAAAAGACAAGCTGAAGATAAAAGAAGAAGTTGTTGGACGTATCAAAATTCACCGCGCTCATCGCCTGGGGGGAAAAAGAGCGGATGATCAGCGACCACGACCCATCGTGGTAAAGTTCGCTGATTTCAAGCAGAAAGTGCTTTTAAAGTCACACGGCCGTGAATTAAAAGGCACGAACTTCAGCGTCAACGACCAGTACCCCCGGGAGATCCTGGACAGGAGAAAGCGTCTCTTTCCATTGAGAAGAAGGTTCCTGGACCAGGGATGTAAAGCTGTGATAAGCGTGGACCGTTTATACGTCAACAACCAGCTATACCGCGACAAAGAAGCTACCCCGTGGCTCTACTAATTTCAGGTGGTCAGATTTATTAATAATAATGTCATTTTCACCTCTGTATCAACACGACGATGCACCGTTTCACAGGTAAGAGCTGTTTATGTCCTTACTATTAATAATGAGTATGCAGGATGTTCGTCACTCCTTTTGTGCTTTTGTTCTCTCCTTCACTCTTTTCTTCATTTTTGGCACTCTCAAAAACCCTTTCCCTTCCATCACACACTTCCTTACACTTATTTCGTTTTTTCTCTGCCTGATAAATACACAATTTATTAATCTATACTATCCTCGAGCACTGATAAACAGATACTCCATAACTCACCTAGTTACTAATATAGACTCACTTCATGAAAAGCAGCTAACACACACGCATGTATTTCGGTTCATGCCAGCACTAGCCCTGTGTACTTGCATGAATGCCCAGATTAACATGTACACAAGCTCTGCTAACACAAACCAGCCAATCAACTAACTATGACATCACTGAGGTTTGTCACTTGGAATGTGCGTGGCATTAATAAGGAAGATAAGAGAATTAAAGTTTTAAACCATTTACATAAGTTAAAGGCAGACATTGTATTACTACAGGAAACTCACTTCCCCAATTCGATAGATAACACAGTGTATTCACCACTGTTTCCCTACGCGTACTCAGCCTGTTACAATTCCAAGCAAAGAGGGGTCGCCATAATCATAAGTAAAAATATAACCTTTATTCATAATAATACTATTGCAGATCCTGAAGGGAGATTTAGTATAGTTAACATAACCATATCAAACATAGAATACTGCATCGCTAGTATTTATGGACCCAATGTTGATGACCCCTCTTTCTTTCACAACCTTTTCACAGCTCTATCTACGCACTCGGATTCCAAGCTCATAATAGGTGGGGATTTTAACCTGGTACTTAACCCAGAACTGGACAGGCTGAGTACAGCTGCTAATTGTAAAGATTCTCAATCAGCAAGAATTCTCAAACAATATATGATTGATTTTGGTCTTTGTGATGCCTGGAGATCTTTTTATCCAACTTTAAGGGAGTACACATATTTCTCATCGGTTCATCACTCACAGTCACGTCTAGATTACTTCTTAGTAAATAACTCAGTTCTGTCAGATATTACTCTTACGAGCATTCATTCTATATTAATTAGCGATCATGCACCAGTCTCTTTCTCAATAACCACAAATGTTTCACAACCTAGGAGAAACTGGAGACTTAACACATCATTGCTTAAAGACCAGGAATTTATAAATTATTTTAAAAAAGAATGGGAAACCTTTATGGAAATTAATGACACCCCAGGAATTTCAGCGTGTATTTTATGGGAGACTGCAAAAGTAGTAATGCGAGGTAGAATAATTTCATTCTCATCATTTAAGAAAAAACAAGAAACTAGGAAAGAGCAAGAATTAGAATTAAAAATTAAATCCCTCGAAACTGCTTATACAGACAACCCCCAAGAAAACATCCTGAAAGATTTAAGGCAAACTAAATTAGAACTGAATATCCTAATCAATAAAAAAACTCAATTTCAAATTGAAAGACTACGGCTGGATAACCTCAAACATGTTAACAGGTGTGGCAAGTTTTTAGCAGGTCTACTAAAAAATAACAAGGAAAAACAAACTATCTCATCAGTAATTAACAAAAATGGACAACTTGTCCACGACCCCCAAGACATTAATAATACTTTCAGGGAATTTTATAAAAATTTATATACATCTCAAATTAACCCATCGCCAACTGAAATTGAATTATTCTTAAAGAATCTGGAATTACCAAAACTATCAAACGAACAGATAGGAAATTTAGAATCACCAATATCTTCTACAGAACTCCACGAGGCTCTACTACAAATGCCAAATAAAAAAGCACCAGGGCCAGATGGTTATCCAGCAGAGTTCTACAGAGAGTTTTGGCAAGTGCTGGAACCTACCTTTAGCAGAATGGTAGTTGAAATTAAGTCTGAAGGAAAAATACCATCAAACATGAACTCAGCTTTCATAAGTTTACTCCTAAAACCAGGGAAGGACCCCACACTGCCATCAAGCTATAGACCAATTTCTCTTATAAATGTAGACTTAAAAATAATTTGCAAAGCTATCGCTAAAAAGCTGGAAAAAATTACCCCTCATATTATTCATGCAGACCAAACAGGTTTTATCAAGGGTAGACACTCAACAAATAACATGTACAGACTAATTAACCTGATTGATCTAGCAAACAACACGAGTCTAGAATCTGCCATTATCTCTCTAGATGCAGAAAAAGCTTTTGATAGAGTTAACTGGAAATTTCTAATGGCAACACTTCGTAAATTTGGATTCGGTAACTCTTTTATAGAATGGATCCAAATTCTATATAGCTCTGCGAATGCGTCAGTTAGAACAAATGAACAAACTTCATCTAGATTTAACCTTCAAAGAGGAACCAGACAAGGCTGCCCACTCTCTCCCTCACTATTTGCTATTTTCATTGAACCACTGGCGCAAGCAATTAGGCAAAACATTAAAATTACTGGAATAAGTACAAAAAATATACATCACAAAATAAGTCTTTATGCAGATGATGTGTTATTATTTCTCCTTCATCCACACCTCTCTCTTCCAGCAGCTATTACTGTTATTGAATCATTTTCAGCTGTCTCTGAATACTCTGTAAACTGGGGGAAATCAACAGTTATGCCACTTTTAATTCGGGGAATATTAAATATCTTGGCATTGAATTCTCACCGAGGCTGTCGGATCTGGTACAACTAAATTACTCACCACTACTTAAAAGAATAGAGGATGACCTCAAAAGATGGCAACACTTACCAATTTCACTTATGGGAAGGGTTGCCAGCATTAAAATGATGGTCATGCCCAGAATTAATTATCTGTTATCAATGATTCCTAACCAGCCGTCCCGGGATTGGTTCAAATCATTGGACTCTCATTTCTCCAGATTTCTATGGAAAGGCAAACCTCCACGCATTAGCTTGCACAAGCTTAGGAAATCCAAAGACTGCGGTGGCCTGGAGCTCCCAAACGTATACCATTATTTCCTATGCCATAGAGTGCTGCACTTGTACCAATGGATTAACTCTAATTCGACTGAACTCACCTGGCTCGACATTGAACAGACATTTTGCAAAGAAATTAAGATAGCAGATTTACCGTTTATAAGCTCTAAGATTAAACATCACAACTGCTTTCAGAATATCAGCATACGTACTTCACTGACAGCCTGGTGGGAATTTCTTAAGATAACGGGCTCACCGCTTGCTCCTTGCCAGCACACACCAATTTGGAACAACCCAGACTTCTTACTAAACAAAAGGGCAGTATATTTTCCAAATTGGCAAAATAATGGAATAACACATTTTAGACATATAATTGTCAACAACAAAATAATTTCATTTGAAGATTTGGTTCTTAAATACGGATTACCAACTAACAAATTTTTAGAATATCAACAGCTCAAATCTATCATTCTTTCAACATGCAAAAAGCACATGACTCTGCAGCTACCCACAGTAATTGAACAATTTATTGGGTTGACAACCCCGAGGTTAATATCTAAAATCTATAAGTTAATGTTAAAAACAGACAATATTGTATGTCTCCCCACCACTAAATGGAACGAAGAGTTATCTGTAAATGGAAATCAACCATTCTGGAACCGGATATGCTTAAACACGTTTAAAGCATCTACAAACCCAAATTTGCAACTAATACAGTATAAAATACTCCACCGAACTCACTACACAGGTCAAAGATTGTTCCAGATGGGTCTCTCAGACACTAACATTTGCCAACACTGCACTAACAATACAGTTGACCACTATCTACATGCTCTTTGGTCCTGTACACCAGTGCAAAAATTCTGGCAAGAAGTCTGCTGTCAGCTAACATCATGGGTTAACCACCTCATTTTACCAACTCCAGCACTGTGCTTATTGGGTGACCTAGACAGTACACAGTTAGAACTCGAGGCTAACACATCACTATTAATTCTCACTGTTATGCTTGTAGCAAAGAAAACCATTCTTATGAACTGGAAAACGAAAAAGAAACTAAGCATCACTCAATATAACAACATGTTATTAAACTATCTCACCCCGGAAATGTTGTCTGCCTTCACATAAATAGTTTTTTTTTGTCACTTCTTATTAATGCCCCTATTCCTCTGAATTTTAGTTAGAGGATCTGAACAGATCACCGGTTCCTGCTCTCGGATGGGTGTGCTTCAGGTGGGACTGCCCCCTCCTCTGGGACGACATGTAGTTTGTGGACCCGTCTCCGGGGGTGCTACTGCTCTTGCCTCGCCGGGTGCCGGCTGCTCCTGCGGGGACGGGGGGCTCTGTGGTCCGGGGGTGGGGGGGTGGCGGCTGTGCCCGGGCGGCGGGGGGAGTGGTGTGCTCGGTGTGGCCGGGTGGCCTCCTGGGCGGTGTGGGGGGGCCTCTGGGGTCCGTGCTCGCGGGTACCGCTGCCTTTGTGGCCGCCTGGTGGTGGGCCTGTCCGCGCCCGTGCTGCGGCCGGGGCCCGCCGGGTGGGGGTTGGGGGTGTGGTGGTGGGTGGTGGCTCGGGGACCGGTTGGGGGCTGTGGGGGTTGGCCGGGCTGGGTGTGGCGGGGTCTCCTACTCAGGTACTGCTGACTCTGTGCGCACGCGACCAGCAGCTCTTGGACGTGTATGGGTGTGTGTGTGTGTGTGTGTGTGTGTGTGTGTGTGTGTGTGTGTGTGTGTTGGTTTTTGTGGTATATAAGGACTTTTGACCTGAATACGCACCAGCACTATAAGGACATTTTGGTATTATGAGGACAGACCCCATGTCCTCATAATTCCAGCAATGTAGAAGGGGTTTTCTTTGTTTCAGAAGCATTCCCTCCAATTTTTAGGCCAAGTCCTTACATACCACAAAAACCAATTTCTATACCACACACTGTGTATTCTACCAGACTGGTAGTCTGCCCCTGTAGCCGGGATACAGTACTGCAACTTCATAGATGGAAAAATACACAGAACTGACTAGTGTAAAATTCGAGCAATCTGATTGGCTATGGCACCAAAAGTAGCCACATTATTGGCCGATCATTGTAAAGTGGGCGGGGCTTCGCGGGACACGAGAAAGGGCGGGACTTCTGCTTGCGTGCCAGGTGAAGCAATCATGAGCCTTCAACACATGAGAAGCTGGTTAAGCGGCCTGTTTTTGAAGGTAAGATTTCAAATGCTGCAAAAGCATGTTTTTGACCCATCTTAGTTAGTTTCTGTGTGTTTAATGAGTTTTGTATAAGCTTTTTATTTCAAATTTGCCAAGTTTAAAGCAGAAAGCATTGATGCTAACTTCGGTAGCAACCGGGCTAACGGTGTGCTATCTTTAATCAATTTGTTTGAACATTTGATGACATTACAAATGACCTATTAGTTTATGTAATTTTAGATTATTGTATAATCTTCCCAGTTAATTCACAGCATAAATAGAATCATTGGGGAAACGGATCAATTTTAATTCTTACTAAGTAGTAGAGCTGGGTGATATGGCCTTAATTTATAAACAAATTTTCCACAAAAAAAAAATATTTTACGATTTATTTCAATTTAATTACAATAAATATACAAAAATAAACACAAAATACAATCTGTACAGTTATTTTTTAATAATAATAATTATTATAATAATGAATGTACTGGTGTCTCTTTAAGGGATTCTTGATCCCAGATTGGTTGTGGGCATGTGCACACAAATATGCTTGGTCAACTCTCTTTTAAACAGTTGTTTACTCATTTCCTGTAAGTTTAGTGCTTGTTTAAATCTGTATATTTTTGATTTGGAGGTTACAATTGCTTATATTTGGAGATTAAAATGCTTTATACATGATTTTGTTGTAAAAAAAACGTTCCATGTTACTGTTGGGCTGGTAATTCTATGGAAACAGAACAGCACTTACATATTAAGTTAAAGATAAAATAGATTTTCATTCAAGCACATCAATTTACACCACAGAGTCAAGTGAATTGATTTATTGCCCTGCTCTACTAGGTAGTGACCAAAATTAAATTTAATGGTCATCATTTTGTTCTGGTAATAAATGCCAGCGTGAAAATAAGATGTGTATATATAATGCTCTGTTTAAATAAAGAAACATAGTTCTGAATATTGTTAAATTACAAAACAACAACGTAATTAGGATCTGTACTTTTACTGCAAAGCAACAATTATGTATGCATGTATATCTTTTTTATTATATATATTTTTTCAGTATTTAACAATTCTTTACTTTTTTTAAGCATTTATATCTACCAATGTCTGAAGCAAAACCCTAAAGCCTAAACCCCTGGAGCAGGCCACTCTATATTGACTTCTGAAAAAAGAGACCTGAGCTTGAAGGGAGATTTATCAATGATTATAAAGGTGGGTCCCGTGCCTGATTAATTCCCATGCATTCCATCAATTCATCCTGACATGGAAACTGATGTATAGCTTATTGTCATCCTCAATTGATCTTGTCAAAAACATTATTTTTTTGCTTCTCAGCTGCTGTTTTGTTGATATTAAGAATGTTGGTTTTAACTTTTGTTTGATCAGAGCTTACGTTAAACTGTTTTTTTTTCCATTCACCAAGGATGAAACGACATAAAATGATTAACACACTTTTGTCTGTGAAATTTTATTCATTGTTGAATGGCACAACTTTTCTGTTCCGTTTAGGGATGTGCATATTGCTCTGAATTTGACAAAGGAGATTTTCTGCTGGAATACAGAGATGACCTCATCAGTGGTGCAGACAAAGAGTATACCCTGATCCCCTTAAAGTCTTCATGTTTGAGTTTCGTTATAATGGAAGGTTCCTCTGGTACGTACAAGATACTTATTATATTATAAATAAACAAATAGCACATAGCAGAGGTCATGTGATAAAGTAAAGATATTTTACTTGTCTTATTTAGTAAAGAAAGCTTGTTGCCAGTAAATTATGCGTATTCTTTTTTTTCTCAGTGTGGATGCGTCACGGAATGATGGTTCACTTGGACGCCCTGTTAACGATGACCACATCAACCCTAACAGCCAGATGAAGACTATTTGTGTGGAGAGGCAACCTCGTTTTTGTTTGTTTGCCACCAGACAGAAATACCCAGGGGAAGGAATAACGCATAATTATGATGACTCTGACTGGCCATGGAGACTGGCCAAGGTGTGTAAACTTTGTGGATTAATTTTTTTGTTTGTTTTATTTAACATTCATGTTTAAAACTTTTTTTTCTCATCAAAGATCATCTTGATTTAGTTTTCATTCGATAATGAGTATTCCAGGCTGTCAGTTGTATAGCTTCTGTTTTAAGAAGACAAAGCTACGGTCTTCATTGTATTTATATATGGTTTTACATCTTTTGAGGACCTAGTTTTCCAAGGACAATATGAAAAAACTTGGTGTATTACATAGTCACTGGGCTGCTATGATGTGGAATTTAATTTTTGTGTTGTATTAGAATTAATAACGTTGACTCTTTTAACATTGTTGGATTTTTATGTGTTTTTAGATGTCACTGGTTGAAGATCGGGCATCTACAATGAGTGTGAACATCTCTGTCCCTGATGATGAGGTATTTGTTTATTTTTTACCCTGTTTTTTCACTCCACTAGTCTTCTTTTACCTTTTTTTATTATCTCTTGTGTTACTGGACGTTCAGCATATGGCAAAGCCTCAAACTAAGTTCTTTCTGGTCTCTGTCTAGCTTTTTTAGTCTACACAAAACCTTACTCGATAGAGACTACGTACCTGCCAAATAATGCTCAAGATGAAAATGTTTAGAGCTGTAAATATGCCATCGGTAGTGATGAGGAAATAATCCTAAGCAATGCAGTAAATTTTTAAATGATTAAAAATGATTGTTTTGGCAAAATATATTTACTCCACATCGTCAGATGTGTAGCTTTCTGCTTTATGAGGACACTGTTTTATGGGGACTTCATAGTATTTATTTTATTATTCACAAATGAGTTTACTTCACTTGTCCTGTAGTGTGTAGTTTTACATGTGTCTTATGAGGACCCAGTTTTCTAAGGACTGTGTGTGAAATAACATTTTTGTGTTGTATTAGAGTTTATAATGTTGACTCTTTATAACATTGTTGGATTTTTATGTGTTTTTAGAGGTCACTGGTTGAAGATCGGGCATCTACAATGAGCGTGAACATCTCTGTCCCTGATGATGAGGTATTTGTTTATTTTTTTACCCTGTATTTTCACTCCACTAGTCTTCTTTTACCTTTTTTTAATTATCTGCTTGTGTTACTGGACGTTCAGCATATGGCAAAGCCTCAAACTAAGTTCTTTCTGGTCTCTGTCTAGGTTTTTTAGTCTACACAAAACCTTACTCGATAGAGACTACGTACCTGCCAAATAATGCTCAAGATGAAAATGTTTAGAGCTGTAAATATGCCATCGGTAGTGATGAGGAAATAATCCTAAGCAATGCAGTAAATTTTTAAATGATTAAAAATGATTGTTTTGGCAAAATATATTTACTCCACATCGTCAGATGTGTAGCTTTCTGCTTTATGAGGACACTGTTTTATGGGGACTTCATAGTATTTATTTTATTATTCACAAATGAGTTTACTTCACTTGTCCTGTAGTGTGTAGTTTTACATGTGTCTTATGAGGACCCAGTTTTCTAAGGACTGTGTGTGAAATAACATTTTTGTGTTGTATTAGAGTTTGTAATGTTGACTCTTTATAACATTGTTGGATTTTTATGTGTTTTTAGAGGTCACTGGTTGAAGATCGGGCATCTACAATGAGCGTGAACATCTCTGTCCCTGATGATGAGGTATTTGTTTATTTTTTTACCCTGTATTTTCACTCCACTAGTCTTCTTTTACCTTTTTTTAATTATCTGCTTGTGTTACTGGACGTTCAGCATATGGCAAAGCCTCAAACTAAGTTCTTTCTGGTCTCTGTCTAGGTTTTTTAGTCTACACAAAACCTTACTCGATAGAGACTACGTACCTGCCAAATAATACTCAAGATGAAAATGTTTAAAGCTGTAAATATGCCATCAGTAGTGATGAGGAGATAATCCTAAGCAATGCAGTAAAATCTTAAATGATTAAAAATGATTGTTTTGGCAAAATATATTTACTCCACATCGTCAGATGTGTAGCTTTCTGTTTTATGAGGACACTGTTTTATGGGGACTTCATAGTATTTATTTTATTAATCACAAATGAGTTTATTTCACTTGTCCTGTAGTGTGTAGTTTTACATGTGTCTTATGAGGACCCAGTTTTCTAAGGACTGTGTGTGAAATAACATTTTTGTGTTGTATTAGAGTTTGTAATGTTGACTCTTTATAACATTGTTGGATTTTTATGTGTTTTTAGAGGTCACTGGTTAAAGTTCGGGCATCTACAATGAGCATGAACATCTCTGTCCCTGATGATGAGGTATTTGTTTATTTTTTTACCCTGTATTTTCACTCCACTAGTCTTCTTTGACCTTTTTTTAAATAACTGCTGTGTTACTGGACGTTCAGCATGTGGCAAAGCCGCAAACTAAGTTCTTTCTGGTCTCTGTCTAGCTTTTTTAGTCTACACAAAACCTTACTCGATAGAGACTATGTACCTGCCAAATAATGCTCAAGATGAAAATGTTTAAAGCTGTAAATATGCCATCAGTAGTGATGAGGAGATAATCCTAAGCAATGCAGTAAAATCTTAAATGATTAAAAATGATTGTTTTGGCAAAATATATTTACTCCACATCGTCAGATGTGTAGCTTTCTTTTTTATGAGGACACTGTTTTATGGGGACTTCATAGTATTTATTTTATTATTCACAAATGAGTTTACTTCACTTGTCCTGTAGTGTGTAGTTTTACATGTGTCTTATGAGGACCCAGTTTTCTAAGGACTGTGTGTGAAATAACATTTTTGTGTTGTATTAGAGTTTATAATGTTGACTCTTTATAACATTGTTGGATTTTTATGTGTTTTTAGAGGTCACTGGTTGAAGATCGGGCATCTACAATGAGCGTGAACATCTCTGTCCCTGATGATGAGGTATTTGTTTATTTTTTTACCCTGTATTTTCACTCCACTAGTCTTCTTTTACCTTTTTTTAATTATCTGCTTGTGTTACTGGACGTTCAGCATATGGCAAAGCCTCAAACTAAGTTCTTTCTGGTCTCTGTCTAGCTTTTTTAGTCTACACAAAACCTTACTCGATAGAGACTACGTACCTGCCAAATAATACTCAAGATGAAAATGTTTAAAGCTGTAAATATGCCATCAGTAGTGATGAGGAGATAATCCTAAGCAATGCAGTAAAATCTTAAATGATTAAAATGATTGTTTTGGCAAAATATATTTACTCCACATCGTCAGATGTGTAGCTTTCTGTTTTATGAGGACACTGTTTTATGGGGACTTCATAGTATTTATTTTATTATTCACAAATGAGTTTACTTCACTTGTCCTGTAGTGTGTAGTTTTACATGTGTCTTATGAGGACCCAGTTTTCTAAGGACTGTGTGTGAAATAACATTTTTGTGTTGTATTAGAGTTTGTAATGTTGACTCTTTATAACATTGTTGGATTTTTATGTGTTTTTAGAGGTCACTGGTTGAAGATCGGGCATCTACAATGAGCGTGAACATCTCTGTCCCTGATGATGAGGTATTTGTTTATTTTTTACCCTGTATTTTCACTCCACAAGTCTTCATTTACCTTTTTTTAATTATCTGCTGAGTTACTGGACGTTCAGCATGTGGCAAAGCCTCAAACTAAGTTCTTTCTGGTCTCTGTCTAGCTTTTTCAGTCTACACAAAACCTTACTCGATATAGACTGAGTACCTGCCAAATAATGGTCAAGATGAAAATGTTTGAAGCTGTAAATATGCCATCAGTAGTGATGAGGAGATAATCCTAAGCAATGCAGTAATTTTTAAATGATTAAAAATGATTGTTTTGGCAAAATATATTTACTCCACATCGTCAGATGTATAGCTTTCTGTTTTATGAGGACACTGTTTTATGGGGACTTCATAGTATTTATTTAATTAATCACAAATGAGTTTACTTCACTTGTCCTGTAGTGTGTAGTTTTACATGTGTCTTATGAGGACCCAGTTTTCTAAGGACTGTGTGTGAAATAACATTTTTGTGTTGTATTAGAGTTTATAATGTTGACTCTTTTTAACATTGTTGGATTTTTATGTGTTTTTAGAGGTCACTGGTTGAAGATCGGGCATCTATAATGAGCGTGAACATCTCTGTTCTGATGATGAGGTATTTGTTAATTTTTTACCCTGTATTTTCACTCCACTAGTCTTCTTTTACCTTTTTTTTAATTATCTGCTGTGTTACTGGACGTTCAGCATGTGGCAAAGCCTCAAACTAAGTTATTTCTGGTCTCTGTCTAGCTTTTTCAGTCTACACAAAACCTTACTTGATCTAGACTGTGTACCTGCCAAATAAACAACTTGCTACAGTTTGGTTGGGCCACAAAAATGCCATTAGTGAATCTCGTGGATAATCCCTGATGTATTGTCAAGAGGAATATGAAGACCCAACCATGTCAATGACTTCATTGTCAAAGCGACCTGGACTTTAATTGCACCAAAGGCTCATTGCCTCCATAACATTGCTTCCAATTTGAAATAAATTTTTTTAGATATACATATATACTGTGTTTTATATCTAAAACTTGCAGTATTTTTGTAACTTCCAACATCTTCTTACCCACTTTTTCCCTTTCGGGATCACAGGGGTCTGCTGGTGCCTAGCTCCAGTGCACTTCGGGCGAGAGGCAGGTGTACACCTTAGACAGGTCTCTAGTCCATCACAATCCTTTTAACTACAGAATAAAATTTTGCAGATGTTCCCAAGATGTCGTGTGAGGAGTCTGCTAAACGTTCTGAAGGTACTAGAGGTTTGGATAACTATAGCACGATGTCTGTAAGTACACAAGTTCTCATATTTTAGGATGTCCTAAAATATGTGTTCCTCATTCCAGCATGTGAAAAAGAGGCAGGAACAGCAAACCCTAAGAAAGGTCAGAAAGTTGACTGGCCAGATGGTTAAACCTACAATTAGAAGGGCTTACATAACCAAAGGAAAACTGACCACTTTGATAGAGTGCAAGCAGTGCAAATCTGCAGAGGAACCTGTTCTGACAAGACACAGTGCACAAAATATTCAAGATTTTGTGAGAAAAGAGCTTTAAAAGAAATCCCAATACCTCTTTTTATTCAATATAAGTTGACATCGATGTAAATGTCTGTATTACGAACTTTGAATATTATGTAACAATTCGTTACACAATAATTGTTGAAAATAAAAGGACCTCTTAGACTGTTTGTGTTTTGTTGGTCAAAGTGTATTGTGTTTTTTTGCTTATCAAACATAAACGTGAAAGAAACGGATACAAAAACACCTTAATGTCTCTGAATATTTCAAGGTCCAAGAGTTTTCAGTTCATAAAGCTTCAGTTCCCACATAGTAACCCATAATCCAAAGTGACATAAATATATTCTTAAGATAAATACAAAAACAACAAACAAGTTCCTCAAATGAAGGTTCCAAATACCGTATTTTTCGGCTCATAAGGCGCACTTTTTCTTCCCCAAAACTGAGGGGGAAAAGTTGGTGCGTCTTATAGACCGAATGCAGAGTGCCGCGAAGTCCGGTCACGGCCGTATGAGAGACGTAAGAGCTCCGGAAAAAACTACATTTCCAACAATGCCTTTGGCTACGGTAGCCGCAGCGGTGCTTCCGCATCCATACTCACGAGCTACAGAGCTGCCGTTTCTCACACATTGAACGTAAGACTCTCGCATTTGAGTGATCTCTCACGCTACAAACCCGATTTCTCACGCTAAAATACATTTCAAGATGTGAAATGGGCACAGCTAATAGTTTATCTGCGATGTTTCTTGAGCCTGACGATAAGATGATGATCGATCTGCATCGTCTTCAGTCTGTGAGGGTTTTTTTCCGCTAAACATTCACTTGGACAGTTTCACAAACTTGGACAGTTTGATCCTTCATTAATGGAGTTATGTGGGTTTTTATAAGCTGACAAAAATCAAAATGGTTTATATTAGAACAGCAAGCATACAATTGTTTCCATGTGTTGACGTCAGGTGCATAGATGAGCGCTCTCTCTCTCTCTCTCTCTCTCTTACTCTCAATGACTGAAACTCTTCTTTAATAAATTCAAACTCAAATCATCTCTCAATGGTACATCTCACACATGTACATACTAGATAACAAACGTAAGTAACGTGCTCTGCAACTGGGTAGTGTTCCTACCGTAATAAATTGTCACTTAAATAAGCTATAAATAATGAGTTATTTAACATTAAGGAGTAGTTACATTTATTTTACATTAAAATAATTATTAATTAATTATTAAATAATTATTATTTTACATCTGGGGGTGCCCAGATTCTTTTAAAGGGGGGGCTCGACTAAAAAAGTTTGAGAACCACTGTATTATTACTAATGTGGGGGCAATCTTACTACATTATTAGTAATGTAGTGACAATGTTACTAGCTGTTATTAGTAATGTAGTGACAATGTTACTGGCTATTACGGTATTACTAATGTGGGGGCAATGTTGCACTGGAACAGTGATGGTGATAATGAATGGTGGACTTTAGAATGATGAGTGGGGGCAAAGAAAAACATTACAGCCTTTTTTTGTTACTTTTACTGTTTACTGTTACTTTACTTTTACACAGTTGATATAAAATATTTTACAAAAGTATTTGGTTCAGAATCTTTTTTTTTTATAGATCTTCCCCTTTTAAAATTGGGTTTTGAAAAGCAATGGTTCATGTTATGAATATCCATGTTTGTGTTTGCACTTTTCTATTTTGTACCACACCAGACTGTTAAGGGGTATTGAGATTAATAGAACAAATGTATATTATTGATAACAATTTAAGTTAATGTTCATACATTCATTCAATTGATTATTTTAATCACATATGATCAGGTGCTGAAAAATCACATTTAATTCTTTAATGGGAATGTGTGCTGATATTCGGTACTTATTAATCACCTTAGTCTTGCTAAAGCATCATTTTGTCGAATTTGTGTATTGTGTGGGATTGTGCTACTGTAAATCACATTGGTCCATGTAGTCCACTAAAAAGTTATATTTAGTGTAGTGTAAAAACTGAGTCTCTATAAACTGGTTAGACCCTGTAAACACTTATTAAGTCAAAGGCGGGACAAAAATGTGAGGGGCGTGGCAGTCCCTGTGTACCACCAAAAAATCGTGTTACTGTTTTATCAGTTTTACTGTGTGTATAGGAAATCTAAAGTGACCAATGTAATCTACAGATGATGATTGAATTTTTGATGGTGGTTTTATCGCTGTGGGTCACTCTTAAAAGGGTGTCCCCTCAAACCACCATCCTACTGGTTTGGGAATAAGTGTCCCTCTAAACCACAAAAACCCGTATGTGTGTGTGTGTGTGTGAGTGTGCATGTAGAGGGGGGTGTGTTGGGGTGAATGCGTGTGTAGGTGGGCATAGGGGTGGGTGGATGAGTGTGAACGAATGAGTATGGATGGGATCCGAAGGGGGGCAGCTGCCGCCTGGTTTCCCGCGTCCCCCCCTTGGTGACTCTACCGTGTCCCCCGGGGCGGGGAGCGGTGCCACCCCTGGGTGGGGGGCGGTCGGCTCGTCGGCATGGTGCCCGCATCGGCTCCTGGTACATTTCCTCCACCCCCACACATAGGATCCCGGGGGTCTCAGTCTCTGTGGGGGATTGGGGGGGGTCGGCCTATCACGGATCAGCCCCCCCCGGCATACTCCAGGCCAGGGGACCCCCAGTTTTAATTCAGTTAGACACTCAACATCTCCAGGGCACTGGAGAGGGGCCTGCCTCCTGAAGCGGTCAGAGAACCAATAACATCTGGCACTGACCCGCTTCGGGAGCCGGTCTCCCTCCCGGTGCCCCAAATATCACTTGCAAGGACACACTACATTTAGGATTGGAGGGCTAGTCTCTCCGTCCACATCTGATGGGTGGGGCTGCAGATTTGTGGCCCCCCCAAAATTCTAGGGCGGAGATGACGGCCCTCTTATTTTACATACATATTAGACACGCAGGGAATGGGGGGTGGTGCCTGGACGTCAGCTGTCAACCAACGGTGACGCTCCAGGACATCACTCCCCAGTTTTAATGCAACTTATCTCTTCAACATATACACAAACACATACACTACACTCCAACTGGGGGCAGATGTTGGGCAGTGGGTGGGCGGCCGTCTCTGTCTCCCGTCCGGGGTGGGTATATGCCCTCCGTCAGCGCGGGCCCGTGGGATCCCCGGGTGGGCGCGGGTCCACTGGACGGTGACTGACCGCCCTTCGAGTATGAATGGGCGTATGGATGGAATGATTGATGAATGGATGGATGACTGGGGGAGGGGGGAGGGGTCTGAGGCTGCTGGTCGTGGTGGGTGCGGGGTCGGGTTGTGGCTGGGGGGGTGGCTCCGCTGCGCCTGGTGCGGTCTCCCTCTCTGCCCTCTTCTGGTCTCCTGGTCTCCTCCCCCTCCTCGCCCCCCCCCCCCTCCCTGGTGGGGCCGCGGCCGGGCCCGGGTCCGGGGGCATTGCCGCCGGGGGCTGTGCGGGTGGTGGTGGTCGCGGGTGGGGTCTGCTGGGGCCTCCCTGTGCTGTCGGGGGGGGCGGCCTGGCCGCTGTCGGGTGGGCTGCCCCCCCGCTGTGGCGGGCGCGTCCCTGCTCTCTCGCATCCGGGCGCGGGGCGCTTCTCTCTGGGGGTGCTGGCGGTTCTCGGTGGGGTGGGGTGGGATGCTCTGGCTCGGGAGCCCGGGGCCCCGGTCATGTCGGCCCACGGGGGGTGGAACGATCCACCGGGTTACTTCGGTCTGATTGCAGAGCCGGTTCTGTGTCGGACCTCGCAGCGCACTCGGACATAGAGGAGTGAGGGTGATTTGTGGGAAGTTGGTCGGCCACTGGTGGGTTGGGTCTGCTGTCCCTGGGCACCGTGTGCTGCAATTGTTTGTTTGTTAGATATGTGTGGTTCGCCCAACTCACTGTTTGTGATCTTTGGTAAGTTATGTATTTTTCCTCCCATGTAGCTGAGTTGCTTTTCAAAGCATACAGCATTATTATCACCTCACTTAAGATATTGTCTGTGTATGTATGTATATTTAAACATGTGTGTATGTGTGCCTGGATATACAAACTGCAATAACTGTTTTACATGAACAATAACAAACGGACATGGACAAAATGAACTGTAACTAGGACTTATGCGTCATGTTCAGGTAGGTATTTATTTATTTTATTTTTTATTCATTTGCAATTCTTTTTTTCTTCACTTCTATTATTATTATTATTATTATTATTATTATTATTTTCCTCTCTTCGTCTTTTTCTCTTCCTTTCTTTCATTTTCACTTGTATACCTTCACCCTTCCCCAATCCTTTGTCCACTCCCCCTTTTGGTTTGGCACTGTCTTGTCCTGACACAACTATTATAAACGTACTCGCGGGAATCACAACTAATAAATATTTAATAAATACATTCAAATTTCCAATCCAGAGGAGAAAACACCACACCAGGTGTTTTACTCCTCTGGAGAAAGCAAAACTGTCCAACTCAGCAAGGCATGTACTCCCCCATGTGATGGCTTTTGAGCAGGACAGGACAAGGGAAGAAAAAAAAAAAAAAAAAAAACTAGTTCAAGGCATAAAAGCAGCGCAGTCAATGTTGCTATTTCTGCAACCATTAGAAACGGTTTGATTGCATTTCAGATATTTATAGTGAGAGTTCTCTTGATCGGAAGATCTGGAAAAGGAAATGATGATGTCGGCACTGCTAGTGAAGAACTCAGTTCTGCTTCCTGCCTGATCTTTTGTCTCCTGCCAAAAATGTGGGAGAGACTGGTCAACACCCTTAACCCGAAACTTTGAGCGCATGTCAGTTTCCTGTCCAACTCTGAGCTCTCAAATTGAGCATCTCAGAGCAAAACAAGATTAGAACAGCTTATCATGATCTAACTTTACTGAAACACTACGCTATAAAATGTTTCATCAATATCTTGCTTTGTTTTTATAAAATCTGTGGCTCGAATCTTCTAATAAAACTCTACAGATAGCAACTCTCTTATGGTAAAAGACAGCAAGGATGAACCATTACTATAAGAGATGCTTTTAATCTATCGCAAATATGATCACCACAATGGTATGAATGCTCAAGGGCATTAATTTATCTTTGAAGCAATAAAATAACATCACTTCTCTTTCATTTTGTCAAATATCCTATGTGTTTTAAAACCAAAATATCTCTCATTAATAGAGGCATTCATTATTTTACATTGGTAGATGGAGTGCTATGTTGAACACCGCACAGAATTGCCGCATATTACCGGGTGCCATTAATCAAATTATTATTTTCATATGCAGTTATGCAGGAGGATCTGTTTTTTCCTCTATATTCTTCATCTTTTCATTGGTTTCATCCTGTTCGCCTATTAATATATAAAACTGCTTGTAAACAGCTGCAGTCTGGTGCCATCTTCTGGTGGAATCAAACATTGCTTTTTGTATTTTTGAATTTCACACTGTGGTAAACAATGCACTTGGGTCACATACTATTGCTTTTTGACCGAAGTTGTGGGCCAGTGGAGTTTGGAGGGCCACAGTTGGCTACTGGGCTTGCCTTTAGACATTATTACATCCACATTATAATATTACATAATAAAAATGTTATCCTGGTTTAAGTTGGCCTTTTTGTACAACAATCATGTGTTTTTCATACTTAAATCATAAGTTAGGACATACCAGGCTCGAAAAGATGTTCTTGAAGAACGGAAAACATAGATGTGTCGCCAACTTGTTCATGCCTAGAAGACTTGGTGCTGTGCTCAGTGCACAGTGCTCATAAAAGACTCATAAAATACTAGATGTACAAAACTGAAGATTTTGGGATGCAAATTAGATTATTAACCTTAATTTTATGCTATGGAGTTAAAAAAATTAAGTTCTATGATAAAATCAGCTTTATTACCAATACAATCATTTTAAAAGTAAAAAAAATCCCTCAGAGTTGTTAAAGAATGTGAATGTGCATTGATCTGGATGTCATCGTGGTTATGAAACATTCCTTTAGCTGACCACCAGGCCTTGACTGTGCGATTACCAGCATTATCAAACTGTAAACACATCTGCACAGCAGCTCCTTTTTCCTGTCACTCGCAGGTAACCCGCCCCCGTGGCGCCCGGCCTAAACTGTGCAACCCCCTGGAGTCGTGCCAATTATGAGATCACTTTAAAGCCACAGAGAACTAATAGGAAAAACATGGGAACCAGTACCTCCTTTTCCTCATTGCCAGTGCAGAGTCCAGCTCCTAAAACATATCAGAGCTAACAGTAGCAAGATATTGGGGGGATACGGACCTTCCTCATTCAATCTAGTACACCTCATTATGGTTCACTTTCTATGCAGAGTCTGAAAACTCAATCGTTTGGAGAGTCTTGCCTTCTTTTTCAACAGGAAGCAAGTAATCAGGAGAACAGGAAGTGTTGGGATGGATTTCCTGCGAAACCAGTGTGAAAGAACATACTGACCTCGTCTGAAGTGGGCAGCCAAAAAATTACAATGGACTAAGAATGTCTGAATGTTTCTCCTTAGAATAAATTAGGCTTATGTTGTAGGAAGAAGTAAATATTCTTTCCAACCCTGATTTGTTGGGAATCATTTTATTGTGTTTTGTTGACTCCCCTTAGTGGCCATGTGCAGCCTTCCCAGCAGAAAGTGCGACTGGGAACTCAACTGCATATATTTTCCAGATGGTGATGGGCAAAAAACAGATAGAGCTGGTCCCTCGCCTTCAAGTAATGACTGAGTTCTTAACCACACATGTCAGACTGAATCCAAAAGGGGTCACAACTACCAAAGTAGTCAATGTCCAAGTCTGAATCAATTTCAGCTCCTTTCCACATTTTTATGCTGGGATGTAGTTACTACTGTTCGAATTACATCTAGATTCTACTCAAAACAACAAAAATAATCTGACTATGAATTGTATGAACTAATTTCTCAACACAGTTCAGACCTCGTAAAGATCAGACAATTAAATGAACTGCAGCACATCTGCTGTTCGGATGAAGTCACCTAAATATATGTTGCAGATGATAGAGGTATCTACAGCACCAATTGTTTCTATTTTTACTCATGTCAATTCAGTACCCAAAGTTCCCAACTCAAGATTAAATTTTTCTTCTGTAATTATATGGAAAGTAATGGAACTCTGCCACCAAGTGGTCAGTTATTGTAATAGCATGTGAACTTATTATATGAAGTACCCCTCTCTGCAGACTCCAGACGGGATAGACCCCAACCACTGAACGTGGAGCCCCACCCATTGAATGTGTAATTGTGGCGTCACTTCCATGCTTAACAGGGTTACCAGGTGGTCACACTACTAAAAAAATCCTTTTACATAAATAGAATTCTGCTCCGTTGGAAAGTTGAGATGGAAAAACTTTGACCTGCGATACTGGGTCATGTGATGCGCTTGAGTCACCACATTGGCAAGGTCAGGTGAGCTTTTTGATCACACAATATGAAGCAAATGTAAATTTTTAGGACATCAGTATTGCTTTAAAGTAGATTAGAAAGCACGTGTGATTTTGATGAGTTATATGGTGAATTGTTTATTTTTTCATGAGGCGGTATTATTTGGCCACTGCTTTAGGCATAAGGATGGGGTTAGGGAGTACAACCAATGCGACGAGAGCTTGGGCGGGGCTCCACGTTCAGTGGGGGGAGCTTAACCCATTCGAAGTCTGCAGACAGGGCATTGGCAGTTTCACTTATCAGTTTGAGTGGTTCGGTCACACTTGTTTATACTATACCGCACAAAGAAGCTTGTAAGACTTAAAAAAAAAGGTTTTTAAATGTGCTTTGTATAACTGCATGTAAGTATTTGAATAAATACCCAGAAAACAAACAAATAAATAAATCTAGAAATTAAAATTTGTGTCAAGATACACAAGATAGTGAAAATGTCAAGCACTCAATATTTGGAATATTATGCCTATTTAGTAACAAATCTTTAACACACAGCGTTTAATGTTCTATAAAATTACTCGAATTAGTTCTTTCCTGAACATCCTTGTTAAACTGGTTTGACAAGAAATGTTTAAACAAGTAATGTCAATATAAGAAAGGCAGGCACTGTTTCATACAATCTGGGAAAGAGAACAAAGTCTCCCCGAGTTGATGGTTCAAACAAAACTGTGGCTAAAGACAAATTTTAGAATCACACTGTTCACCCTAAAACAGGGGAGTCCAGAGAGTAAGCAGCGAAGTTATCTAAAACAAAGCTGCACCTTCTCTCTTGCTAACATTATTCCGCACACAAAGCTACGCAGGACCTGAAATCCATTTCTTAAGATGAACATGAGAATTTAAAAGGAGATGCTCCAAAACAACTGTTCCAGGAGCATATTCTGAAAAAAAAGAGTGGGTAACAAGGAGCAAGCCAGTGTTTGGAAGAACACATATATTTTTCATCTCCATTTTAAAAAAATATTTATTGAAAAGTGGGACAATTATATACTGGTTTTGCTCAACAACTGGTGAGAAGCACATGAATAAAGTAGGAGCCTGCAGCAAGTAAAATTCTTTCTAATGTATTTATGCAGTTTCTAAACAGGGAAATCCATTAAATAATATGAAAAATATAAATTAATAGTGTTGGACGAAAAACTTTTAAGCAGAGTTATCTAACCTGAATGGTGATGGTTTTCAGACACACACAACGCTGTTACTCTCTCGCCATTATATCGTTAAATAAATCATGATCTCACACAGCATTTTATTAATCCATGTTCCAGGGTCGCAGAAAGCTAAAGAAAAAACTGCTCAGTAATTCCAAAACAAAGCACAATCCACCAGGCAAACATTTACACCGATTTCACTTTTAGATATTTCTAATTTTGCAAAAATGTACAATACAAACAAGTCTTGAAGCAAATTACTGCTAATATTCTTGAAGCAAAAAATTTTATACAGTAGTTTTCCTGAATATTAAAACGAAATTCTATGTATGTGCATGGGTTATTCTCAAGATTGCTCACCTGGATCAAGGTGGGTAAAAGTCCCAATGATGAAATCCAGTGTTGACGTTGCTAAAATGGCCAATAGAACCAACTGAAGGCGAATGATCCACTTCACCCCGGCCAGATTGATCCCAAGAAGTCCAAGAAGAACTGCCACAGAGATTCCCCTCACTGCCCATGTGCTCTGTAAGCTTAGGACCTGTGCAATGGACTCAGCAAAGCCAGTGATGTACATCGATCCAGCCACACACTGAAAGAAACCCCACGCAAAGAAGTAACCACATAAACACCACCCAGAAAAAATGTACCACAACCCATTTCAAAAGGGTGTTTTACCTGTCCAAACACATAAAGTAGTCCCACAGTTCCTCCGACCCTCCCTCCAAGAACGGTGGAGATCATGGAATAAATGCCACCATTACCCACACTGCAACACTCACACACCCCGATACCGGACATCACTGTAACCAATGCTACCAGTACCACCATTGATACCAGAAGCATGCCCAGCAATACACCTGTGTTTCCCTGAGGATAATCATAAATATTTTATTATATTTCCATTTATGGCAAGCAAATTTGAGATCTGATTTAAGTGAAAGAAGATCTTACAACTTAAAAGGGCGCGTAATTGTTTGAAGGCAGTTTTCTCAAAAATGGATATTTTCAAAAATTTATAATATGATGAACACAAAACATTTTCAAGAGTACTTCCAGACGTAACTGAGGCAAAACTTTGATATTTTTCATTCAATAAAAACAGCTTTTTAATGTAGAAAATGTTTTGTAAACCAGGATTCAAACACAGAACTGAAGTTAACTGTGACGTAATACAGTATTCTGTGAACTTTTAAAGAGATTAAAGTGTGTGTGTTCATCAAAATACTATTTGGAGAAAGCTAATGACACATAATAAAAATAAAATAATATCTATACTGTACTTTTTCAGTGGAAAATTTTCATCAACTAGTGTAAGTCATGCATAATGTATTTATACACGTAAAAATGTATCTAGATCTTACTCAGCAGTTGCTAGGGTAAATGCATTGGTTACTATGAAGTGCTAATATTCATGTTTAATTACAGTATGTTTTGCTAGGGAGCAATCAGGAAATGCTAATACTCTTTACAAGTGATTTAGATATGATTACTTTCTAATCATTAAAGGTTGATAAAAGTAGTTACTTTCTTAGTGCTGAATATAGTTCCTAACGATAGTATGTTTGGGGTCATTGTCCTACTGAAGAATACATATGGGGCCAATCATACACCCCTGAAAGGTATCACATGATAAATCCTGCATCCTTTAACAATTCCTTTTGCAGAAATGCAAATTTCAACAGACAGGGAACCTCCACCATGGTTCACTTTTGCAGGACTCTTCAGTCCAGCACTTCTGACTGTACAGTAGGTGACCCTACCTGGGTCCCACTGGTTTCTACCAGTTCTGAGCTGATGACATTCCCACACTCAAGCCTCCTACACTGCTGTTTTTTTCTAGTTCAACCTATGTGTGACATTGATGATTATTAGCAACTGTTTGGTTAAACCTGATTATAATTATACAAAATAAATGCCTTTATATACGTGTCCTGAAAGAACTGCTGCTGGTTTTAAGGGAAAATGTTTTAGGCCAAATGTTGATTTGGTTTAGATTTTGTTTCTTTTGTTTACAAATCAACATTAATTTATATTTTTGGAAGCATTATTTGACTAACTGCCCAAAACGTTTGCACTGTTCTCTAAATGCTAAATACACCAGAATTTCCTTGAAATCAGGGATAACTTACCACGAGCCAACCAGTCCGTAAAAACAGCACCACTCCAAAAATGTTGATCATGCAGGTAGTGAAGACTCCATCCCAGGTACCAAACAGAACAGGTTCCCAGACGAAGAGCTGCACCTTCCACCAAGGTTGAGCATTACTCTGGGCACCCTACACACATTACTGTCACTCACATCTAAATAAACCACCATTTATTCCAGTGCCTCCACCCAAACAATACCTGTCCTTAAGTATTAGCCTTCATGATATAACTTCCAGATTGGACATTACCTGTGCGTCCTCGTGGAACAACTCTTGAACTTGAGGACCCATAAGCTCCCTGTCTATGCAGCAGCTGAACTGAGGAAAGTATTCTTTTAATCATTTAGGAAATATTTCGAGGACCATTTAACGTTCTTTATAATAAACCTTTCAAATACTACCACTGATCAAATCAAACTCTCCACTAATACACTTCATGTTAACAAGCAAGTAAACGATAGTTGGGCAACGTACATAAGTAGACGCTGAATTCATGTTTAACTGATGCTAAAACACTATTTTACAGATTTATAAGAGACGTCTGAGACAATGCCGCTTTTAAAAAGTACAGAATTTAAATACAAAGCGAAATTATAGAGAAATCACAACAAACAAACACCTACCTTCTGTCGTCCTGTGCTCCCGGATGCAGAAAGCAGGTGGAGAACGTGAGTGCACACCTGTGTGGTCAGAGTCATTTTAGTGAATCGGCTCTTTCGAACGGTTCGTACGTTCGTTTTCTTCATTGCGGGATTTAAACAAATATAACTTTTTCTTCTTCTTCTGACTTTGGATTTGTTATATTTTAATATGTTTAAACATTTTTGTATTTTCTGAATGAATGCTTAATAATGTGAACTAGATAGCTTTGTACAGAAACGTGGTGCCATAAAAAGTATTTTTTGTAATGATCTATATTGTCAATATGGGTGTAATAAATTCCCGTGGTAAACAGGTTGGTTGTTAGAAAGCCGTCATGGATAAATTAAAATGTAAGTTGTTACTATATAATGCATATCTTTCATTTTGAAGATATTTTGGTGCCCTTACCATTTAATTTTCAATTGTCATTGTGAGTTAATTGACCATTTTAACCCCTATAAGAGCTTAGTAGTCAAACTCAGTGTGGTCAAATTGAAGTTTCATGGATTTGAGTTTGACCACATGTTAAGTCAATGTAAAATTTCCCATGATGTCCAGAACTCCTATAGTGGTTCCAGTTTGAAAAGTTATAACAACCCAAGTTTAGAACAACGGCCAGTTTGGACATCTTGGTTATGTTTGGTTTGTGGCTTGAACATTCTAGGTGATGCAAAAGCCCAATATCACGTTACCTTATAAATGTTACATCTGAGGGAAACTAGTGTAATATTTATTTTATTAATTTACAAAATACTATTTAAATATTTTGTAGTAATTTTTTACAATTGTTTTTTTTTTAATTCCTGTTTTCTGACTAAACCATTGTGAGTGATACAGATGAAGAAACAGTTGTTTGGAAGTGTTTGTAAATTTAATATTACACAAGAGGCACACAATCAGAAAACAAAACAAAAAAAAAATCCAATCAGAAATCCCCCATGTCCTTAGATATACTGAATATACTGTACTCAATTACTTCAACTACACTACAATGGATACATACAAAAATATAACATTTACAAAGACAGTCAGGCAGACATGCATTCATTAAAATAAATGTGTGCTTAATTATCTACAATAGTACTAGATCAAATAAGGGCATTTTCAACCTGATTTAAGCTTCACAGAAAAGAATAATCAACATTGTTCAATCTGAAATACATATATAAAGGAAATCCCAATTTTCTGAAAGGAATCAAAAGCTAAACATAAGGCATTAGGGTTTTCCTTTGAGCTTTCTTCCACACATTACAAAAGCATCGACTAATGAAGGGAATAATGCAAGTAGTAGCAGAGAACATCGAAATGATAAATGCATCCTCCTACATACAGTATGTAATCCTGAATATGTAATATCTACACTGCATTCAGTGGGAATTCATAAAAACAACAGAACATTTATCATTTTACAAATGAGATTTCTTCTGAAATAGTGCTGCAGATCAGCATGGGCTGTAGGAAATTTATGAGCCAAAAAATGTTGCACTGCACCTCTACATACAACACTAATAAAGCAGTACAGCAACAAATGCACAAATTAAAACATATTTACAACAAATCCAAGCAAATTAACAAAGTAGGAATGTTTCAGCAAACCAAAACCACAGTAAATGCGACACCCAGCACATGCAAACCTTGAAAAGATAAGCTCAAATACAGGACAGAAGCCATGTATGTGAAAAAAATATATAATAAATGAAATTATTTAACTCATGAGAACATCTTGGCGTGATACAGTTATTAAACATCATTAAAGTTGGATTGAGTGCATCATGAGAAGCAGGTAATGATTGGTTATTAACCTAAAAAAGATGTGCAATAAACACACAAAAGAAGTAGAATTTTACCAAACGCCACAAATTCAAAAATATGACAAAAAAGTGTCTGAGATGAAGACAAAAATAGAAAAAGCTTAAGAATAAGAACACTTTTTGACTCTGAAAAAATGTCACTGTAACATCTGTAAAGATGGGAGATCACCTAAGAGTAAGGAACCCAAAAAGAACTTTGTATTTAAGAAACAATTCACAAAAGTAACACTATATGAAGTGTTGTGAGAACAAAAACTAACTTTAAATTAGTTTTCTGAAGATGACTAAAATACAGTACAGAACATGAAGTGATTTAGAGAGCAGGAGTTTAACAAGAACATCAATATAATGCAAAAAAGTGCTATTTCAAATATTTAGCTACAGATGATTGCAGAAACTGCTTGAAATATTCATGTCATCAGCCGTGATGTGGATGATGCATCAAGCTCATTTCTGTAAATGCTTGTGGCCAATTCAAGATTCCACATGATTTGGATATGCAACCAAAAAAAGCTGATGATTTGGTTCCCATGTGTAACAGATTTACAGTGTCTACTGAAAACATACCATTGCACACAAAACTAGCACAGAATCTAACATCTTCATCTGATAAATCAGAGAAATATGCAAAAAATATTGAATTATTCCATCATTTCATTATTTAAAAGTCCTGGGGTACGTGTACCGTCTGTCCACGCAAACTGAGATTGACGATTCCTGAAGTTTTCACATTGTAGATTCTTTCAGGAAGCATTGAATGCAAATGTCAATAAATATACAAGGTACACAGACTTTAGAATGCAAAAATGGCACTTGTTAAAGTGAAAACAAGCCAGAGATTAGTGCCTCAGCAATGATACACGTTTCCTTACATACAAATATGAAGCCTGTCAACTTAAGATAAGTATTAGGAAAAACTTTAGGCTGAGTGAATTCTGGGAATTTGCATCAAGCAAAAGGACATGACCAAACAAGCCCTCTCAATTTCTTTAGAAAAAACATTGGGATAACATTGAGTATGACAATATAGTACCACTGTGGCTTGAAGTGTAAGGTACTTTCTCATTAACCATAAACATGTAACAACGCAAGTTAAATAGAAATGGAAAAAAAGTTGGATCAGTGTAGTATAGAGGTCTGAAATATCTGCCAAATCTCAAATCATCTCCTTAAGCGCCAACACCAAGACTGCAAAATGTAATAGAAGCTGAACGTTTGATTTTAGAACACATTTAAAAATCTGGAAATCGATTGTGCAGCAATCTATACAAGTACTAAACACGTAAAACACTAACAATGCAATGACACCATCTACTAATGAATTCTAATGTTTGAGTAAATCACTGATGACTGTTTAAAGATGTGAAATCACAAGTATTAGCGCTGATATATCGCATTGCCTTCACTAACAGAACTATAAAGTGCCTTTACAAATGTTTGAATCTCTTGTTTAGCCAAAAGTTTGCCTGCTTGTCGCATCAGGAGATGAAGTTAGTTGAGTTCTTGTTTCGGTAACTAGAGAAAACTCTGGAAAGTCGGTTCCTACATGACCCCTCAGGCTAACTTGTCCACTGGCAATGCTAAACTGTGAGGATAATCCAGAACGAGAACTCGAAAAATGAGATCGAAAGTTCTGGTCGAACGTAGAGATTTGAAATGTCTGGCCAATGCTCGGTCCATCAGTCTTTTTAGGGGAGTTCATTTGGTCAAGAAAGTCTTCCGTTGGCGAGTCCGATGATGGGTTTGTTTCATCGCCTGAAAAGGAGAAGGAGTGTTGGGAATCTACTAAAAGGCTAAAGTTGGGTTTGTCCAAAGTGGATCTAAGTGGCGAGTTCATGCTCGGCCTTAGACGAGAAGGAGAGGAGAACTGCTTCTCGGTGGAAAACAAAGGCTGACCAGCAAGACTGGCTGTGTCGTTTATAAAAGTAAGACTTGGGCTATTCAGGTAGCTGTCGTTCTGACTGGTCCTCTCAAGTGCTTGTTGGAGAAACTTGGAGTACTCCTGCAGAAGGCTGGCTTTCTCAGCAGGAGGCGCTTGAGAGCTGGTTCCCAGAGCCTCTGCAGGGCTACTCTCATCAGAAGAGTTGATAGAGATGCTGGACGTGACCTCGGCGTCTGCGACAGTGAAGGAAATTTCTGCCTGTCCATTGGCCTTATTGGAATAGTGATCAAGAAGTGACTGCAGGACCTCGTCTGGAAGGACGTTTTTCTCATTACTGGCCTTGATCTCCACGCTTAACGTTTGACTATCAGAGAGGATTGTTGCAGGAACAGTCTCATCGATAACCGTTGCTACAGACGTCTGAGTGACCGATGGCTGCGATACGATACTGCTCACATTAAGTGCATATTCTCGACTAGGGTTTGCTGCGGCTGCCTGAAGGTATCGCTTCTTTTTGAGAAACTGCATGGCATCGTCGTAGTTAGTGCTACTTCCGGTTGGTTTCGATTGTCCTGCTTGTAGTCCATCAGAAGAATCCATGTCATGATTGGTCTCAACATCTAACAGGCCTTTGTTGTCAACGATTTCGAACGTGTATCTTGTCACTTTGCTCTCGTCGAATGAAGACAAGGGAGAGAGACTAGTGGACAGTTCAAGGCCCTGGTCCTTTGCACCCCGCCTATTGGCGATTTTCTTTAAGATTAATTTTGGGGGACTGATGAGCTCATCATTTGACTCCTCACCTGCAAGTTGCCCGGTGCCAGGTGGGGAATCGGGAAGCTCAACAGCATAATCGGTCACTACGTATTCATCCTTCACCTTGGTTGCCACAGCGTAAAGAGAAAGACACTCTGCTTTGGTGAATCTGTTCTCAATCTTTTCCTTGTTTGCAGCGTCAACTACTTTATCAATAGTGAGGGAGGACCGGCTTTTATCAGAGCTCTTCTGGCGTTTCTTCTTAGGAAGGGTGCTCTCTTTGGAAGAAAGTGACAAGTCCAAACTATCTGGTGTGTGAAAGGGACTATCTTTGGCAGCTGCTTTCTGAGTTTTCCTCTCTTTATTTTCATGGCACATCCGTCTGTGTTTTAGTACTCTGTCGGTCCTGGAGAAAAACTAATTAAGGGGGAAAAAAGGTTACATCAGTGCCTAATAAATTAAAATTGCAACAAATCCATTCTCATTTCCATACCTGGTGGCAGTAGTCACACTGATAAGGTTTTTCTCCACTGTGTGTCCTCTTATGTCTCTCCATGTGGTACTTCTGAATAAATTTCATCCCACACTCATCACAGCGAAATGGTTTTTCTCCTAGAGGGGAGAAATTAAACAGAATAGCCACATTCAAACATGATGCAAATTGAACTCCACTTATTTGCAATGCCTGTTTTCTTACCTGTGTGAATCTTCTCATGTCTCTGAAGGAGGTACTTCTGAATAAATCGCATGTCACACTGATTGCACTGGTAAGGCTTCTCCCCTACAAGACAGAAATGTTACTTACATTTAAAATGTCCGTCTTGCCGATTATCCACATATACGCGCACCATTTACCTGTGTGAATGAAGACATGTCTTTGCAAATGGTAGTTTGTACGAAAAGCTGCATTGCAGTGCTCACATACATGGGATTTCGGAGGTTGGTGCCCAAGAGTGCCATCTTCATTTATAGTGAGAATCTACAAGATTGGGAACAAACCGTTTGAACTGCGTTTAAAAATCCATGTAAAAAAGGAGTTTAGACGTCAACTAAGTATCCATGCATACAAAAGTGCCAAGAGCCGGGAAACACTAGCAACAAAATGACAAAAATGAACTTGTATATAGTTGTATTGTGTAATATGGGCTCGAGTAGTTATGCAAGGTACACCACCATATAGAGAACTCATACATTCACAAATATTTCTCTTACAATTTTATAGTGGGTAGATCATTTTGAGGATCATTTCAGCTCACGAGCCAAAAAAGCTGAAGAGCAAAAAGCCTTGATATACATAAAAATATACATAAAATAATAATAACCAAAACTAGTCTCTAAAAGCACTCATTTTTACAGTTTTAGAATTTATTCAATAAATGTCCAGGTCATGTGATCGCACTATTAGCATAGATCAATGATTCTTCTTAAGCCGAAAACCTTTCAATGTTTTTCCCATTTTAAGCCTAAAATACATGGTATTGTGTATAACAACAAACAAAAGTGAAAATGTTTAAAAGTCTTGGTGGAATTGGCTACTGAACTGCACTCAATCTAGAAAAATAGAAAGAGACTTTGCTGTCAACGAAAGTTCAGCAGGTGCGAGAATATCATCCGGTCTAACCAAATTCAACGATCTATGCTAAGCTACGCTAACATTGCTATTACCATGCCAAAACTAGAATAGATTCTGAAATGGTAAAATTCCACTTATGAACTCTGGGAGAGTTAGAGAATTGTTAGTCATTTGTTCCTTTAAATAAATAAGTACTTGGTTAAAAATAAAAATGCTAAACAAAAATATTAAAGTACGGGTAATTATTTTGTAGATTTACAGTTGAACCACAATATACCTTAGCAGGAGAGCGCTGCTTTCGTTTCTTCTTTTTCTGACAGTCAGACGGGTCCCTCCCTGGTTTCTTGTCCTTTTTATTCAGAATCAGCGAGTCTGGTAGCTTAATCTCCTGTTTAATATTTACCTTAAAAAAAAGAAAAACATGTTTAATAGGGTATATTAATACATGTTCATGGTGTATCCCTGCCTCTCGCCCCATTGTGCGCTTGAGATTGCCTCTCGCCCAATGGGCACCGGCAGACCCCCATGATCACGAAAGGGAATAAGCGTGTTGGAAAATTAATGAATGAAAAAAATCTGTAAAAAAACATCTATTAAAAAAATACATAAAAATCAGATTTTAATGCACAAGCTCCTCTTTTTTCAAGAACTCAGCTGTGGGAAACTTCCAGGTTCTCAGACCTAATTATTTGAGAGTAACAGCTGACCACTTACTGGCATACTAAGTGTGTAGTGTAGTTTACTGGAGATCTGGTGCGAGAAAGCCACCTCGTCCTGTCCATCATGTTTAACTGTCTCCTCATGGTCCATTAGGTCATTCTGGGACATTAGGTCATGCGAGGTCAGGCCTCCTCCCCCTAGGTCTTCATCGTCATCCTCATCGTCATCTTCATCATCAGCTAAAAGTGGATGATTTGCCAAGCTCCGTTCCCCGAGAGTCAAATCTAAGCTGCCTCTCCTTCCTCGTGCATCCACTCTTGAGGTGCACAAACCTCTCGATGAGTGGTGTAGCCCCACAGGACTACATTTCATGATCATCCCCTCCAACTTGTCATCAATGTTCATTGCTGAACGCTGAAAAGTCGAGCTGAAGCTACAGGAAGATCAGCAGATCACAGGGCTTGTCCTCTGTTGACCAGACTAAAACAGGAGAACTTGAGTTAAGTGAAGAAAATGACCAATGCGTTTTTTTGTTGTAGTTCATCAAATGGTAGTAATAGTAGCATTTAAAAACATTATAGTATTTTTTTTTAAACACATGACATTAATAACACCAACACGTAGCTACATGAATGTATGCTAACTGTCATTTTGTTGAAGGGAGCCAGGATGAAAATACACAGTCTAAAGACCCGAATTGAGATTCACACAAATCTTCAGATGGCCTCTCAGAAGGGTGCTCTTCATCTGGGTCGAGGAAATATTGACGCAATGACGCTCAATTCCTGAAGATGGCGTTTGCAGCACAACATATCGGCCTCAAGATTTTTGTAATCTTTATGGCATTTGTCAAACCGCTCCCACCAACAAAATAAACTTCTCGACAGCCACTAGTTTTTCACTTCTTCTTTCCGGTTACCTGTGCAAAGATGCTCTGAAAGTGTGGGATCTGTGGGACTCACGTCACCATAACAGCCAGTTTTCATTGATCATTCTTCTTGGCGACAAAAGCAAAACGCTATGGCACGCTAATATGAAAATTTGGATCGGTGTGTAGAAGAGACCATAATAAATATAAACGTTTTACGTTATTTGAACTTTTAAATGCAGTTTTATTTTCCAATGTCGGTTCAAACTGTGAATGGATTTAGTAGTTGCTAATCAATAAAATCGTAAAGGTCATGTTTTCATTTCAGTATCATTTATTATATTTTTAATTGATCTTGTGATACATATGGTACCGTATCTTTTCAGCAATATCGGTTTCATAATATTACAAACCAAACATAAAGATTTCAGTCAAGGTAAGTTAATGTTATGTAAAAACACATGTATTTAGCTGACATTAGTTACTTTATGTAGACATCCAAAATGTACTAATATTATATTAGCTATAATGTACTTAAAAACCGTCCACTGCTGTTTAGAGCTGATGAATGGTTAACGTTGTGCATGTCAAGAACATCAGCGAGAAAGTAACGTTACAGGGCTGTTTACAATACGGTACTCAAGCACATCACTTCCTGCCTGTTGCCTCGCTCAGAAAAAACAGCTGCTAATCATTATATATCATTATTTTATTGTGACACCTGCATCGTAATACCGAATTTAATGTATTGTCATTCTGTAACGTACAGTTTCAACTTGGCCTATGCTCAATTTTTGAGCTGCCATCTCATCGCGCTTCACATCTCATACTAAAAACCGTTTATCGGCAGGTTGTCACGCATCGACCGGTGGATGAAGCGTTTACCTACCCCCTGTGTCCTCAGTTTGGCGCTGACTGTGGGTTCGAGCAGCTCATGATGCGTTTGTGAAACTTTACAGCGATGCTGCGGCTAGCAGGAGAGGCTAGCGTGCTACATTCCATCTACACTTTCTGCAGCTGCGCAGTGGTGCATTGTGGGATCGCACGCAGCCCAATCGTTCAAAAATCACCTCAAAGGGCCTGAAATGGCTTTAAATACATTTAAACTTAGACTTTAAGGTACTGTTTGTTTGACTTGCGACAAACAGTATTATTAAATATTACAATAGAATTTTTTTTTTTATTTAATATGCGTAGGGTGTGAAAATATCGATTTTGTACAAAGTTTAACTTGCATCCAGAATCTCTGAGATGATTCATTTTGACTGTTCACGTTTTATTTTATTGTATCTTTTACTTTAAGTTTAAAAAGCTTACGTGCCCACATGTAGATGAGTTTCTATGAACTCATTAAATTAATTCAGTACATAATGGATAAAAGGTATATAGTCAACATTTATATGCACTTTTGGAACGTACAAAACTGGCCATTATCTATTAACACATACTATTTTAACGATTAATATATAACTATTAATTGATTTGATACTGAAATACAATAAAAAAGTTGAATACAATTATCCATTTGCATTTGTCACATATATTATGATAAATTACTCTAAATTATTAAAAATATAATAAAAAGGAGAGGTTGAAATGGCAACACAGTAGAGGGAAGCATTACAACACTAACAATCCACACAAATAATGCCAACGCACAAGTTATGTGTAAATTAGATTTTAGAGGAATCTGTTTATTATTTGTACCATTATTGTCACACTGCATATATACACATGGTTATCTCCAACATTCTTAAACTAAAAAATTAACATAAGGACTTGAGTTTTAGTGGAGATATTCTTTTCTAAAATTAGAAAATTATTACATCCTGCCTTTCCTGTGACCTCCATACCTCTTGTGGGAGATTATTATCTCCCCATTCATCACACATTACAAATGTAGCACTCATCATCAAAGCTGTGGCTGACAATATACAGAGTTGCATCCCGAATGAGGCAATATCCCCAAAACAAAAATGGTTGTAAAGTGACCGGTTTGGTGTAAGAACTAATGATCTTTCCATCTAAATAAGGCTTAATCTTGATGGAGCTCCATAACCAGAGATAAAGTATTTTATGCATGAAATTGTACACATTCCAGAAGCGCAATCCATAATTATGAGATGGATTTAAACGCTAAGACACATGTTTAAATGATTTGTCTCCTCAACCTCTTATTCATCTTAAAAAAACCTTCATGTTTTAATGCAAACAAAAAGCTATTTAATACAGAAGTATCAAAATCAATACCAAAAGCGCAAAATACAAAAAAAAAATAGTTATTATAATCAATATGTAAGTCATAAGTGTTAAATCTTTACATAAATGTTATCGAATTCATTTAGGTGAAAAAAAGTGCAGTCACAAATGATACTTGGAAATAAATAAAAGCACCCCATTCACTCATTTATGGAGTCTGAAACTAGTGTCAATATTGAATACCTTACACACCAGAACTCATGATGCGAGAGAATAACAAAAGTGTGAGATTGTGACCCCATTGTCCCCATGGTCAAACTGAAGACATGTGAGCCACGCCCAAGGCCTCCTGGTGTTCGTGTGATGCTCCTCACATCTTACTGAAGCACTCTTTAGCGTTGTTCCACACTTGAATTCCCTTGAAATGAAAGAAATGTACAATTCACAGCAAATGTGGCACCGATTTAACACGGAACAGAACAGTGATGTACCTTTTTGCACATGCTGATTTGCATGATGGCGTAGTTGATGAGAGCTTCTCTGAGATCGTGGTCTTTCTGTTCTTTGAACCTCTCGATATCCGCCCATGCACCCTTAACAAACTCGCTGCACAAAAGACAATACGAGCCATTAGTTTACTATACTCACACACTGAATCACTGGATTTGATGGAGTAGTATCGGTATAGAGCAAAGCTTACCCGGATTCTACATTTCTTTCCTTGACTAGTTCTTCACCTTCTTCAATCTGTGCCTCCAGCATCTTAAGTTTGGCCTCTCGCTGCTCTGGGGTCTCTTGGCCGAACAGTTTACTGGTCATTCCCTTCAGAGAGAAGGTCCGTACAGTCTACAGCAGAAAGAAAAGGTCAAGTTCATTCACTAGGAAGATTAAGAAAAGACGTATTTGTCCCCTTGTTGGTTTTGAACAATTCAGAATAACTAGAAGTCAAGATCATCAACAATTAGTTGAAAATAGTACATTCAACTGTTTTAAACTAACAATGTGGAGACCAAGTACCACCTGATGCATACTGGAGCTTTGTTGCTTCTATAAAGTGCATTAGAAACACTTGGGAATCAAACGGGCCATTGATTATCCCATTCACACCAACATCATTAATCTGAAATTGGAGATCGGTTCACCAGAATCAAACTGGCACATTTATTTAAATAAGAATCAAATCTCAGTAAAACTTTCCTTTATTCACCATTTCGAAAATCCTGTTTGAAAATAAATGGTTCTTTTGAACAAAACCATTTCACTGATGCATCGTTACCTCACAATTATTATTGACCCTGAGCTGACTTATCCAATGTGGAAGACACAGTTTATCAATTATTAATGACTAAAATATTGAAGTTATAGAGAGTCATCGACATATGCAGAACCCTGCGAACTGCTTTTGTTGCTACTTAATTCAAAATCACCATCCATCTCTAATGTTTCTGCTACTGGGGGCTGTAATAGAAAATAATAAATAAAGTTTATTTATTATTAAGCTGGTAGCACTGTGGCCTTCCAGTTAGAGGATTGTCGGTTCGAGGCTCGCTGGTCACCTTCCTGGAAGGAGCTTGCGTGGGTTTCCTCCGGGTACTCCGGTTTCCCCAACAATCCCAAAAACATGTATCAGGTTAACTGAATAATCTAAATTCCCCTTAGTGTGTGATGGCCTGCGATGAACTGGCGACCTGTCCAGGGTGTACCCCCGCCTCTCGCCCAATGTGTGCTGGGGATAGGCACCGGCAGACCCCAGTGACCCCGAAAGAGAATAAGCGGGTTTGAAAATAAATGAATGAATATTATTAAGCTGCTTAAATAAAGTATCACAACTTGGTTCTGCCCTTTGTCTCTAAATCCTTATCCTTCTTTCCTTCCCCTCTTTTTCTTCCTCCTCTTCCCCCTGTCTATGTGAGCAGTGCTTTTATTATTTTACTCATTTTTGGGCTAAATGAAGCCACATTTTCTGTTTCAGAGTCTTCTTATTTGGTTTAGAATTAATAGTCTCGCCGCCTCTATTTCTACCTAGCCACACCCACTCCCCTTCCTACTCTGCAGAGCAGGAAACTCTCCACACCCAAATAACACTCCAATAAACAGCATCTAATTAACTTAAAAATTAATTAAATGTGAACAATTTACATTTAGGCTGGAGGAAGATGACTCCCTGTGAGCTACTAATATTAAGATATCGGTTGAGATAGCTACACACACACTGGAAAAGCTACACTACACAAATAAGATTTTTGCATTATAAATAATTGTTTACTTTTTATTGAAATAGCTAAAACAATCCAGTTATCCTTGTCCAGCAAATCTGTAAAAGTTTACGTTTTCCAAGTCACCTGCAACCTAAAGCTGTGAGTTACTTTAGAGCGATTAATAAAACGGTATTTAGCGGGGTTACTCATTATTATGTTTTTCGCTATGACCCAAAGGGGCAAGGAGCCACCTTTTCTCACCAAAATATTAAGTAACCTTGGAAATATTCACGTATATTTGGTTGCTATTAAAGCACACCCCAAAATGTGGTCACACCGGGATCACTCAGTCAAGTTATACTGGAAATTTACTCGTTCCAGATGTGAGGGGAAAGTATTTGAAATTTGATGGATACTAACCCCCGTGGCAAGCTCCTCCTGCTGCTGTTTCTTGGAGCATAGATCTTGGGCCGCTGTCTCCAACTCATACTGTGTCAGTTCATGCTTCCTACAGACAGCCCTGGAAACACACAACATTTTGTTAGAAAAAGGTTAAACTGAAGGTAAAGTTTCTCTTATGTTTAGGGCCATATTGTGGAAATAAAATGAATTTACAGAGATTCGTAGCATGTTAAATCGTTGTTTTCTCAACAAACAGACTTTTGTTCGTCCATGCTAATTTGAATAATTCTAAGTTCTCTGGAAACCCTGGAAAAGGCTCTGATCTCAAAGCAGCCCTCCAAATCAACCAATGAAGGTAAAAAAAAAAAACAAAAAAAAAACATTCCTGCTTGCTCAGCAAAAATTTATAATGGGAGTGAAGTGATACACTTGTAAAAAAAAAAAAAATTTACCATTACAGGGGTCAAATGCGCTTTTAAACAGACTCCATCGTTTTTATTACATTTATCATTAATCTTACTTTTATAACTAGTTTTCTTTTATACACATCCGGATTGGTTTCAGCACTCCCCTCTTTATGATGGTACAATTAAGTCAAAATTAAAAGCACACCTTAATGCATCTGCATAAAAAAGATACTCCTTCAACTGGTCAGCATAATGCTCCTCTTCCTCCAGTATATCATCTATAGAAGCGGCATACCTGCAACATGCAAGTCATTCACATCTTTGACTGACAGTCTTGGAAAAATGTGCCACAGTGTTAATAAAGAGGTGTCACTTATAAATAGTGACATAATGTGTGAATTTACCAAACCCATGAAAGCTGGCCACGTTTAAAAGTTCTTAACATTTTTTTTTAAACATTGAATACCTGAATTTAAATAACAGATCAAAGCAATATAGAAGATTAAATACCGATAAAGTTTTTTAAGGTTGGAAACAATGCAAATAAAACCAGAACACATGCAATGCTTTAGAATAAATATCAAAGTTTTGGTTCACAGTAGCACCTGTTATGTGCAAAAGTACAAAAACAGGCTTTTTTTAATTCATTATTCTGCACTGATGTGAAAATAAACAGTTTTTTTATTCTTTCCAGCTTCTATTCATATTTAACTGATATTTCTCTTTCCCTACTTCTTCCAGTAATAGAAACAGATCAGAATTCAAGACTCTAAGGCAGAGTTTCTTAAAGTGTGGGGCGCGCCCCTCTGGTGGGGAACAGAGACATGACAAGTGGGGCGCGAAATACAGGGGGACTTTTTTGTTTATTCATTTATTTATTTTTATTTGTGTTATTAAATTTATGAATTCATTTATTTAATTACCATACACCCAAAACAAAACAAAGACACGTTTAAACGTAATCCTAAATTAAAACAACATCAGCGAACGAATGGCATTGAAAATGTCACGTGGAAGCACAGTACTTTACGACAGTGATTTTACGTCGGAGTAATTGAAGCGGAATGATTAAATGTGGAGAGGCGGTACACAGTTGCAGGTATAATTAAAATGGATAGGTTTGTTACGCGGAACGAAAAGAAAACTGGAGATTCGGCGCCGGCAGAGAAAACCAAGGCGAGATCGGATTTTCAGCTGTTGCTTCACTGAAAACAAAATACAGACCTCATCTTAGAATTGAGCATGACTTGAGAGTGGCAGTATTAAGCCTTCAACCTCGTTTTGAAAACATGTGTGCTACAAAACAGGCTCATTGCAGCCACTAAAATAGTAAAAAAAATTATAAAAAAATAAAGTAATATAATATATAAAATATAAAGAAAACACAACACTTTTATTTTCTTTGTTTCTAAATTGAGATTATCAGAGGTAAAATGCAAACATAAATGCATTATTATTATAGTTATCATATATGTTTGAACAAAGTGTTATTTCATGCAACGTGATAATATATTTGTACTTTTATTAGATGTTTTATTTAGGTTCCATGTGTGAAAGATTTTAATGCTGTTATATGAAGTTATGGTTTTAAAATGTAATGTTATTTCAATAAATTTGAACAGTTAAACTTTATTACAATTTTGTTGGGGATGATTTGGGACAGGTGGGGCTTACAACCCTTCCATACCTCCAAAGTGGGGAATGACAGAAAAAGTTTAAGAAACACTGCTCTATATGCACCATTGATTTGTGATTAATAAAGTTATGATAGTGAAGGTTTTCAATGGCATTTAATGCAAGAGAGAAATTACCATGATGTGGTAAAAAAAGAACACAATTCATCAAGTTAGATTTAACTTTAGAGCTATTGTCCTACTAATAAATTGTGGAGATTTTTTTGACTTGTGCATGCGGTAGCTAATCAAAAGTCTAAATTTTACCATAGACAGGAATGTTTAACAATCCTTGCTTGCATACATCTCTTAAATAAGGATTGTGTGTAGTCTTTCAAGAGGTATTTTGAAGGTTAAGTTGTGCAGCCTGATGTATAAAACAGTCTGGCAGCTGGTAAATTGGAACTGATGAAGGACAGGTTGTTGTTTTTTTCAGCGCTAAGACAGACAGGAAAGCACACTGGGCTCTGACCTTTTACCAAGCTGCACAGGGCTGCAATCTGGAATCCGTCAAACAAATGACAGGTTGGTTAACTCGGTCACTCTGCAAGAGCATAATCATAATGCTCATAACACAGCTGAACGTTTCGACTCCAGGAGATCTGTGTCAAAATCTGCCAAACCTGAGCCTCCCATGGGCTCATCTCACAGGCTACTGGTTATGTGGGTTCAGATCACATCAATGTGCCAGATGTGCTTTGCAGTAGCAAACACCAATGGGAGAATCCTCAAATTTAGTATCTCCTAAATGGGAGGACTCTTGGAAATTAATATAAAACAAAATGCAGAGAAATTTCCTAATCCTATGGACACAGATGAGACCGTTTCAAACATAGAAGTGAACTTACGCGTCCATGTGATGTCCAGCACTCTGCAGCCCATCTCCCATCTCTTTCTCAATGGCACTCCACTCACTGTTTAAAACAAGCAGAGTTTGAAGCAGTTCAGCATGCAAATGAGGCAGACCAAATACAATTTCTTTGAAAACAAGAAAACAAAAAGAAATAAAATGAAAATTACCTAAAAACTCTTCCGTAATTCCCATGCACTTTGTAGACACCGTACAGTCGATCTGCAGCCCTCTAAAAGAACAGACAGACTAATTAGTGTAGCGATTTTAAGGAACAAACTGCAAGCATTCATGAGGCCATCTTATCCATTTTTGAAAGGCCAATCTGCATTCGTTTAGACTCACCGCTCGAACTCTAAGCAGCTGAGAAATCACAGACTGCAGTTCATCTCCGTAGTGTTTCATTTCTGCAAACCTCCTGAAAAACAGAAACAGGTTACGTCTGACTGCAGAGGGCATACTCGACATAAAACGGTTTGACTTAAACTTACTTGTCTGGATTCTTCACTCTGAATGTAGCATTTAAAGCCTTTATTCTAGAGTCGGCCTTTGAGGAAAACAACCCCAAAGTTTGAATGATTTAAAAACAAAAGATACTTTAACAGTGTACAGTAAGACTAATAATTCTGCATTATATAATTCACTTATATAATATAACCGAATTCCTGCTGGTTTACAAAAACGGTATAGTGTCTTGGAGAGTTCGGTATAGTGTTCGGTATAGTGTCTTGGAGAGTTCGGTTCGGTTAATTCGGTTCGGTACAAAACAATAAGAACTTACATATTCTTTATTTTGAAAAGCTGCCAATACACAATAGAATTCTTGCATAAAATAAATAAAAGTGACACATTTGGGTGATATTTTAAATAAATTGCACTCTTTATAAAGAAAAGCACATTTTTTTAAATAAAAATACAATAGCGTCCGTGCGGAAACTCGCCTAGGAACATTGTCCTGCTGCGCTTAATATCGCGCTAATAAAACATTTATATAATTTAATAAAAATACCGAATACCGAAACGGTACGCAAGTGTACCGAACCGAACAGGTATTTTGACCCCTAGTCCAAATAATACAAGGCTTTAACAATAAATAAATTAAAGGTACAACATTTAAACAGAGTCACCTTCAGAAATTTGTAGAGACAAAAATCAACACACAAGAAGATGATACGATACCTTCGCTTGAAATCCTGTCTCGAACACGGTTTCCTTCCAAACTTTTTCCTGTGGGGGAGAGAAATTACACAATTGAAAGACACTGACAAAGTGGCATTTTCCCTTTCTGAGCAATTATTGGTTTTGAGAATTCGATAGCTAAAGTTCGTACAAAAACTTTGATGTTTTTTTTAAAAGCAAAACAGATTGGTTGCTAAGGTGGAATTTTCGGTTGTTATGGAAAAGTCAGTGACGTCATACGAAGTCCCATGCCAATATAAGTGATATTAACCAACCCTCTTTTTTTTTATTTTCCTTAGCTGAGATAGTGATATGCCAAACTGTTACTATGATAAACAGTCTGTTTACTCTGGAGGGGTCAGTGGCGTAATATAATACTCCCTTTGTCACTATACGTCTTACAAACCAACCCCCAACTCTATATCATTTAGAGTTTAGAGTTTGGTATCTAGCGATGAGATGAAAAAAGCTGTATTCAAGCTTTTTCAAATCTCCATTTCTCGATAATGTTTTGTCTCAAAGATAGACGTTTCCAATTTATGTCAATAGTAAATACCCCATCTAGAGCAGAAGCATTTTGATGTCGTATACAGCTTTCTAAGGGAGTCCCAATTCATAAGTGTATATTTTCAGCCCTTCCCATCAGCCTTAGGGGCAATGATAAGGAGTAGAGGTAAATGAAAGAAATGAATCACATTATATGAACTTCCACAACTTCCAGCAAAAAGACCATGGTGAATGAAGGATGAAGTGTGATGGCTGAGCTAAAACAAAGCTTCTCAAAGTTTCTTGGAAGATAGGAAAGTGTCATTAGCAAAGACAAGATGTAAAACCCTCTCAACCATTTCTAACTTGATTACGATTGTTTTTTTTTTTTTTGAGCACCCTCTACCTCTGTGAGAAAAGAACGGAAGATCTTGTCATTGGATAGTGCTGGATGGGAGGCCACTCGAAGCAGGAAGTTTTCCAATCCAACTCTACGCCTCTCCACAAAATCAGGGTCCATATTGTCTGCTGAAAGCTTATGCCAAACAAATTCTGCCTGTGGGACACACCATTGCAGTGAAAGAATGCAAGTCTTTTTCATAAACAACAACATTTTAACCCCTTACCCGTTTTTCCGGCAAAGGAGGAACCACCACATATGGATAGGTCACTAACAAGTAGTTCCTGAGAAGCTCAAACTCACTGTATCGCCTCCAGAGAGAATCTGGCACGGGACTGGTTGCTTCTTGCACAGCATCTACTGGCCTTAAACACAAACAGAGAGCTGTGGCTCAGAAGCCTGTACCAAGCCATCTAAAATTTCTTTTTGAAATCCAAGTTCAAATGTGTAGATGTGTTTCCAGTTAAGGAAAGTACTCATTTTAAGCAAAAGGTTTAAAACCTCTGAGATTCTTGTTGAGTTCCCAGTGAGTCAAATACTCTTAAACTGTTCCTGAATTACATCCTGATGCTACTGAGGACTTGAACTCAATGAAACAGCACTCTTACCCTGACTCTGGCCAACTTTTGGATGGTGGCTGCTAAGAAGAGTGGGCGGAGCAACAGTTTTAGATGTCTCATACTTTGTGATAAAACCAACAAATAAATATAAGAAAAACTGACCATTGAACATTTTCCACTGTATAGAGACACTGCTATCTTGAAGAACATTTGCGTAAACTTGGTCCATGTTGAATTATTGGAAATATTGGCTCAAAATGTATTGCTGTGGGTCGAGTTCTGCTACTCACCAAGTTTAAGCAAAACCAACTGTCCATTTTTTAAACAAATCTATGTTAAAATGAGAAACAGATGTGTTCTTCCAAACACTGGCTTGCTCATTGTTATCCACCCTTTTTTTTTGCTTCTGATTAGGCTTTGATTGTAGGAAGAGCAGCTATTTCACAGTTGCAGTCTTGTAATACTCATGTTCATCCTTAAACTGATTTAAGCTCTTAAATTGCTAGTTGTGGCTTTGCCTTTGTGTGACAGATATTGATAGGAAGAGAAAGAAGGTGGAGCAGTGAGTAAAGTGTGTCACTACTAAAAGAGGTCCAATGTTCATAAAGGGATTTGAAGCAAGATTTTTAAGACAATTTGTGTCCATTTTTATTGTGTATTGTTACATCAGCTGAGCCAATTTCACAAAAACTGGAAGCACTCCCTCAGAGTGTAAACTTATTTCCGGCGAGTGTCCGTCAATTGCAAAGACCACTGATTATGGACGTGACTCTACCCTCTACAGAAAGATAACCACACAGAAAAATTTTGTGAGAAAAGTTGAACCTTTAATATTATGTAAATATGAGCACATTTCCCTCCATGGTTTAAACAGCATTGTTTTTATAACAGGGAAATTCACCATTAATTATTTCATTATATACTTGTAATTTCAAACTTGGAAGTGTGAAATTGGCCAATTATGTCAAAAGATTTATCACTTTTTGGTTTCTCAGTTTATGGCTCCTTAAATGGAACTATACTACAGCCAGACTCTAAAGGGCGATCAACGGGCCTTTGTCCACAAATAGCATAGAAAGTAAGAGAGAGACCTATTTAACTGGCCAAAAAGCCAGTTTTATGTGTAGCCAACAACCAGGTTCAACACAGATTTGTGCTGCTTTAAATAAAGATCTTCATCCTGGAAAGGGTTGTGTTTCAGTAGCCAATTCTGGTTCAAAATAAGTTCACTTTAGGAAACAAAACCTTCTGAAATTGCTTAACAGTCAAAAAATGTAATACAATTAGTCAAGGGGGGAAACACTTTTAGTTTGCACCTCAAGAAAAGCAATGGAATGAATAGTTCTTCACAAGATTAACAAAGATGCAAACTGGCTGCAAGGTATTCACCAACCCTACCTTTTGGGTGCACAAAACTCTGCAGCACCCATTAAGATATCCATGACTATGTTGGGGGTTTAAAAGATTTAAAAAAACACAAATAAAGCTGGCATGTTAACTAATTTTCCAAGAAAATACAACTTTCCAAGAAATCAAACTCATGACTTTTCTGAGTGTGGAACAATAAAGCAAAAGCCAAAAACCCTGCAGGGTTTATAATACAACTGAGAAACATTGTTCCATAATGCCTAACATTTTCCATAATATCTAAGCATGGTCCCAGAACACCAGACCACTTGGTATGTGTAAAAAACAACTGTAGCGTATGATAGTAATTCAAGAGTTCATTCACAATTGTGGATCACTTAAAAAAAACTCAATATAATATTATTAAAACAAGTGGCTCTTTATTAGCCAAATATTTTCCCCTTCACTTACCGCTAAGAAATGTTTTACATTTTGTGATGATTCATTGGTGCAATCTGGTCAACATGTGCCTACTGCTGCTGGAAAAACAGACAAAGCACATCTTCCTAAAGCGCTGACTCGACATCCCAATTTCCATTATAGGAACATTCAGCGGCAAGACTGAGAGGTGAAAGTCTAACTTCTGCTGGATCTTGCTTCCTGTGCAGCAGGATACTCGTGTTTGGTTTCATTTGAAGTAGGAACAAATTGTTGAAGTGACACATTGCGGATCAGGAAGAGAATGTCAAACTAAAGTATGATGAATTTTTGCGGGGAGCAAATGCAATAGTCCTTATTCGCTTCCAGGGAAGCCTCTGAACTGATATAATGTGGTGTGGTATGGGTATACTTGTTGTTGAAAGATATCTCTTTTCTGTTAAAAGAAAAGTTCTTACATTAGGTTATTTGTGTCAGGAAATATACAGATTAAAGTCAAACAGATTCACATTAAAACAATGTAAACAAATCACTAAACTGACTACAACTAAAACATTCTTCTATATTGAAAGAAATGGCTGCAACACTCGAATCGTCTTCTGTTCTACAAGAACCTTTAATCTGAATTAGTGTAAAGCATCATGAACTGAGAAAGCAAAAAGTGTTGGGAACAATAAAGATGCAGCGATGGTTTCAGGACTTAAAATGTTTTTGATATTTAAAAGAAATGACTTTGTTAGAGCCAGTGATAACACGCCAACTGCTGACATTGAACCTCGCCAAGTAATGTCACGCTACAGACGTATCTCCACCCTAACTTTAGCCAACACCATCAGTCTAAGTAAGTCATCAGTAAGTTGAAAGGGAAAGTTATGAAACGAGCTAAACAGAATGCCAAAACTTAGTTCTTTAGACATTAAAGGAAGATTACAACCCATTTTGAAAAGACTGGGCAACAAGGAACAAGCTTATTTGTTTTACCAAAGACTTGTTTTAAACAGGGACAATCGAAAACTGCTTTTGCTCAGTGAACCAGAGCTCTACCCACAAAATTAAAATTGGAGCAATTTGTGGAAAAAAAAATCCTATAAGGAAGTCTTTCTCATGAATCACTGTACCCTCTATAACAAGGCATTTGGTTAATGGTGAACCACTACATAGGGAACTGAAATGTAACTCCAAAAATAAAACATAAAATGGTATCTGCCTTGGCATCCACTTACAAAGTTACTTTCAAAAGATATTGATATGCAAGTTTTTCAAGCATTTTACACTCTCACTCAGAATTGTTTTCATTTTGGAAAAAATTTGAAAAAGGAATTCATCCATACGTTTGAGAGAGAGAGGCGTTGATAGACGAGTGAGAAGCATGCCCACTTCAGGAACCCAGGGGAGGAATTTAACAGTCAGTAAAAATGTGTATTTATAAAATATACAATATTATCAAATGAAAAATTAGATAATCCTACATCTGTAGTAAAGTAAACCATCATCAAAATCATCAAACAAGTATCAAAGTAAACAAATCCAGATCATAACCACTTTAAAAGCAACAGGACACGTTTGAATACACAGTAATTAGAAGCATCATCGAAATCAAATAGAAATTAAAAATATGAAACATCTCTAGAGTTTGAAGACATCTGATATGCTGACGTGATCATGAATTTTCAAAACAAAAGACCATCCTTGTTTATAAAAAAATTGGAGTACAAATTGAGGGGGGAAATGAGCTGGAAGGCATTCTCCAATCAGATAGCACAAGTTTTCAAAAGATCAGCTGCACTGGTGTTTTCTAAAAAGCTACGTTGACTAGAGGGATGCAGTATTTTCACAAAAAAAATTGATTTTCGAAACAAAGACAACCCTTCTTTACATGGGGTTGATAACTAAAAACGACATGTGCGGTTGATAACTAAAAACGACATGTGCATGCATTGTAAGAGGAATACTGCTCCCTGTGCCATGGGCTAGTGTTATAACTATGTGTAACAGATATAATGATAACAAATCGAATGCCACATGTTAGGGAATAAAAAAATACAGTGTATATAGAAGGGTGTCTTACCTCGTCTCTATAAGATAAACTGTATAGGTCTCCTGCATGTTGACTGCATTCTTCCCGGTTCTCTTCTCTGCTTCAGCCACACTGATCTCCATCCTCTTCAGAAGATTGGTTCCTTTTTCAAACATCTGCATTTTTCCAGAAACATCAAATTCATACGTATCTTACGTCAGGTTTAAATAGTACTCATCCCATTGTGTGTTTGGGGGGGGGTCGTTACAAACTACGTGTCAAGGCATTTCGTTGACAACAGCCAAAAAGCACTTAATTATTTCATAAACACCATAACAAACTGAATCAAAAAATACTTGTTGTTCCGCAAAATATAAGTTTTCAGAAAATACCGTTCACCAAACAGTAAACCCCTCTGCTTTTCCAAACTGATCACGCGCTCACGCCCACAAAAATACAAAACATCACGATAACGTACAAATAGTACAGAGTAAATGAGTAACTTAATTTACCGTGTTTCTAACGTTGTTCTGCGACTCAGAAGGAGTCAAATCCGTGTTTCCAATCACCGCTATATCCTCGCTTCCTGAATCCGCCATGGTTCTCTCCATCTCGCGCGTGCGCAGTGGATATCATCTTACTTTCTATGGAGCGAATTCAGTGCATAAAAGTTTAACAAAGGTAAGTTATGTTTGTACAAAATAATATCTGCTCAAAATCTGACTTCAGTTTAGAAAATGATTGCACATAAAATCTTATTTTCACCTACAGAATTATTGTTTCAAGTACAAATGTTATTTTACACATTTGTCAATCTGGTTCTATGAATGCAAATCTTCTATTGAGAGAAGTCTCACGTTCCTCTGTAACTGACATGAGCCATCAGCCAATCGGTGAAAGGCGAAGTCGTGCTAAAGCTAAACACCACCTAGTGCCATTGGGCTACAATGAGGCAACCGTGAGCATAAAATGAATGTCTCCATGACAGTCAGTGAAAGAAAACTCATTTTGTTACCATACAAAGAATCTGAGTATTACTTCTCTGAATTTGATCATCAGCAGCGTAAAACATATTTCTCATGCTATGATGACAGTAGTCAGTCAGCTCCGTTCAGTTAAGCTGTCAATTACATGGCCCCATATAGGTTTTTTTTCCGAGCCACACAAAAATGTACTTTAAACCAAAAAAAATGATAGAACTTTGTTTACTGTATAGACATCTTTCGAAACCCATTAAAATTATCTGTGTAAGTAATGTAATTTCTGAGGATTTTTCTTTTTTAATTCAGCTTTTTCCCATATATTTGTGTTAGGCGGAAATCATTCAGCAGGCAGCCATGTGGGGGCGATTGCCACGCTTTGGCTTCACTGTGAAACACACAGATATTGTAATATGCTTAATATTAATAAACGCTGAAATTTTTACGCTTTTTCACTGAATTCGCTCCATAACTTTCACTCCAAAAACTGTGCGCGTACACGCGTCCTCACTAACAAAAATAAATAGCATACGCACAACATTGCTTGACATTTTAATTTAACGTATAATATTGAACATAATAAACATCTGTAAACTAAAAAAGAATGTTGTTCATTGCTATCGTTATAAACGATGTTGTAAATTGTTCTTTAGAGTATTGTGTGCTTTAATAAATGCGAGTTCCTGGGCGGATCCGCTCTCTCGGCCACATCTGGATTAAAAACATCTGGATCCGCCTCCACAGAACTCAGCCTACACACAAACAGACTCTCGCAGTCAGAAAAGAGTTCACAACTTTCACGCTTGAGCTTGCCTGAAACTTCAAGCAGTTTGGGATAGTTTGGGAAAATCAAGCAGTTTGGGAAAGTCTTGGGATTTTAAGCAACGATGGGGTTCCGTTTATGGACTGAAGCATCGGTTCTTCTGAGCTTCTGTTGTGAGTTCATCTTCTCCTCAAGTTCATCTGCTTTCATTGTCTGAGCTTTGTCTTTCTATAGCACAGATTTTCCTCCACAGGGATAAGAATTTTGATTAAAACGTTTTCGCATGATTTAATATCTTGGGCATGACTTGGGCAGTTGTTTTCTAGAAGTCAAAGCAGTCATTTAATGTTCAAGTGTGTTGATTGCCAATGTGAATTAGATGATACCTCGTTCAAATCACTTCATTCTCCTTTCTATATGGTACACCTTTCTTTGATGCGGTCAAGACTTCACGATTAGTTTGATAGTGTATACAAAACAAGAACACAAATGCAAATTATTCAGTATTCCTTTATAGTGATATGTTGATATAACTTAAGTGTGAAGTTTCGTTGCAGTGATGTACATCAATCCATTCTGTTTATATTGTTATGATACAGTGGCAAATATAGTGTTTTTTTTTTTGGAATTTCATGGTTTTCTGAATACATTTGTCACAAAATGCGATCTGATCATCATGTAAATGAAGGGTCTTAGACAACAACATTTGAATTTGTCTTCATTGAGAAAAAGTGCCAGAGGTAAAAGTAAGTGAACCCATAAGCCCATAACTTCAGCAATAACTATAGCAACAGTACCAAAGTGCCTCCATTGGAAGAGTTGTGACTTTCGAAAGTCCTTGAAGTTATATATAAAATAAGTCCTTATTTACCTTGTTAATGTTACCCTTAAAAGCTTTATGTAATTTAACAATTACTTTTTGGGCTCACATAAGGCATTTTCTCCCTGTGCAGAGCAAACTCCATATTATTTTGAGTGGTTTTTATCAAATATGCTATTGTTATAAGACCCAAGGTGAGCTCCAACTGACCCAGATTAACTTTATTGGGGTAATTAACTCAAGAGTTCACTTACTTATTCCACAAACACCGAATTTTAAATGGCTCTAAATAAATGCATGAACGCTCTGACAAATTTTGTGTTATTACGGTACTTATATGATCAAATTACATTTTAAGACAAATTTATTTTAAAAGAATCACATACTATACCTTTGGAAATGGGCAAAAAAAATCCATACATCATTTCAATAAAACACTGTAGCTTTGAACGTTTTGAGTTTAATATGAAATGGTAAAAGCATGATATGTCTTAAAACTCTAATGGCTGTCATGCAATGTTACCACATGGAAAAAAAAAGGAAACCAAAATCTTGAGAATCCAATTTATCTTCAAAGCAGAGAGGCCTCTGTTAAAGCTCTGGGTGTGTACAGAGTATCTCATCTTACAACAACAATTATGAAAAATTACCATCTGTGGGGAGAGGAGAAAAAGCCTTTTGTTTCCAAGTCTCAGATTTGGATTCTCATCTGAGGCCACACTTCTTTTAAAAAAGCATGACAATGGTAATATTATAATAAAACAGGCTGTAATGTAGCCAGATCTATACATCACAACACCAGTGAGCTCTCAGTGGACACAGACACACGCTTCTTTATTCTTTGTTTCGACTCTAAATAGCGGTTCTTGGTGGGCCAGGGTTTGGATGGTACATGTTGAAGGGAAAACATCTGCCGATTCTTACTATCTGGCATGGGATGAGTGTACTCTCTCATCATCGTTGGAGAAATATACTAACACACTCATGTAGTCTTCAGAGACATCTGTTTGTCATGACTGCTACAGTTATGCCAGCTCTGTGTTCACTGTACTGTTATTCATTTAATATCAGGAAATGCTTGTAGGGATCAAGCTGAGCTTAAAAGAAATTGAAGAGCTTGGAAATGTGCCACCCAGTGGAATGGTTGTTCAATGCGTACTAGAGCCCCTGAATTTACTGTGGATGGCATGCATTGTCCGTTTTATTCCAGAAAATGTATTACACCTAGTAGTATTTTTAGTGAACAAGGATTGTATATAATAATTTTACCGTATAAGCAATCACCATCAGGGTAGCTGTGCTTCAACCATTAGGCATCTGTGCTAGCAAACCTAAATGTTTGAGTTTGATTCCCAGTGAAACCAAGGTTTACACTATGAGCAAATCATTACATAAGGATATCAATCTGGTCATAATGACAGGCTCATCATGTCAGGTTGTTTTCATGCACAGTTAGAGAAGTATGTGGTAGATACAGCCACAAATACATCATTCGTGTGCAATTCATACAACGAGTAGGTGGCAACTTAAGTGTATAATTGCATAAGCATATCAATCTGTTCAGAATGACAGGCTCATCATTACAGATTATTTTCATGCAGGTGTGTGGAAGATACCAAACACATTTAGTGGAGAATGTAGTAAATACGGCCGCAAACACATCCATCCACGTTGGCGAAACTAAAGGGACATTGCATTAAATATACATAGTTAATGCACCAAAGCATATTACTAAATGTTCTCACCTATAAGTCTAGTTATTATTTATTCACTTTAATTTAAATTGATGTATTGTCCATCAACTAAAGCGTTGCTGAGGTCAGCACCTAATCACACCATATGGGATGCAGATATATAAGCATGTTTTGCACTTTGGGTAAGGAGATGCAAACTTAACTAAGTCTAATTCAATGACTACAAATAATGCACTGACAAAAGAGAAGAACAAGGAAAACACTAGAGGCAGATTTTTCAGTTAAACCATTTCTTCTTGGAGATTGAAACTCAGCTGGCTCCAACACTTCTGGCTTCAATTTACTTCTGGAGGAGCTGCTACAGAGTTTAATTTCTTTAAAGTATACCAAAACAGGGCCTTTGCGTTCAGCTTCAAGCTTCAGTTTTCTCCCTTTCTCTGTTGTCTATTTTTTTCGCTTCCCACCCCCCACTCCCTACTTTTTCTGTTGTATATATTTGATGGTTGGCATCAGCGTACATCTGGATGTCTGTGTAAACCATCTCTACTCGCTCTTTGAATGCTGTTTACGCTGAGGTCGCTACTCAGCTTTAGCGCAAAGGCTCCCACCCATCATCTGCTTTTAATAAACAATGAATAAAGTGCTGATGTGCTGCTATCAGGACAGAGGGGGCCATGTGCGTGGGAAGGAATTCAGCCTTATCCTACTGAACCACAGGAACTCATCAAGCACTCTCTTGAATACAAATGCTTTCAGTGATCTACTAACCAAACCAAACACACATACATAAACCTGGCCACAAACTACTTTCAACAAAATCCAATTAGAGATTTATAAACTCCAGATGCGTCAACGTTGAACTCTTAAAGATCCACCAAACTAAAAGACGTGTTTTTCTCGATTTTATGTGCCTTGAAATTTCTTAATCAATTAATGATAGATGTAAGTACCATACTAGATAATGGCATAGTTTTAGACTTCTGAAGATGGAGTGTAAGAGTGCATCATTGTGTAAGCATCAATCAATTCAGAATGACAGGCTCATCATGCCAGTTTTACTGCACAAACACATCCATTCCTGATTTGTTGCCGAGATTTAAGGGACATCTAATTTCAATTACATATCTGTTCCACCAAAAAAAATATTACTAAATGTAAATACACTTTCTGATCACCTATAAATCTAGTTATTATCTATTTATATTAATATAACTTGCATTTATTATCTATTACCTAAAAGATCTCATTGCTGAGGTTAGCATCTAGTCACACCTCCAACCGAGCAATTAGGGTATTTGTCAAATTGGGTGCCGATCTTTGTAACAGCATCTTTTTAGTATAATTTACTTCTTAATGACTTCTGTAGATGGATTAAAAAAAAACAATGGAATCAACTTTCCAAAAATGTGTCAAAATGCGGAAGTTGCCATATTTTGACACCGCTGCTCTCAGCTTTATGGGTTGGCTTTTAAACTAGTTATTTTTCATGAGGGACATATACTTTAACACATGGGTGGGCAAAATCATTCCTGGAGGACCATTGTCCCTCCTGGTTTTTGTTCCAGCCCTGCTTCAGCTTTAAACAAACCAAGAAGAGCTTCATTAGTAGAATCAGGTGTATTTCATGAAGGTTTCACTTGCAACTAAACTGTGCAGGGCTGCAGCCCTCCTTGCCCACCTCTGAATTAAGCTCTCTTTGGCTTGTTCAAAGCTGCCAGTATTTGTACTGAAGCAGGGCTGGAACAAAAACCAGGAGGGACACCGGCCCTCCAGGAATGACTTAGTCCACCCCTGCTTTAACAAGATCTTCTGGTCTTTTAATAAATTTACATTATGTGGCATATCAATAAACACAGAACATGTTCATTAGATTTTGCCTTTTGTGAACTTTTAAAAAAACTGCAGTTTTTTTTTTACCTCTTCCCCAAACTCTTTTCTCAAAAAATTGATCAAAAACATATCAAAAGCTCTATATTTTCCATAGATGTGACTGAGTGAGAATAGAGGACAGCATAATGTTTCCATCACGATGTATGACCGTGTGAATTGTGCCTACAGTCACACATGGTGATGGAAAAATAATGCTTTATTTTCTTACAAGGGTCAGGGCAATGCGCCCTTTGGGTAAAATATTTTTTTTACTCCTAAAAGTGCAAATGCGTTTATAAAAGGCACGTTGCTGTATGCTCTAGTCCAACCCTGTTAAAAGGAGCTCTAGCTTCAAAATGCCAAAAGGAGCTTAATTAGAGTGATTGAGTATTAGGTTGAACATAAAATGAATAGTGCCGCAGCCTTGCAGGAACGACTTCAACAATTAATTTCAGATGTATTTTGGAAAATTTTGGCCGATAACTATTAAATGAATGGGTGTAATGGGTTGCTTTTTTGGAGGATCAAATGATCCAAATCAGCTGTGGGTAGTCTTCAATAACTGTGGTCATCATACTGACCCATCTTTAAAAATGCACCCCCCCCTCAAAAAAAAAAAAAAACGAAGCAAATGGAAATATTAAATGTACACGGTGAATGTGTTTTCAGGGAACTGAAAAGAACCATATTTTCCCCCACTAAGCTCTCCAAAATATTCCACAATCTTCCATCATAGCAAAATGTAGTTGACGGTCATATTACAATGTTACGGTGTGTAAATGCAAAAATCATCTCGTCTGTTTCTGCCGCAGTGATTCACGTTCAGAGTTTCACCTTGATAAAGACAAATCTCTGTAAGTGGTGTGACCACTCCAGTCCAGTGTGTGAGGACAACGTCTGCATGAGTAACTGCAGTCTTACCTCCTACTGCACTCTTGCTGAAGAAGTGTGTGTTGCCATATGGTGAGTACACAGTGCTTCTAACTGTTGGTTTGCCAAAACGTTGGTTTAACTCATTTAGAGTAACTAGTAAAGGTGTTGTGAAGAAGATGAAACATTCCCCAGTAGGTTTTCAAAAACATACAGGAACTATTGTTTATTTAACTAGCTACATTCCTTTATTTATGCAGCTATTCTCTCTCTCAGCCTACACCTGTTTCCTATACGTTTTCTAGACCACCGTATAAAAAAACTGCATTAAAATGTAAATATTTTGTAATCATAATGAGGTACGTTCTGTGCGCCAAGGTTAAATATCTGACATAGCCTCTCTGAAAAGGCATTTAGCTGCCTTATAGCTCTTGGGATATGTGGTGTAATATGGGATGGATTTGAAGAGATTTCCTTTCAAGCCTGTTCAACAATCTTCATCATAAAGAGCATCTCCGGGAAGCCAATGACCTACGGCTGACTGCGGTAACGTCATGCTGTGTTTCAAAACAGAGGCTGTTCTCTGAGGGGTCAAGTTTAGAGTCCTCTAATGCAGAACTAACAGCAAACGCATTGCAAACTTTTTGGACAGTTTAGACTCTGGCATGAAGAACAAAGTGCACCTCTGGGCAGGGATTCCCTGGTCAATTTCTTCAAATCTCATCAGAGCCTGTGTTTCTCTTTGTTTCCTGAACAACTCAAGGGGGTTTTCTATTCTTGTTTCTCACAGGAGGAAAGATAATGTCAGTGTGAGTGTGCGGACGCTGTGTTACAACCCTAAGGATATGCTGGAAAATATAATGCTGGCAAACTACTCCTCCAAGGAGTGTCTGATGAGCCCACGTCCATCTGAGGATGGGCTGCTCTACATCTGCGCCTGTGTCGGCGATCACGAGTGTAACGACAGACTCGTCTTCGACAAAGGACCTAATGGTAAATTTTAGAAGTTCTTTGCTCGAAATTATGTCTAGTGACCTCATACCATGAGGTATGAAAACAAACTTTTGTCAAATTTTTGGTAATTTTAAAGCAAAAACGACAATGTTATTTACGTTTGTGAGTCTTTAGTCGCCTTGGAGGTCATCTTACCACTGTTTTGAGTGTGCCTCCAGATATCTCTTGGAATAAAGGGCTGTATGCCCCTTTGACTAAGAGTCATATCCATTTGGCTTAGTTCATGAAAGAAATGGGACACCCCTTCATCTCACATGAATGCACAGAGGAGTAGGCCTACGTGCTTGAGATGTGACTCCTTTCTTTGGCCAGTCAGAGTCCAAGTGCAGCCCAGTATCTATGTTAAAGAACCTTTCCAAAATAGGTTCCACAAACAGGCATCTTGGTATCTGCATACATTAGCGCTAAACTTTTTTTGTACAACTAACGGAATTAATGAAATTCTTTTCGCCCAGGATTTTCAAAGCTGAAGTCTAAAGATGTAATTCCAGTTGTGGTCATCAGCCTGGTTCCCCCTCTCCTGGTGGCTATCATATCAACCATGTCTTTTTACTTGTACCGCACACGTCAGCCTGGAAAGAAACCCAAAGATTGGGGACCACGGCGCACACACTACCAGTCTCTGGATCCAGCTGAAGGCCAGGTCCATGGCAAGCTCCCTTCAATCAGTGATGACGTCAGTTCAGAAATCTCCTCAACTTGTGCCAATAACCTCAACCACAACACAGAGCAGCTGCCTATCCAGCTGGAGGCACTGGTGGGTAAGGGGCGATTTGCAGAGGTGTGGCGAGCACGGCTGAGTCACAGTGATGGAGGGCAATACGAAACAGTGGCTGTGAAGATCTTCCCAGCTGTAGAGTATTCCTCATGGCTTAACGAACGGGCCATATTTTCTGATGCCAACCTGAAACATGAAAATGTGGTACAGTTTCTGACAGCTGAGGAGCGGGGTGGTATTGCCAACACCTCCCTAAGACAATACTGGCTCATCATGGCGTATTACAACCTGGGCAACCTTCAGGAGTTCCTGATGGGTCATATTCTCACATGGACGGAGCTGTGTTCTTTAGCAAGCTCAGTTGCGAGAGGGCTGGCACACTTACACAGTGACACAACACCCTGTGGAACCCCAAAAGTGCCCATCGCACACAGAGATCTGAAGAGCAGCAACATTGTGCTGAAGAACAACAGCGAGTGTGCACTCTGTGATTTCGGGCTGGCTCTGCGACTGGACCTTTCCCTCACTGTGGATGATTTTGCCAACAGTGGACAGGTAGGAAGGTCACAGGCTGTTTTGTGCTTGTAGTACATTACAGTGTATTTGAAACATCTAAAACCAGAGTACCATGTTGTATTTGAATTAGTCTTTTGCCATGATTGGACTTCAAATAATATAATCTCATCTGGTCTTACTGGAAAATGTCTTATCTGAATGTCAGGCTGTAGTAGGCTTCATGAGTACGAATGGATAAAAAAGTTGGGCATGTCATGAGCACTAGTCCGTGAAAAGAAACACCAGTGCGCGGAGGCGAAAAGGTTGGGGGCCATTGCTTTAGAGCAATTTTCAATGGATTTTCTAGGTTTAGGTACTTGATTTGTTTGAATTTTGGAGTAGTAATTAAGTATCTGCTAGAATTTAATCAGAAAAAGTTTACAGTGAGTTACAGACATAAATCTTTTGTGTAGAATTCAAATTTGAGATCATTGGGAGATTCCTATAATGCAGAGGGACAAAAAAAAACAAAGAACAAACTGAAACACAATCCTCTCGTGTTTCTTTCCCAGTATTATCTTCAAGGGTTAAACATCCCATTAAACCACTTTACTTCTAAAGAAGAACCACTTCTTACTTCCTTCTATTGACTGCCTGTAGGAATCAATTCTTCAAGCTATTTAGGTGCAACCAAAAAGCTCTACGGTTGATTTGTTCAGGTCATGGACGTACTCGCATAAAACCATGTGTAATTAAATTAGGGTAAATTGTCTGATTTAAAGCACATGGTCCTGCTTGTCTAGGTGGGAACTGCACGCTATATGTCCCCAGAGGTTCTGGAGTCCAGAGTGAACCTTGAGGACCTGGAATCCTTTAAACAGATTGATATCTACTCCATGGCTTTGGTGCTTTGGGAAATGGCCTCTCGGAGTGATGTTATTGGAGGCAAGTGAAGCTCTATGGATAATTTATTGAGGTTAAAACGAAGCTGTAAGTATATCTGTATATCTTTTTTTAAATAGAGGTAAAGAGCTATGAACCACCCTTTGGTTCAAAAGTGTGTGAGCAGCCATGTGTAGACAGCATGAGGGACCTGGTGCTAAAAGACAGAGGTCGGCCAGAAATACCAGCCAACTGGACGACACATCCGGTAGGTAAACTCGAATGATTATTAAACACATGAATATATTTGAGAAAAGTAGTCATAATCACGTAAACAAATATTACAGTTAACACAGAAACTTAAGATTGCAATTTTTAAAACTTTTTAAAGACTTTAGCCCCGCCTCTTGGTGAGAGATAAGCCCATTTTAGAGCATTTGTGGGGGATTTCATATAGATGCATTGTGGGTAAAGTTGCTCCGACCAATTCCATGAGCTGTGAATATCAGATGCTGAGCAAGTTTTTTTTTTTTTAAACAAGACCAGGTTAAAGGTCTGCTTAAGGAGTTGTGTTGCACTCCACACAGTCGACCTAACATCCAGATCCACTCGAAACCACACTGATGTTATGAATGTGATGCTGAAAGAAGCTAATATTAGCATTGGTTGTCAGCAAAGCTAAGTGTTTTAGTGTCTAATTTTTTTTTTTGTTATTTAAAAAGTAAACTAGAAACTAAATTCCCGATACAAAATCTAATTTGTAAATTTACAAGTAAAAGCATAAATATTTCCTCATATTTCTTATTCATACATGTTCCAAATTAGTTCCTAATATTTACAAAGATAAATCTATAGTTTTCATAAGTTTACAATTTTGGATTTCTTGGCCATTTAAAAAAAATATTAATTATAACACGAAAACTTTTTTTTCCACTTATAGTTAGTGGTTGGGTATTACTCTTTTTACATCATGATAACAACAGAAATGACCCCGATCAAAATTTGACACACCCCAGCTCTTAATATCCTGAATTCCCATCAGTTTTAACCAAGTTTTGTTGTGCCTTTGTAGGCCACACATCCCCAAAACATCAATGATCCGCCTCCGTGTTTCACAGTGGGGATGGTGTTCTGTTCATGTCTATTGCTCTCCAAACGTAGCGTTTATGGTTGGGTGAAAAAGTTCATTTTGGTCTCATCGCTCCCAATTACTTTGTTCAAGATGTTTGGAGGCTTGTCTCTGATCTGTTTGGCATTTCAAAAAAACATTTGGGATCCTTAAAAACAATTCCTACCCGGGAACAAAAGCTCAATCTCTATGCTTTCTTTAGCATTATGCTTCCTAAACTTGTTCTACACGTTTAAATACATAATCTTTTATTTAATTGTTAAGCATTTATGACTAAAGTTCATTTCCAACATCAGCTATAACTACATAAACCAAAACGTAAAGTAACCAAAAGTAAAATTTTAACCCGAAAAAAAAAATATTACAGTACAATACACAATTATTATTTTTTTTTAAACCCTAGATTTTTTACAATTATAAATGAAGAATCAAAATTTGAGGAAATCATTTTCTCTAAGAATCTCAAGAACACAAATCCAACTGGGAAAAAAAATACCACTTTGAAATAGAAATACTCACCAGATTTAAATCTGCAGCTTCAATCTTTCCATTGCTAATCTCGGGTTTCTGTGTTAGGGCATGGATCTCTTGTGTGCAACTATAACGGAGTGTTGGGATCACGACCCAGAGGCTCGTCTAACAGCACACTGCGTGGTGGAGCGCTTCAACACTATTGCGCAGGAAGAGCTGGAGAACTCCATCTGCATCCACGCTGCTTCAATACAATGCACAGAGACCCAGAGCCCACCCCTGCCTGCACCGAGCGACCAGTCAGCCCGCACAGACCCCTGCCCACAGGATAGAGCAGACACCAGTCAAATCTGACTTGTGAATATTACAGACTTGCATCTTTACAATGCACATTCATTCTATGTGTGGAGCTGGTCTCCAGAGTTAAACTAACCTAAGGGAAGGAAGCAGGTTTATTTTCTAAAGTATGTTTTTGTTTTGTTGTATAATGTATTAATGGGTTTGAAAATTCATGAAGTTTGTCATTTAAAAAATCTTAAGTATTTGTAAAACCATTTGGATGGATGCTTTAATCCTCTGAAAGAACAATTGTCAGCACCAGCAGCATCCTAAAACATCACAAAAGTGTAATTTTTATGGACTTTAAAGTAACAGGTAGCATTGAGCATATCATAAGAGTTTTCCATTATATTTTGTGGTGTGTGTTGAACCAAAAATGTTCATTTTGGGTTTTTTTTTTTGGGATACTTAAAAAGAAGGTGGAAAATTTTTGGATTTAAAATCAGAAAATAGCCTTTCAAAAAACAATTTTCCATTTTTTTTTACTCTCCTGTAAGAAACGTGTCAAAATCAAACCTGGAGTGCAGGGAAAACAGCAACGGATCTGTTTTTTTGTCGTTTTTAAAACAAGAAAAGCAGATGTATTTTAGAGTTCAAACTCATTTGTATAATCTATAAATAAATTGAAGTTAATTCTGGTCTTCATTTTTTTTCTTAATACATTTCAGTGCACTAATCACTGACCTGAATCACATAATTAATTGAAATTTAAAGAACGAAATGTACGTGACTGTAATTCCAACCAATGAGCTTTTATAAATTACGAGATTAAGAGTTTTTTATTCCATTGAAACAAGAAAAGACTGATTTGGTTTTGAACAGTAATCATTTTGTTGGTTCACGCTTAGGATGGAAGTTACCCCTACATTAAATAAACAGTCCTGTGTAATGATTTTATGGCGTATGCTGTAAACAAAGAAGGCTCTCATAATTATAAATGACGATATTTCTTATTTATTTGCAAATTTACAAAATTTTAATTGAAGAAACGCAAGACGAATCTAAATCATACCAATATTTGGTGTTACTACCTTTGGCCTTCAAACCAGCACAGGATATGCCAGGATATTTGTAGAGTTACAGTCAATCAATGGATAAAACAATTATGCCATACACGTTTCAACAGAAACAGCTGTGTAGGAGGCTTAAAACAAGGGTACCTCGGAGAATAGCTGGTAGCACTTTACAATAACTATGCACAATGAGTCATTAATTAAGCATTAGCTAATAAATAATATATCAAGCAATTTATAAACATACAATAAGAGGCTTTATTCTTAGTTTATAAGCATCCACGTAATACAATTAATAACATTAATCTGATGCTTTATTGAGGATCTGTTTAATAATCACGGTAATTTCAAATGCTTTACTAACACATTCACATGAATTAGCTAACATTTAATTGTTTTTGTGAGCTATTTTATTTACATAAATAGTTAATTCCAACCATTTTCCAACCCGCTTAATCCCTTTTTTGGGGTCACGGGGGTCTGCCGGTGCCTATCTCCAGCGCACATGTCGCCAGTCTGTCGCAGGGCAACACACACATTCACACCTTAAGGGGAATTAGATTATTGGGATTGTGGGGGAAACCAAAGTTCCCAGAGGAAACCCACGCAAGCACAGGGAGAACATGCGAACTAGTTCCAGGAAGGTCACCGGCGAACCTCGAACTGGAAGGCCACAGTGCTACCCACTGCGCCCCACGTGCCGTCCTACATAAATAGTTGACATTAATTTAAAAATGAATAACTGATGCATAACCAAAAGGATGAAATAATATTGTTAATTGTATTATAAACCAGGAATAAAGAATTACACATTTGTATTAAACTAGGAACAATGTTATATTATTGCTGGGCTTTATACGCGAGTAACTAATCCTTAATTAGCGACTGATAGTGTGTAGTTTTTATAAAGTGCTACTGATTTGCCGAAGGATGGTTACACCAAATATTGATTCGATTCAGATTTCTCTTTTTTCATTCACAGCCTTTTGTTCATTAAAGACAATTAACAAGTCCATTGTAAACGAATTTTTGAAAGAATTTCGTATTTTTGAAAGAATTCACATAGCACTCAACAGAAAACACTGAAGAGGTCACAGGGTGGAAATGCTCCATTATATTACAAGTTTATTTTCAATCATGTTCTGATGCTACAGCGAGTGTTTGTAAAAGATCAGTGCAATAGAAGGCTCAGCAGATCGCTCAGCTGATGCACCAAACACTGTGAGTCAGTGACAGGAAAATGAAACACGACTGTGGCGAGAAGGAATGAGAGGAAGACAAACACAAATAAGGCACCACAAGTTTCTCGGTGCAAACCGTCGCCAAGATGAAGCAGAGTTACAAGAGCAGGGACAGCGTGGTCTTAAAAATATTTTGCAGATCTTCTAAAAGAGTATCTCCATGGTTGACTGCACTCGGACGTGAAAATTCAGGGATCATTTATTCACCTTCATGCTGTTACGGCTTGATTAAAGCTGATCTATTCCACTTTTCATACAGTCCCTAAACTAGGACAAAACCCCTGATAAAATAGCTAAAAGCATCAGTAAATAAATAGATAACTTATCAAGCGTGTTACGTTTATTTATGCAAACAATCTAAGATTTTGCATAACTCTGTTTTTAATACAATCATTTCGGTAATCGCTTTAGGCTTAAATTGGCATGAAAAACATTGGAAACTTGTTATGCTTTTCTACAATAGAACGTGACAGAACGGAGATTAGGATCCTCTAAAAAAAGACAGTGTTAACAAGTAAGGAGATAATTAACTTGCATATTTTTTCAGTTCCCTGGTTTTATTCAAATCTAAATATTTGGTCCAAACTTAATCTCAGAACTGTTTTTTAGTAATATCCTAAAATGCTTGTCATTCTCTTTTATAATTCAGAGCTGTGTGTCAACAAGAGGGTGAGTGAACAATGTCATAATTTCATTACAGGATGAAGTCTGCTCCTATTTTAAAGCTCTGCTTTTCAGTGCCAATCGAGGTAGAATCAAAAAAGTTGTATTCACATCAGGAATCAGATTAATTCCAATAATACTGCCTGATTGGGTTGTGTTTGCATAGTCCCAGCCTTGTAATGTTCTACCTGCACAGTATCACTGTGCAGGTAGAACATTACAAGGCTGGGACTATGCTAACTTTTAAAGTGCTCTGAAAGCATCTAAGGTGTAGTTCCATCAAAGTACTACGGATGATGCTAAGGGCAAATATTAAGGTGGGAGAAAAAAAAATATTTTGCTTTCCCTACACAAGGGTGACTTTCCTTCGGTAAAGACATTCGCGAGGGAACGCAAATGTCTTTTTGAGGACGAGCACTTTTATTTCTCCTTCCCTACCATAACAGCCTTTAAGGGCTCTGTATAATACCTTTTTTTTTACACCTTCTCATCTTATTTCGACTTTTGACCCAACTTGCTACCATTGTAAACACATTGGAGGAAAAAAAGGATCATGACAGAATTGAACCAAAAAAAAGGGAAAACTATCCCTTAAAAATCTCTGTAATTGAAACAAAATCTGTACCTTCTAGCACAAACAGTCTCAATCTCTTCCAGGGCTTTAAATATTGCCTGCGAGCTTCAGCAATAATGAATAAAAGATTTTTGATTCCTATGTTTCATTCGATATCATTTCACTAAGTTGTATATGGTTTTATAAGAATCTGTAAATTTGACCGCACCCTGGTCAAATACGAAACAATACAGTACAGAAGTTCTCCCCAAACAACAAGCCCCAGCCCTCATTACGTTAAGGCAACATTAACAAACATATCCAAGAAAGCATTCACGGTAAAGTTCTGCAAATGTCTCACCAGAGATGCAAACTTAAAGAGTACAAACCCGCAAATCCAGAAAGTGTGTTAGAAACGCTCAAACCGAAGTTATGGAGTTCCAGGGTTTGTTTAAAGGAGATTGTGTGTCTTCATCTGTGAGAGCAGAAACATCAGACCACAGGTTTATTACAGCAGGGTGATGCTGAACTCATCTTTTGAAAGGTCACGGGTTTTGTGAAGGGGTGACAGAGGGAGAAATCTCAGCAGCTGTTTTCCACAGAGGTTGGCTGTACATCCAGCCTTCACCCTGGAAAGAGAGTGAGAGAAGTAAAAAGTAAGCGGCAAAACAAGCAGTAAAATAGCTAGGATTAATATGAAAAACAGGTGAATCATGAGTTATTCTTGATATACATTTTTATATAGAAATACTAGAACAATCAACAGACAAGCAATCACTTATAAGAACTTAGCACTGTAGATGTGTTTCTTACTTTACGCTCAAAGTACTTGGTCCTCCAAGGTGTCTCTGTCTCTGCTCGATGCCTCTCTTCTCTTCTCTGTCGTTCCTCCAGGAAACGTTTGTGTTCTGTGGCTTTGTCCATGTCCCGCTCCTTCAGAGACTCAGTTACATTTTGCCAAAGTCGTCTTGACACAATATTAAAAAAAAACAACAAGTAATAAACAGTTGTTTAGGCAAAAATGTTTCAGGAGGCTCAGTTTTAGACAAAATAATGTAAAAATTTATTATATGCATGTTAGACATATATTTGAAGTTTTTTTATATGGAATATCAATAGCGTTTGAGTGGAAAAATAAGCTCCTTTGACAGTGTTTGGCAATTACAGTGGTACCCCGAGATACGAATGCTTCGAGTTACGATATGAAAGGTCTCGCAGGAAATTTTGGGCTTCGAGATCCAAAAAAAAATTTGAGATACAAACATTTACAAGCTGCTCTATGTTACGCTTGATTGACCGCATGGCGCCACGCTGAGCTTCCGGGTTCAAAAAGGGTCTGATGTGCTTCAAAACACTTCAACAACACAGCGAAACATTATGTTTATAACGTGAAAAATGCTGCTCTGTAGTGCAAGTTAGAGAAACACAGTCACGCACTCTCTACATCTGTCTACGCTTGCGTTTGAAGCCGTGTTGGTGTCAGTAATTTGTGAAATATCTCGAGAAAGTTAACTTTCATACGTGGTGCCGTAATGTTTTCTGCATCCGTTCCTCCTCCTCTGACACATCTCTTCACTCAAGGTAAGGTTTCACATTTGTGTACATATTACGTGTTTTGCGTATGTTTTATTCTGTTTTATTATCATGTATTACATTAACAATGTCTAGATTTAAGGATTGAAGAAACGTTACTTGATTTTTCTCCGGTTTTCCAATTTTTTATCAACTTATACTGCTGTTTCTGAGAGCCGTTGCACGGATTAGGTGTTTTACATGTAAAACTTGCTTCAAGATACGAAATGTTCGAGATACGAACGCCACCCTGGAATGGATTCATTTGGAATCTCTGGGAACCACTGTATAACGTTTTATTATCTATTACCTGGACTCATAGGGTCCTTGCAGCTCATTGGGTCGCACTCTTTTCCTGGTCACTGGGAGTTTGGTAACATCTACGATGCGGGTCTCTCCAGTGGTGTACGAAAACTCCAGCACGCCGTTCCACTCGCCCTGCACGCGGCATACCACACTGTTGCTGCCGTTGTGTTTCACCTCTGCCATCACTCTGAGGAACAAAACACATGCTCCTGTTACACTCCACTGGCTCAGCTTGCCCTTTCTTGTCTCAATAACCAACTTTACTGTCTTCTAAAGCTAAAAAAAATGTGATAAAATACCACGTTGAAAAAAGATCACTATTATGTCAATGGTGTTGGCCTATGTAAACCCCAGACTTTAGTTTTACACATCATGTTAGTGTCCAAATGTCAAATGGCCCGTGGCAATGTGTCCATGGTTTTTTTGTGTCTAACTCTACTAAGTTTAGTAAATAGCTTGAAAAACAAGTTTGGCTATGCTTTCTAGACATTGTATATAGGTCTTATCTCAAATATGAAAACATCTCATATGACCCAGTCCTCAAAATAACGACCCCCCCCCCCCACTCCCCCACCCTTAGTTGTCTCAGATTTACATTACAGGGGAAAAAATACCATTGAATACTGTACATGTTATATATAAATAAAAAAATAACTACCTAATGCTGCCATGACTTCATGCCATAACTTTTAAAAATAGAGATAATCTTAATGAGTTGCAAATAGGGGTGTAACGGTACGCTAAAATCGTATTCGGTTCGGTACAGTGTCTTGGAGAGCTCGGTTCGGTTCATTTTCAGTACAAAACAATAAGAACTTACAAAATCTTTATTTTGAAAAGCTGCCAATACACAATAGAATTCTTCACATAAAATAAATAAATGTGACACATTTGGGTGATATTTTAAATAAATTGCACTCTTTATAAAGAAAAGCACATTTTTTAAATAAAAAATTAAATACTGCAACTAGTTAGGACCTGAAAACATTTAAAACTAGCAACAGCTTCAGCTTATACACAAACAAAACTAACTATTCAAGTTTTAAGTTTAAGCTAAAAAGATGAACCTATCCACATTTTCCGAAGAGAGCACAGAACTGGTTGCCGTGACGATATCTCCAGCAGTAGAAAATGTTAGATGTGTTGCCTGCCCGATCTCCGTGGAACAATGTCGGCATACAACTTTAAATTTATCAACTCGTCTATCCCCGTTATGTATTTTAACAGAGAAGCCAAAGTGTTCCCAAACAGGAGACCGTAGTGAGGTGGGAGGGTCTTCAAGCTCTGGCTTCTCTTTCACTGTTGCCATTTCTCAGTTACTCGTGCAGTTCTACTGTGCTTCACTCAATAGCGTCCGTGCGGAACATTGTTCCGCTGCGCTTAATATCGCGCTAATAATAAATTTAGATTATTTAATAAAAAAATATACCAAAACGGTACGCAAGTGTACCGAACCGAACAGGCCGCACCGAAACGGTTCAAAGTAGCATATTCCTGACCTGTGCAGTTTCCCTCCATAGAAAGGCTTTGTCTGGAAGGTGATGACCGCTGAATAGCCGGTCTTTGCACAATTGACATTGACCTTCCCTCCCAGTTCCACCCAGGGCACAGTTAGGATAGAGCGGGCATATGCAGAGGGCAGACTGAAAGTGTATTCTTCATCATGCTCCAAAAGATGAAGGTTACCTGCCAACAAAGAAAGGTATTAACACACAATCTAAAAACTAGAACAAACAGGAAGTTCACACTTTCCAAATAAGCCGATTGGAGCAAGCCCTCTGCTAAACATAAATTCTGATTCAGTGCTGAGTAACGATGATAACAATTGAAATATTTAACATGGGAGTATTGGTTTTTATAGACGAAGGTGCCTTGATTGTCCAGCTGTGGTATAAAGGCCTACAGCTAGTCAAAGAGAGATAAACCCACCATTGAAAAATCAATTGCCGTGTAATTGTCAATCTGAAAGTGTTTACATACAGGTCTCTATACATTAAATCAGCGCTGCTGGTACTGGACGTAACCCTATGAATGTTGAATTTACACGTCTTTTAAAATTCACTGGTACTTAATTCAACTTGCACAGTGATACATTTAACAAAGTGTTTAAAAATGTTCAGACCACTGGCACAAGATTCTTTGATTTGGGTGTGTACAGTTTGTTTTCATATACCGTATTTTTCGGCTCATAAGACGCACTTTTTCTTCCCCAAAACTGAGGGGGAAAAGTTGGTGCGTCTTATGAAGCGAATGCAAACCGCCGCGAAGTCCGGTAACGGCCGTATGAGAGGTGTAAGAGCTCCGGAGCTCCGGGGCTAGGCCGAAGCCGCGGCCATATTTGTTTACCAAGCGCTGCGCGCTGACGTCATCGCCCATCCCTGCCATTGCGCGGACGTAACGAAAACGGGGGGGAAAACTACATTTCCCACAATGCCTTTGGCATCCGCATCCATACTTACGTCACGAGCGAAACTACAGAGATCAGCTGACTCTCGCATTTGAGTGATCTCTCACGCTACAAACCCGTTTTCTCACGCTAAAATACATTTCAAGATGTGAAATGGGCACAGCTCATAGTTTGTCTGCTATGTTTTTGAGCCTGACAATAAGATGATGATCGATAAGCATCGTCTTCAGTCTGTGAGGGTTTTATTTCCGCTAAACATTCACTTGGACAGTTTCACAATCTTGGACAGTTTGATCCTTTGGAGTTATTTGGGTTTTCATAAGCTGACAAAAATCAAAAGGATTTATATTAGAACAAAAAGCATACGCTTGTTTCCAGCGCTCGCTCTCATTTCTCCTCTCTCTCTTCTCGCGGGCGTGCGCGCGCTCGCGCTCGCGAGGTAAACAAAACGATCTCAATGACTGAAACTCTTCTTTAATAAGCTCAAGCTCAAATCATCTCTCAACGGTACATCTCACACATGTACATACGAGATAACAAACGTAAGTAACATGTTCTGCAATTAGGGAGTGTTTGATTACAGGGTGGCTCGACTAAAAAAGTTTGAGAACCACTGTATTATTACTAATGTGGGGGCAATCTTACTAGCTATTATTAGTAATGTAGTGACAATGTTACTGGCTATTATTAATAATGTAGTGACAATCTTACTAGCTATTATTAGTAATGTAGTGACAATGTTACTAGCTATTATTAGTAATGTAGTGACAATGTTGCACTGGAACAGTGATGGTGATAACGAATGGTGGACTTTAGAGTGATGAGTGGGGGCAAAGAAAAACATTACAGCCTTTTTTTTGTTACTTTTACTGTTTACTGTCTGTTCATGTTACATGTTTGGCTGTTAACTTTTACACAGTTGATATAAAATATTTTACAACAGTATTTGGTTCAGAATCTTTTTTTTCTGGATTTTCCTCTTTAAAAATTGGGTGCGTCTTATGTGCCGGTGCGTCTTATGAGCCGAAAAATACGGTAAATTTGGTTACTCGATTGCAAAAGAACTGCGGCATAGCACACGATTGCGGTGCGGAATGGAGGACGTGGAGATCCTGATTCTTTGGTGTTAAGGGAACTCAGATTTGAAGACCAGGACATTTTGGGGCATCACAAAACAAGTTTAATATTTAACATTCGTTGTTTCTTCATAAACTGGCTGGAGTGAACAAATCACTGAATGAAAAGATATCAAGTTACATCTACAGGACTCAGGAGTTCCACCAACCCAACAAATGATATACGGACTGTGAATCGTGTCTTTTTCTTTCCTGCATCTAAATGATTATCTGACAACAGCCATCTTAAATATAAAAGTTAAACAGATCGCCTGACAGGATTGAGAGGCTTCAAAATGTTGTTTAGTGGTCTTAAAGGTGCACAAAGCACTATTTGAAAGCCTCTTGGTGGTGTCTGCACTTCTCTCAAGTCACTATGAGTCGAAGGAGCATATATCCAGAGTCGCAACTAGAAAGAGTTAAAAAAATAATAATAATAATAAATCAAGGGAGCTTTAATGCAGTGAAAACTGATTAAAACGGTGGACCTCTCAAACTATGAAAAGTGTAATTGTTAAAACACCCACATCCCCATGGATGTAGAACCCGCAGTAAAGGAAGAGTCGAGCAGAAATACTCACCCTCTCCGATCATGCACACTCCAATAGACATCCCCATGAACTTGCTCTTGGTCCACACATGTGTGTTAACACACATCTGGCGGTCCTGGCATTCAGCATAGAAGCCTGACACAGGTGGATGATGGGATACCTGCTCAGCCACAAATCGGACATCATAGCAGTCTGAAGCACACAGACTTCCATCTTTCGGGATGTCCACCAGAGTTGTTGATGTTGTTACTTTGGGCACTTTCCAGGAACAGTGAAAAGTCTCTCCTATGATGGGGTTGTAGGGCTTTTTGGCAATTGCACCTTTGCGACCTTCGTGGAAGGAAGTGAGATAATACTCCACAAATCTGACCATGCGGTCCATGGGGGTGGAGCCATCAGTGATGGCCACGAAAAGGTCAGGATGGGACATGAAGTCTGCGTACATTTCCAAAAGAGACCGCTTTTCCAGAATGAAAGTAGGCAAGACCACCTTGAACCAAAAAAAAAGAATAATATAAATATTCTGATATAGTTTAACTGTCTATAAAAAGTTGCAAATTTTATATTCTATAGATCAGTGATCCCCAACCCCCAGGCCACGGGCCGGTACCGGGCCGCACACAAAGAAAAAATTATTTCCATTATTTCCGTTTGATTTCTTATCCGAGTCTCAATGATGTTTTATTTTGAAAATTGGATTCTCTCTGTTACATCCGTCTCACTTGACGTATGTCAAGTCCTCGACACCATAAGCCACATGAAACATCCCGCTAAATTAAACCCCAAGCCAGCAAAATGAGTAAAAAACAAACTTCTTTACGAAGGGGAAATGGTCTAATGAAGGGACAGAACAAGATGAAGCCTTCAAAACTGGTTCGCACCTCACAGTAAAAGACAAAAGTAAAAGTTATGTTTAAACGTTACCATAGAGACCAGGGTGCATTAGAGACCAGGCAGACAGGATGTTGCTCATGTCATGTTCTGTTGTTGGTGCGACGTTAGGAGGATGCCGCTAATAAAGTTGCATATTCTTACACAATGGATTTACATTTATTACTATAGAGAAAATACCACAGTTTTTAATGCAGATCTTATCATTTTATTTTGTTTTTATCTGCTACACACCTTTTAATTGGGCCGTGAAAATATTGTCAGACAATCAACCGGTCCGTGGTGCAAAAAAGGTTGGGGACCACTGCTATAGATATGATTTTAAAAAAAAACATCTTTTATTTTCATCATGAAACTCACAGTGACGATGGAATCACACAAAAGTGAATGTGTATGCATTTCCAAAAATCTCACTGTTGAGAGGTTTGAGAAAGAAGCGGACATAATTAACAGGAATGCTCTGATCTACCCTGGTGAGATCCATGCCCAGTTTGAGCTGAGAGAGAAGGTGCAGAATGACGCTGCGTTCTTCTTCAACGGCACCCAGATCTTCCTCTTCATCTGGAGAGGAATCATCCACCTCCTGCGCAACATCGATCACCTCCTGCTCCTGAAACAAGCACCAAATGATAAAATGTTACTGTTTTATGGCCGGAAATTCAGGTACATGTAGAAGCGATTCAGCAAACACCGTCCTCCAGTGATCATTTACCACTGCAGACAGCTTTACTCAGGTTAATAGGGAGCCCTGTCTACACCTCGACATTGAGGGAGGCTCTGGTGTTTGATTACATGAAGGCAACCGAAGCAAACTCTTGATAACTCAGAGTTGAATATTCACCTCCTCAACAATATACATTGTAAGCAAACACCCCACAACTTATTGTTATGAATACAGGCACATGTGATTGTTTAAGTGTGAGATAACAATCCTTTTAGAGTAAAATATTTGATGAATCCACACAATCGTCACCGCTGATTAAGGTACTAACACTTCATTTTAGCAGTAGGGAAGTAAAAACTTAAAATATACATTCTTTCCTCTAGCCCCTGTGCATAGTGTCTGGGTATTAAAAATTGGCCAGTACACGTTTTATATATTTAAATAAGGAAATGCATGCGTGTTATGGATGTGACAAAAAGACAAGGAGTTTTTGGGAGTCAATATACTTTTTTTTTTTGCGCAAAAGACATATGGCTGACACTCCATGGAACATAAATGACTTATTCGACAGCTATCTGGACCTTTCTAATGTTCCGAATTTGGCACCCCTTTGTGTGGTGAAGCAGAGGAGGATGGGAGAGTGAAAGAAGGATCAAATTGAGTCAAGTGAGAGAGGATATGCTTAAATGAACATGGGTTAATTTGACGATTGATTATTGGCATGCCCAAATTCCTTCTCTGTAAACCCATTACACAAACAAACCTTCACGTTGGTTTTTCAATTTGCATTTATGGGAAAATGACATTGCTATAAATGTGAGACCCCTCCGTTATGGGTGTGACGGATATGAAAGACACATTCCTGTCTTTGAAAATTAGATTTAATGCTTTAAATCGTGTTTTGGGGTCTCTGTTGGGTATTTAAGTAAACAATATTTATTCATGCTTTGATTATTTCTTTTGACAGATTTAGATAATAGAAGATCTGTGAAGGGAAGATCTTCATATCTTTATATGCTATAAAAATTTAGTTATTTTTGTAATTATTGGTCCTGCGCTTACTTTTGGGGCCTTTATTCTGAGAAAGAAAAGCACGAAGAAGGGGTGGCGGATTCAGGATTCGAACGCCCCAACTGCGTGTAAATTTCTGGCGCACTGTCCACTACACCATGGGGCCAGACCATTCAACCATTGTCTTAATGTCGTTGAAATGCAGTGGGGGTTTCATGTTTGGTCAAATCAGTCTACCTCTTAGTACATCTAGGATCGCAACAAATTAAAGAAATTTAGTACTGACTCATGACAACCTCTGAGATTCATTATTCATTTTCCAACCCGCTTATTCCCGTTTTGGGGTCACGGAGGTCTGCCGGTGCCTATCTCCAGCGCACATTGGGCGAGAGTATGAGATGATAACACACACTCACACCTAAGGGGAAATTTTGATTATTCAATTAACCTAACCACATGTTTTTGGGATTGTGGAGGAAGTACCCGGAAGAAAACCCACGCAAGCACAGGGAGAACATGCAAACTCCTTCCAGGAAGGTCACCAGCAAGCCTCGAACCGGCAAGCTTCTAACTGGAATGTCACCGTACTAGCCACCGGCTCTGAAGATGTTAGAGGAAATTTTAGCAGATATGCCTGCAAATATTTGGAGGAAGACAACTATACATTTTTTTTGTGGTGACGGAATCTGTTCAGTATCTACACAAGAGTATTGTCCAACTGAGAGAGTGCACGAATATTTCCTTCTCACCACATGTCTACGGATTTTAAACACAGTAAACAAACTTGTGTAGGTCACTTGAGGTCTTGATAATCACATCCATAACGTTTAATTAAAGTCGTTAATTAATGTTTTTGTAATAATTGCTTAAATAGTAAAAACTTAAATACATAGGCAATAAATGTACAATACAAGGCTTTTGTAACAAGTGAGTGTTATTTATCATCTTTTTGCCATAAGCTTACAGATAAAGGTGCAAAAGAAATGTTCCTCTTCTCACTTGATTTTGCAGACTGAAATTTCTTTTGAGAAGATAAGGTTGGGGATGAATCAAAAAGCTGCAAATAAAAAGTAAAAAAAAAAAAAAAAAAAAAACTTGGATAAAGCGTATCTTACCACAGCAATGTCACATGAGTCCATTTCTAAAGGCTCCAGAATGGTTTCCTCTGTTTTACAATCACCTTTGGTGATGCTGGGTATTGTTCCGCCATTCTTCAGAATATCAGGAAGCTTTGGCTCCAGCCACTCAAGGGCAGAGCCTACAGGGCACACAAAACCCGGTTCAGGAGTGCTCATATCACAGGCACAACAACTCGATCTTAATAAAGTAGCAGCCGCCAGTGAAGCCACAGGAATTCTGCAGTTTAGAGCTCTGACAACGGAGACAAAGATCTTGATGGAAACCTGAGCTCAGGATCTCGCCATCTGTTCGAAGCCCTGCCCTTTGTTGATGTTTGCTTGTTGTAGTAGAGACAAATATCATCCTTTTTATCATATTCTAGACCTTAAAAAGTTTATGAAGTCCCCAAAATGCATCGATGGAATGTTGAGTCTGCATTTTGTTTTACCAATGTGACAATATTATTATAATCAAGAATGGTTGCACTGCAGTTATGAATGAGATACATTTCAAATTAGGCAACCGACAACCAATAGGAGTGTAACAGTTTTGCACCAAAAGAGTCCCAAAGTGGACATTTCAAACGGGAAAAGTCATTTGGTAAAACGGTTGAGTGACGGTAGCAGGGCTCTGGTTACCTGCAGAAGTCTATCAGTGGTGGATACAGTTCCTCATTAATAATAAAATATATTCCACTCCCTGAAAAGGCCTCCAGGTCATAAATTCTACAGGTGCAAACATAACTTATGATCATTGAATATGTGAATGCAAATAGCACATTTATTTCAGTGCAAAATGTCTACAAAATCGTTTGGTGCAGATCAACTCTGAATGGTATGAAGAACGAAAGGCAGTGTTGTGTAGCTTGATCTTATCGCATCGACCTGGATTACACTTGAGGATCAGTGAGTCGCAGTGAATATGTGATTTAAGGTATTCAATAACTGTCTGATGGGGGATTTGGAAATGTAGAGAGTGTGCGGTTCTCTAATAGTGTCTACATTATTCATCTTTGGGTTGCATTTCAACAAACAAGGGTTACATAAACTCGACACTGAAGTAGTATTCAACACAAAGACAGCATTTCAAAACATTTTATGGAAACAAAGTCAATATATTAGAAAACATTTGATATCTATCGATAGATATGGTAATGATTTTGAATGTACAGTAGGTTTATTTCAAAAGTGGAACACTGCATCACCTTCATTAAACATGACTTAGCGGCAATCATAGACGTTATCTGTTCATCTAGATATTTTCTCCAGGGTTTCTTTGAAAATCCTCTCCAAGTCGGCTTGGATGCTGCCATGTGGCAATGCAAACCTCAGATTGAGATATTCACAAAACTAGGGCTGGGCGATATATCGATATTAAAAATATCTCGATATATTTTTAAACGAGATATGAAATTTGACCATATCGCATATATCGATATAGGCTGCATAGTTCAAACTGCGCTGTGAGCCTTGCTCCAGCAAACTGCTTTAACCCGGAGCTCTCAGCACTACTTCGCGCGCCCCTGGCCACGCCCCTCCTCTTTCAGGCACAGAGAGGGGAGGGGCTGGACTCTGGAGCAGACAATCCGCCGGCACTCTTCAACAAACATGGAGGAAGCAACAACATCTGCTGAGCATGCGGAGAAATTAGTTGGTAAACAAAAAAGTAGCGGCTCAGTAATATGGAGATGGTTCGGATTCAAAGTTTCTGATGAGAAACAAAACCATGTCAAATGTAGGGAGTGCCATAAAAAAGTTACAGCCAGGGGTGGAAGCACTACAAATCTTTTTCACCATCTAAAACAGTGGCACAAACTGCAGTATGAAGAGTGTGTGAAACTGCGCGCTGCCGAGGCCCCAGCTGCAAGCCAACCGCAACCCGCAAAAGCTCCAGCCCCGACACAAAGCTCCCTTCAAGCTTCATTTTCCCGCGGTGTACCGTTGTTGTGCCATATTTCGACTCCCCGGCAGATTCCGACTCCCCTCTTGCGTGAACGCGCATTCAATCACGTGATTACACAGACTAAGCCAATGAGAGTTCACATAAAATGTTTACTCGTGAAAAAGTTTTAATTTTTATTTTGCTTATATGCCGCGTAGATGTCAAATTTACTTGTAACACATTGTAAAACTATAAATATTGTTTAAAAAGTTTAAAAGAATGCAATCGCCTAAGTTGCTTACAGCATTGAATATTTTAATAATTTATGAATGTACAGCATTATACAAACTTTAGATTTTTATATTTTATTTGCGTATTCAAATATATTTATATTTTATTCCCAAAAACAAGGGAACAGCTGAGTATTGTTTCATCCGGCCAGTTTAAATAAAACTACTTGTGAAATGTCATATTTGGGTTTGACTGTGACTAAACAATTGCTCTCACTTTTTGATAAAAATATCGGGATATATATCGTATATCGATATTCAGCCTAAATATATCGGGATATGACTTTTGGTCCATATCGCCCAGCCCTACACGAAACCACAGATTTTTCTTAAGGTAAACTGGCTAAACCTTGGGCTTTTATTGCTTCTTTCATGTTGCCAATTTTCTTATCCCCAAACACCATTTTTTCCCCATCACCATATTTGACAGTGGGTTTTGCATCACCCCACCACAAAAGGGATAGCTTTACCCTCAAACTCTGATGTCACTTCTTCAGGGTATAGCATGCTGCCAATTGTTTTCTTGGTGATTATGGGCCCAGCTTTCAAATACATTAACAGTTTTATTCTGTGTTTCATTACAGTTAAGGATTTTTTTTATCTTTTTTCAAAATTTTCAAAGTTCTAATTTCCCTTGCTGTATCTATACATATGTTTATATATTGCAAAAGAACAACTTTGAAGGGTTGTCAGTAGGGTTGACACGATGGACCATGCCATAATGAGGTTTGCTGGAAGTTAACTGCTGTTTTGGGACTGTCTGGGTTTTGTAGCTTCAGTATTCGAGAATTATGGGAAAATGAGTCACCATTCACAAGTGAAATAGAACGGACTGAAGTTGGGCTGGAAAGTGATATAAATAAAATACAAAGGTTTAACATCACCCAACACTAGTTGGTAGTTGGTTGCTTCAAGAATGACCCAATACCCGTCACTGCCATGCCATCACACTGGCACACTCTTGATGTCAGACATCTGGTTAATAACTTATGAAACTTAAAGGAAGTGTACAGCTATTCTCTGCTTAAGTGGAAATTTGAGCAGCTTGACATTTAAAGGGGACGCATCAACTTTATCTTTATTAACTGAAAACATTTTCCCAGACAACTTTAATTGGTCAAATGATGTGTTTTGAAAGACAACCACTTACCACCGTAAGGAATTTTCTGTCGTGCCACTTGTTGGAGCTGCAGGATGTGCAGGCAGTCACTGAGGCAGGTCATAGTGGCCAGAGAAGTGGCTTTCAGCAGCAACAGGTCCTGGTCTAACGGAGAGGGGCCTTTGGAGGAGGGTAGACCCTCAATGCTCTGGATGAGGTCTCTATGCTGGCCTTGGGCCTGGCTCATCATCTTGAATCACAAACAAGTCAAGACCTCAAACAAGAGCCAAATTTGGGTTCCAAAAACAATATGTGATGCTCTTCTTCTGAAGTGGTTAAACGTTTGCAAAACAATCTTTCTTAAACACAAACAGATGATCAGAACCGACAAATGAATTCATAAAAGCTGAACTAGAATCCCATCGAGGACCTCTACTGCACCATTTATAACCTGCTCCAGTTTCAAAAAGATAACCATTGTTTCACAAAATGGTGATAATCCCAACCTCTCTGGCCTCCAGCAGGTGATCAGGGAGCAGAGACTTCCTGCTGGAGTTGAGCGAGGAGCCGCGCTGAAGCTGGGACAGACCTAAGAGAGCGCTTGAGCTCTGGTGGATCCTGTGCTGAGATCCTGGTGAGCTACCACTGCCCTGAGACGCCATGGAGAGACTGCGAGTCTGAAGTGGAGGGTTTGTCTGTGGAATCATAGATACTTGCTATTAAAGAAACTTCTCTTTAATTGTTATCTAAATTTTAATCACTTGAATATTGTTTTCTATGTAAAACGTTTCATGATTTGTGTGCTAGCTTTAAGTCCTTCTTAGGTTTGTCAGTTGCCAAGGCCAAATTTGCCATGTGGTCTACATTTCTGGTGTATATATGGTTCTGTAAATTAGGGATATAGAAACATATTGTAACAATATATTGCGGTTTTCAATATATGCATGATGGAATTACTGGGATAAATCGCCTATGACCTGGGGTGACAGTGCTTCTAGTCACTTCTGAAACTTCTTTACGTTGTATTTTTGTTTTATTTAATAATTACTAGGAGACAATTGTCTTTTACACCTTTTTACTGAGAAACAAGAGGAACATTATAAAATAAGTTCTTTCCATCAGTGCAAGAGATATATCAAAGATGTTAGTGGTGCCCCCTAGTGGATGGATGTCACATGCTCCAATACGAATGAAACTAAAGCCCAGATTTTCACTATTAAAAACTTTTTCAATTCAAATTATTATCCAGTGACAGATTAGACACAATTACCCACATATGACAAATTGCTTGTTTTTAAAGCTTTCTCAACACAAACATTAACCTCTTAAGCCCTGAGGCCTATTTTCCGAAAATCCTATACTTTTACTTTTTAAGGCATTTCTCAGCTTTTACAAGGCCTAAACTGCAAATCTTGGTATCAAAATGAAGATAGGTTCTTGGGGAGTGGTGTGGATGAGTTAATTTGACAGTCAAGAACACTGGGTAAGAGTAATTGATGTTGGAATGGCCAAAAAATGAACTCCGCCTAAAAAAAACCCACGTTTCCTCTAAAATCTCCTTATTTTACTTATAACGAAGCAAATAAACACAATCAATTGTAACAACTACATGTCAAGAACATCTGTAGCAAGTTTGGTGTTCATACTACAAGAAACTAATATTCTGTAAAGGTTTTGATTGAACAAAGTTCAGGCGTAATCCATGTTGGCACAGTTTGGCACAATAATTGAAATATAGAAAAAATCTTGTCTAAAGCTTCCGCTACGTTCATAGTCTTCTTTTCTTGCTTACGGGACATGATTTCAGTAAAAAAAACTCCTAAAGAAACGCTGTAAAAGGGGGGTGGAAGCCCATTTACACCATCTGCATGCGCTTTTGCGTAACGTTTCATTCAAAGTACTCCCAACATTCGAGCTTCCGCGTGTCCCTACCCCCCGACCATCTGTCCAATCCGGGAGCTCTATACATCGTTGAAAAGCTTTGAATCTGTAGAAGCCAATGATATCCACCATTTTGAGACTGACAGGATCCCAGACGAATCACAGGACGCGGAGTGTGGAGAGACCTGCTCTTACGCACAAAGAGTGTTTCCATATTTGGTCATGTTATTGCGAGCACAGAGCTACAGAAAAGAGCCAAAATGGAGTTTCCGCAAAGCTATCGACCGGACATAACAACAAACTGACTTTTATCGCTATTTAGTTGAAAAAAAAAAACGGCAAAGGTAAGACAAGATTTACATGCTTGCTTGGTTTTTGCTGGCGTTTTTTTCGGGGAACTTTTGCTCCCTGCTCTGAAATACTTCATGCAATGTAAATGAGTTGCATATCGCTGGATTCAGCTGGTTGTTAGCTTTGTTTCCGTTTATATTGTGGATACATATCGCACATAAACAAAAACTTGGTCATGAATTATACTCTGGACATGTTGTTGTTTATTTGCATGGCGTTCGAGCTGTGGTTCACGGATATGAAATTGAACCAGATGCGTTTTTAGAGGAGTTTCCGCTGAACACAACAGTATTTAATATGTGTGGGTTATTCTCAGGGTTAGTGAGCTATAAGCGAAAATGTAACGCACAAGGGGGCAAGTCCCCGGTACCGGGGACTCTCTGGCTTAAGAGGTTAAAACTGAATGCATGTTCTTAATTCAATAATGCTTTTTTTTTATACTTTCTAGGACATCAAACACAAGATGGAGCACAGCAAACGTGAGTGTCAAGTTCATTTGCAATGGGAGGGAGTGGTGTTTGCTGTATTGCTCACCTTGCCCATGGCCTCTGTGTGATGCTGTGTGCAGACCTGCAGTCGACTAACCCAGTGCTGGCGCTCCTTTGCGTCTGAGGCTGTTTCCATCAAAAACAGATTTGAACAGATCCTTGATATTTTACAACAGGGTAGTTTTTATATTTAAAAGTTTCAAAAGGATTAAGTCAGCAAATAATTTTATTCCAAAATAAATAAAGTGAGAGATGCCATGGAAACCTCTGAGTTTGTATTGCTCCCCGCTGATGGCATTGACAGTGAAAGTATGTGAATCTTCATCGCTGGGTGAGATAACTGCACCGGCTAACGGCAACGAGCCCCGAGGCTTCTGATTCCTGGACTGCTCATTCACGAAGTACTCCAGGAGCCCCGCCTCATTGTTTAGCACAAAATAGCTGTGAAAAATAGTTTGAGAGACAACTGTTTGAAACAGAGTGTTCACGGGAAATTCTATGAGCAATAATGTAAAGTAATAACATTCAGTATTTATTTACGTATTTTTATTTTTCCTCTTTTATTTTTTATTTATTTCTGTGTCCATATGACAATTAAGAACAATTATTTAAGCCATATATTTCGTTATAAATCCATTTATTTGGATTTATTAACATATTTGTCAATGAAGCATATAAATATATATAAAAAAATAGTTATTTCAATTAGTAATTTTTTGCCCTTTTGTTGTAATTTAGCTGCAATTTAATTTGGGTATGGTCAGAGAAAAACTCACCGATACTGCCATCCGGTCACAAGGTTGGTGTATTTCATCAAGTAGCCATCCACCTTTTCCATCAGATCACTACAGTACATTACAGTCCACAAGATTAATATTGTCCATGTGTGGTCAAGAGATGACATCACATTATATCAGCAGTAGAGTTGTATAAAGCAAAAACAGATGTAATAACACTGAAAAATGAAATGAAAAGCACATTTGGGGAAATAAAAATCAAAGTCGTGTTTAGGAAGACAACAGATACATTCTCATAACTCTTATCAGGGTCAGAGTTCAGTTCAGTACACAGTTTTGTCTCCAGTCACAATAAATTCCACATGCCATTTGCAGTAGAGCAGTTAACAAGACTGGTACTGCGAGGAAGAGCGTGTGCTTGTAAAGTTACTTCGCTACCTGTACTGCCAGGATTTGGAGCTCGTCCTGCCTGAACTCTGTGAGCCGCTGTGGTGCTCCAACACGGCTTCAGTCTGCATAATTGGGTCTTCCCTGCGCTCTTAAGCAACCAACACTTGGCCTAATAGATAAAACGCATTGTTCGAACCACAGTCTGAACCCCAGCTTTCGCTAAATACGCGGAATTATGAGAACATTGGGATGTTTATTTCTCGAGTGGCCATGACGAAGTAAGAAGTCACCATTCACAGCATGGGTCACGTGACAGGAAGTATTCAGAAAGAGATTTAAATTTAACAGCAGCTAAACGTGGCTGGTTACTTCGCCAACATAAGCCATGTATACAGAGTTGTGGATTTTATTTTAAAACACTTTATTGATCATTTGTTGTATTTAATAATTGAAAGCCATAGTAATATTTTTTTTTTTGTTTTTCAAATTAAAAGTCTCAAGCAGTGACGAAAAGGAAGTGCGCTGGATTAGCGCTCGTCCTGATTGGCTGGATGAGTTGTCGTCGATATTTATGATCTTAATTTCTGTAATGATTACCTATTCATTTTATTTACTTAATTTTTTTACCCACTGGCCCGGTTTTGTCGTGTTCTATTTTTTTACACCTCTATACAAAAGGTTTGAAGTTTATAAGCTATATTTGCATTTTGTATTATGCTAATTTCTCAATCATAAGAGTAACGTTAGGACTTAACATATTTCATAACTGCTGAAAGAGTTGTGAAATAAACTGCTAGTTTAAAAACAGTGTCAACTAGAAGGTTTATTATTTATGTAAAATCAATGTTGTATTAAATGAAATTAATAATATAAATACATGTTCAAATTATGTTAAAATAGTAGTTTTTCGGGTATCAAAAAAATGTTGTTTATTAAAAATAATTGTTTTAAAGTGCCTTATTATTTTTATTTTGATTATTAGCTTGAGTTTGTTTTCCTCCTTTTAAATGTTAGGGAAGAGGGTGAAAAAAAAACACACACGAGTGTATTTCAAGAAATTATTTTATTGGGAAGAAATAAAAAGGTAGACAATGGAAGGGATCTCTAAAGACAGAAAACAGTCAACTGACACTTCACTGTAATAGTGCATGATTTAAAAAGCTTTGAAGAAAAAAATGAGAGAATTTATGAGAACTAAAACACATTATGATATATTATGTAGTGGTTCAATTTTACCTTTGGCCTTGGCTTTGTTTTGTTTGTTTACATTATTCTGTTAAATCTTCACTATAACCACACTGTTTTCTGTTTTTTTTTTTTCGAACAAAAACTTTCTCATCTCCTTCCAAACAAAGAATTATTTAAATTCACAATTTGTTTTTCAAATTAATCAACACAATTCTTCTGATGTCACAATATTAGTCAAATGTAAACAATGAAGAGATGAAACGTTGTCTGAATTAAAACAATAGGAAAACAATTCTATATCTGTTACAGTACATTGTTATTCCTTATGGAGCAATAAAACTGTTCAGTATGCAAAACTGCTGATATGTGTCATTTTAGACAACTGAAAACAAACAAAAAGGACCACTGACCATACATATAGAAATTGATGCTTTTAATGAATATAAATTCATCAACACAACATGGTTTTTTATATATTACTCTGTCTTCCAGAATCTCATCGCTTCAAAAAACTCAAAATAAAAAAAAATCCTTTTTTTCTAGAAAAACATTTATATTTGTACACAATATCAAAAGTCTGTTTAATAGATTAAGCTGCCACATTTGCCTCTTTTTTAACAGTGAAAAACAATAATATAATAAATGGCAAACTGTTACAATCCAATGATTAACATAAAAATGGTTTCTCATTTAAAGTTCAAAACTGTTATCAAAGCTCAAAATTGCTTTAAATGTAGTTAATTGCATTAAATCTTAGCACCTTAAATTGTTATTTGTTATGTTATTCTGTTGTGTACTGGAATACTCCCATGTACCAAAATAATTTCCTTGTGTGTGCTTGGCCACACTTGGCAATAAAGCTCATTCTGATTCTGAAATATTGAAACGAATAATAAAATATTCAGTATTTGTTCTCATAGCTTAGATGCCCTTCTGACGGCACCCTGTGTGGTAACAAAAAAATCAAAGAAAACTCATGTATACGTCATCTGATCTCATATAAACATCGGTAAAAAGCTATTTTTCCTGGGCTGAAGAAGTTGATTGTTAAAAGACAATCTTTTGCAGCGAGCCCTTTATGACACTAATACGTTTTAAGATAATCAGGGAATCAGTCATCAAAGCTCAATAGTACACTAACAATCTAAAACTAACATGCTCATACAGTGCACTAGCCCCAAAGCCCTGTGACAAAAAGAGCCTTGTTTTATGAAATTTACTATAAAACGGTTGGTTTGGTATCTTTTCCTAGTTTTGAATTTGTAAAGCTGTAGATTCTAAACGCCTTAACACCTTTAATGTCTTAACAGAATATTTGTTCAGATGTCCAAAGTACAAGTTATATAAATTATGCGTAAATGTGTTCCATCAAATTCCTTTACATTCCAATCTAAATAGCACAGACCCTGACCCACCCACCCACACATAGAATTGACAATGTAAATAACTATAATACAATCTTGTTTGAGGTACTGTTACTTTTTCTTGGTTAAATCCACAATGTGTAGGGGTGCAACAATATATTATATAGCAATCCAAAGGTAGACTCTGGATGCCACCCTGGGTGAACTTCTTCAGTTGACTTATTGTAACTTAACATTAAGTGGGATCCACATAGGTTAATTAGAACAAATATAAATGACATGCTCCCCCCGAACCTTGTTAATAAATCATTACTTGGTGAACATTTGGAATTTTCTAAATTAACTACAACTTGCTTTGAATATGACTGAGACTTAAGGCGATGCAACACATTGCGAGCGAGTAAAAAACACATATCTGACATCCATTACTCCATACAGACTCACAGCTTTACATTACTCTCATGAACAGAACGGTCATCCTTACCATTGTTTCTACCATCAGAATCAAAAGGCTACAGCTCCATCAGAGACTAGAACATTATTTAGCACCTTCATAATCCTGCTGCATGATTATGGCTTTACGTTGGATCTACAGCAAATTGGAGTGTGCAATCAATGGCTTTTCTCCAGAGTTGTCAACTTTGTTTTGCTCCTCACAGAGGCAAACCTCAAGAAAGGTTTGAGGCAAAAGGTGTGTATATTCACCAACATGACGTCAGTCCCAGCCACAGAGGAGGAAGCCAATCAGGAGTGGAGTGAGAGTTAACCAGAGCTCCCATAAGCTCACTACTAAGAAGGAAGATCTGGAACAAGGATCTAAGAGTGAAAAAAAGATATTTTTCATTTGAAAGGAATTTTCTTCAAGAAAATACTCATCATTAGGCTACTGCAAATCCAATTGAAAGCAAGATCTAATCAACTGCATCCTTTACTTGGAATGTAAGACACTTAAATTAAAAGCATCTGTTAAATCTATTACATTAAATGTAAACTACACTGAGACTGGTTTGTACGCAATCAATACAAACACAACTTGCACAAAAGCAAAAAAAAGTTATCAGGTGTTAAACTACTAACATTGTTGGAAATGTGCTGATTAGTTGTGATTTTCACCACTGAACCTGCATCTTATCAATCTTCAGTCAAATCAATGCTGCAATCAAAAATACCGACGCAGCATTTTTAGCGGCTAAGCTAATCAATATAGCATCGCTCATAATACAGAAGTAAACTAATAACATCAATGCAAGATTAGTACAAGTATCTTAAAAATAAACTATAGCTGAAATCACTCCTAAAACAATTCTGAACAGTGTGCTCTAAACATTACAATTCACTAGCTTTTCTCTCACGAGAGCTAGCAGTGCTACGTTTATGGTACGAACTTGAATACCGAACTTACGCTAGGTGCGCACATAAATTGTACCTGATGCTACGCAAATAACGTAAACACTAAAAAGGGCGCAAATTACGGGCTTTAAAGTATTTAATTCACTTAAAAAATCCTTTTTTTTCTAGAAAAACATTTATATTTGTACACAATATCAAAAGTCTGTTTAATAGATTAAGCTGCCACATTTGCCTCTTTTTTAACAGTGAAAAACAATAATATAATAAATGGCAAACTGTTACAATCCAATGATTAACATAAAAATGGTTTCTCATTTAAAGTTCAAAACTGTTATTAAAGCTCAAAATTGCTTTAAATGTAGTTAATTGCATTAAATCTTAGCACCTTAAATTGGTATTTGTTTTGTTATTCTGTTGTGTACTGTTGTACTGGAATACTCCCATGTACCAAAATAATTTCCTTGTGTGTGCTTAGCCACACTTGGCAATAAAGCTCATTCTGATTCTGAAATAGTGAAACGAATAATAGAATATTCAGTATTTGGTCTCAAACTACTAACATTGTTGGAAATTGCTCCTATGTGCTGATTAGTTGTGATTTTCACCACTGAACCTGCATCTTATCAATCTTCAGTCAAATCAATGCTGCAATCAAAAATGCCGACGCAGCAATATTAGCGGCTAAGCTAATCATGTTTTGTCATACCCTAAAATCTCCTGGTCTTCGATTCTGAGCTCCCTACAACACAAACACTATTCAGGGGTCTTGTTCAATGTGTATAATGCGGTAACTGACCCAAACGAACTCTCTTGGTGTTGTTTACAGTGGGCATCTCATGAGGCAGAGGGCAGTGGCTACAGAAGTCAGAGCAGGCAGGGCAGATCAGCTGCCCACTGTAGACCCAGCTATTCATTCGTATGCTCACACTGATCACCTGACCTGTACGAACACATGGAAAGGACTCGTTCTGCACCCAAATCAGCAACCCTTGGGCTGAACAGGACACCTGTGTGTAAAAAGAGGTTTAGCACACCATATAAACAACAACATACATACTACAACCATTACGTCTATTCTAAAATCCAAAAATGACCAACTTTAAACTTAACATCGCTGACTGGGTAATACATACCTTATAGCAACCACTGCCCCAGTCTGGATAGGTCATTCGTTTGGTGCACTGTTCCATCACAAAGGCTGACTTCTGATACAGGCAGACTGAACCTGAGCCATACTGCTCTGCTCCATAGTTTCTCCAGGTAGCTGCGAAAGCAAACGGAAAGAGTTTTCTTCAAAACTGTATATACAATAAGCAGCCGGGTTCCTGTAAGGTTATGATGCATGCATCCCTCACCTGGCTGGTTTTCCTGTATCCGGCAATAAGAGCTGCGCTGGTATTCTCCACCCACATGCCAGCTGAACTCTTGGCTAAACGGACAGTAGTCTGCTATTTCCACAGCACCCCCATATGAGGATACATTTTCCTCAGCCACTCCAGGAATATGGTCAAAATACTAAGAGAAAAATAGTTGGGATTCAAACAAACAAACAAACTACTCGACTTGATTTTCACAAAAGTTATGATTACTTTATGCAATTATACTTTTCATACCTGATACTCTGCAGGAAGCTCCTGAGGGAATTTCTGAAGGTTGCACACAGCCACTGCCAGCTGATCCTGCCGGCAGGTGAGCTGCAGTGGTACACTGCGGACTGAATCACAATACGGGCTTAACATCGGCTTCCTGTTTCAAACATAAGGACAAATCCTTCATCATGATCAGGTCTGCACTGTGTTCACTTCTATTAAATGATCTCTAATTGTTATACATATTTATCTGGAAATGGCAGAAATGCAAACAACAACTATTTCAATAAAGCTTTATTATATATTTCTACTCATGTGTCAAAGCTTACATTTTACGGTGTTGCTCTATCCAGAATTTACAGCTCTTCATTACAAAGTCACAACCCAAACCTCTTCCCCACTGTAGGTTCTCCGCCATACTGTAATTTGCCCTGTACCACCTTAAACAGATGAAAGTATACATCAGACAATCATATCCTAATATTTTTTAGAGTTTAGATGACCATGTCGTACTTTAACAGAATGTATTTTCCTCATTTGTAAATGAAAACATCTTCCCAGAATGACGTTTTCAGCAAAAACAAATGCATTTTCACAACTGTGTAATATGCACTACAGTCAATAAAATTAATATAAAAGCCACAAGTGTTTATTCCAATGTTTTTTTTTAATTAACCACATTTACTTTTTCATGTATTTAGGTTTGAATTCACCAAAATATATGCACTCCTATGGCAAAAGACCCTCATATCATTTTCCAATTCTATAACACACATATATCTGTGATGCTATAATAAACCAGACAAAAACCAAGGCAGACTCAATAATTAATGAAAGAGTGTGTTACTATAGTGTGTGTTACGATAGTAAAACCGGTTAAATGTGTTTTGGTGGTAATGCATGTTAGACAATGATTGGTTTTTGCTTCATAGACTAAACCAAGAGACCAAGAGACAAAGTACAGGCATGTCCAAAATTTGCCCTGGAAGGCCACAAACCTGCACAGCTAAGGTTTGACCTTAAAGAATCTTGTTAATTAAACTTGAAGAGAGATAGTTTAAAAAAAAATGTTTAAAAAAAATTGTGTTTAATTGTCCAGGGTTCGAACTAAAACACGGTTGGAAGTTGAAACTCGGAGCACCTTGTTTTTGACTTGTTTTCATCCAAAGATGCGAATTCAATTGGAATATCACTTAAAATATTTCTGAATATTACCAACCTACGAGTCCAAGACAACAAAATAGTCATGTCCTGATGAACAGACACCACGAAAGGTGCGTTTTAGAACACGTAGAAACACATGCGCAGTCATGTCATCTTGCTTTTGAAGGATCTTTGGGAACGGAGCCAGTTCTGAGAGTTGAAAATTGCGGACCACTTTGATGACAGACAATGGCTAAGGAATTTTAGAATGACCAACACAATAACAATGTTGAGTTATGTAACATTGTTACGCAATAAGATCGGTTCGTTGTTTGGTCCATTGTTGCCGCCCCATCCCACCCCAGTTCCGACAGATAAACACATTGCCATTGCATTGTATTGGGATTTGTTCGGTAAATGCGTTTCCAATGCGGTTTATGCACATTACATAAAAAGTTTATCCTACTCAGTTGTGCACATAATTTTTTTTTATGTGGATTATCAAAATATATGCGCTTCTTTGCAATTCCATCCAGCGTTATTTTTATGAAATTCCAAAATGTGCACAAAATAGGTTAATGGAAACATAGATATTGCTTTATACAATGTTATGAAATTCATTTGCTACTGCCATATTCTGTTAACGCTCCCCCTCTACATCATGTGACTGTTTTCTGAAGCCTTTTTTCAAAATCTAATGTGAACTAAACACATCTCTTACCCAGAGTCCTCCATTATGGCCAAAGTAATTCTGGAAAACACTCTGTTCTGTGTGTGAGATCCAGTCATCGCCTCGTTCTATGAAATGAAACATGATGCAATCAATGAAAAAAAAAATCATCATAATATTGATAAGATATTGTACCTCTAACAGACGTTTTTCCCAGTGGTTAAACTCAGTACCAGCACCACCCTGGTTTTCCAGTTCCATGCCCTCGAGAATAGGACAGTTAAAGTGTCGTCTAGCTTCCTCCTAATAAAACATTTACAAAAGATTTATGTAACAATGTAGGTTTGAAATGTTTCAGAAGGAAAAAAAAAACAACAGAATTCTTACCACTACACGTGGAGTGGCAAGAAGATGGACAGTGTGTCGTACCATTTGACCACCACGGACATCCCACAGTCGAGTGGCTCTTTTAATGACTTTTTCACTCCACTGATATAACCCTAAACTGAGAAAGAAACAAACACTACACAATGAGTTTCAAGGTATATAATAAACCTATTCCTGCAAATGGAACAAACAAACAACCCAACCCTAGGGGTTTGATACTAAACCAACTAATAGCAATGGTTCCAGTTGAAGGGTTTGGTGAAAAGTGTTTGCGGGGAGTGTTATTAAATTTTAATTCATAACCAGATAACCTAACTCTGGATGCAAGGTTTAAGAGGATTTAACAGAAAACTCGGCTTTATTTAACTAAACATCATTTTCAGTGCATCCTGTAAACCTGTCCAGTAGTTTTTTTTTCATATTCAAATACAGGTCAAGTCAGGTTACAGTGGAGATTTTTTTCTCATTGGCAAGGAAATCATGACAAAATATCCTCTTGATCACTGACTGGTCAGTTGATTGACCAGAAAGAATCATTACTGTATGAGTCATTACAGTGTGCGACACAAACGCGGTAGCTACATAGCTTCATAATAGCCAACAATCAACAACTGAGCCTTCCATTTGAGCACATGTTACAAAAGAGACTGTGGAGAGGTATTTTTAGGCTGTACGTTTTATGCTGTTTTATGGAAGGTTTGTGCACACCATGGTGTCACCAGGTGGAAATAGAACGACAAACTAGAGCAAATTCAGAGGTGAAACTGGAAGTGGGTAGGAACACTAAGGTGAACCGTGGTGATTAGAACTATGCCAACTTTGCCTCTTGGAAATCCTTTAGAAAAACTTCAGTGGCTTGAAAAAAATACATTAAATACTTATTTACCTTTCATTATATGCTGGCAGACCACTTGCAGAACGTGGCGTTAGGGGTTTCCCCATCATCATCATGGTAAAAGGCAAAGAGCCCAGCAGAAAACCCCTGGAAATATTAAAATAAAGTAATATAATATTTTTATATAGTGGATTTATTTTTTATTACAGGTCATTACCAGGGCATGTATGATCTCATGTTTCACTGTGGACAGCATGCCTTCAAACTCCTGAGATTGTGTGGAGATCATGTTGGGACAAAGGTTGGCATAGCCAGCAATGGGTCTACGTAAAAAAATCATACTATTATTTCAAACACTAGGCAATTTTTCCACAGCGTATTAAAAGATGCACTCGAAATGATTTTACCTGTCCAGTTCAGACTCCAGCTGGCAGTATGCTGCATATGCGACTATGTTTTCTTGCCCACAGCGTTCTGTGGTCAGTGCACTCACATACAGCACAAAATCTGCCCTGGCCATACCTTCCCCATCAGGAGGACCAGTGGGGCCACATGACTTCCCAGACTCACTGCAGACCCTACATTGCTGGTATTAAAGAGAGTTTGTTTTAGTCGCTAATTAAAAAACAGCTATTAATATTTCAAAGCACAAAAAATCAGGAGTTCAAAGAGAGGAATAAAATAACTTGTTTATCAAGACGCTAATGGCTAACATGCAGACATCAGACCCCAATGATACCACAACTCTATCATTGTACAACCCAGCATTGAATCCTGATTTGAAGAAAGAGCGGATAGAGTTACAGTCTGGAAGAACGCACTTGCCATTATCATTTTACTGAGGATATCTATTCAAACAAGGCACAAATTAGAAGTTTCTTTAAGTGTTTTTTTCCAACAGTATTGACCATTTTTAATGATGCCACATCAACTTCCATCACACGAAACAAAAGCTCTTTGCAGAATGTGATGTAAACAGATGGGAAATATATGCTTCAGACACGGCTGTCTTTTTTTTTTTACATTAGGATGAATCAGAAGGTTAAAAATATTTGTTGAACTCCTGGCCAATCAGAGAGCAGTGCAACACCGAAGATAATAAAACCAATTGCAAATTAAATGGAATTTAATGGAAAATTAGGTTTTTTTTCCATAGAATTTGAACTCCACGGAAACAAAATCCACTAGACTGCACCATTAAAGTAACTTCTGCAACCCAAGAATTAGCAATTATTTCAGTATCTTATCACAACCTTAATAATTCGATTTTTCACAGATGTTTCCAACACATGCATGGATCAGTAGAGAGATTTGTATTCAATTTTACGATTATTTTTCAAGTTGGTTTCATTTAATTGGTGTAAAAAGGAAGCACATTAGTAATGAAACACACTTTTGATAACCAAAGAATGAAAAAAATAACCATTTGTTGATGAACTAAACCAGAATGTTTTATTCTCATATTAGCCAATGTGAATGTAATGAGTTTTTTTTTTTTTTTTTGAGTTTTTTATAATATGAAAAGTCCAAATAAGATGATACAGTACTAGGTTTGGCTATCAAGTCAAGTTAATCAACATGTATTATTATTATTATTATTACCTGTAAATGTTGTTCAGGGACAACAACAGGACCACACTTGGTGACATTAGCACATGGCCCTTGACAGTAGCGGTGTGGGTCATCTCTTTTCCTAAGGTACTGATTGGTTGCACATCGCCTGTGCAGAAAAAAAATGTTTTGGGATGTAATACAGACTCCAATGGAATTAAAATCCCAGTGAGCTTCCAGAGAGATGGCCTCGAGTCCAAATTTAAGAGGATTTGCTGTCAGACAACAGTAGCTCATAGAGGAATTACCTGCTTAGTAATATCGGACCTGACTGCCTGCGAATCCTGAAGGCCTTCTGAAGATAATCAATGGCCTGAGGGAGGAGCTTGTCCTTGAAACCAAGCAGAAACATATAAATAATGCAATCAAGCACCCTATTCAGAAACAATTTGCCATTTGATTTTGACAAAACAAAAAAATAAATCAATAAAAATCACAGCATACCTTCACAAGGCTGCTTTTGGCTTCATCCAATCTGCATGAGAGGAATACATTGGGTCTTGTAATTAAGAGTGAGAGTTCAAGCTATTAATATAAAATACTGTACAACCAAAATTAATTAACTAACCCTTCCACACTTGAGTCATACTCTATTTGGATCTTTAAGTGTTCACTGGAGCTTCTTTTGCTCAATCTGTCTGACTTCAGAAACACTTTATGAATCACCTAGAAGCACAAAGAGCAGATATTCAAAAGAAAACCATTTGTAAATAAAAAGGTAAAGATTTTTATTAATGGGAAATATATTTTTATATGTAAAAACTCCCCTGATACAAAAAAATACTAATTTATTTAGACTAAATTATTTAAGCAAAAGCCCTGGTAAGCATTTAAAACGTTTAATCCATCACTTTCATGGTTACATTACTTTCGTCAGGAAGCATTTGCAGGAAAAGTGGAATAATTGGTACTGACCTCAGTAGGCAGGGGTACTTTATGGTCACAAGTGTGGGTTTCTGCCGCAGCGCAGAAGATACAAATAATAATGTTAACGAGTAAAGCATCTCTAAATGACAGAGGCTGCCTCCATCCTATCGCCATTCTTCAGCCGGAAGCTTTATCGTTCATCATATCTCCGGTCCGTCATGCTGCAGACATCTCTGCATCGATGCCGACGATAAGGGAATGCTGTTCGACAGGATTTTATTATCAGACGTTCATTAAACCGGCTTCAGCCATAAACCCCGAGCATCGCGTGAACACCGAAACAAAATATCTGCATTTCAAAATAAAAGCCCGTATTCCCGCTCACGGTAAATGACGATTTAAACAGTAGTAAAAATAATAATAATAATTATAACAATATAATTATTAATTATTATTAAATACAATTATAATTAAAAATAAATATAATTATAGTTAATAGTTACCTATTTATGTTTTGTGTTAATAATACTGTTTAATGCATACATGCACAAACTTGCTTGTGTTCAATTTCCAACGGCCAGTGTCATAAAATATAAAAGCATCTTTGGATGAAAAAAGCCTCAAGATTTGTAAAACCTTTAGCTATTTACGTTTTATTGCTTTTAGCAAATTGTACTACAAACTATTTTTGCAACTTTATGCTAGAACATTTAAAATATTGCTAAAATCCTCATAAACGCTGCATAATTGCATTTATTGCTTGTCCTCAGTCTCTGATGCAACACTTCACCATACAATATAATGCTTTAGATATTTTAAAAAGAATGTTTCTTTTATACACAGATATCTTTACTTTCTTAGAAAGTAAAGATATTTGTCCCCTCCTTTGTACTCATTCTTGTTACCCTCATGAAAAATGGGGAATTTCCATTAAGTCTGTTTTTTAGCAGGAAATTGCACCACTTGGATCTTTATAAGGGCATTGGTTTGAAGGCCAGTTTGGTTATTGAATCATATGTTAACAAATTATTACATTATCTTGTTAATATTTAAGACTCATGAGACAGGATTGTATGAACAGAAAGGAAACAGGTTTATTGATGCATTAAGATAAACAGAAAAGCATTTCAGAGAGCTAAGTATCATGGGAGACTGCTTATATGCGGTCTTTCCACAGGAGGCACGTCATTCCATGAATTACAGCGACTGGTCAGAACATTCATATTTTTAGTGGAACTGAATAACATTATATGTTTACAATTTTCTATCACACATATACAGATTATTTGACAAAAAGGCTACAGTTATTAAATCATTTTTCCAGTCAAAAATAAGGACAATATTACTATACACTGCTTTTTTTAAGTGTAGGGATAAGAGTGAGAACATAGTTATTTATTATGTGAAATTTATTGGAGATTAATCTACATACAGGTTTAAATTGATAAAAATTATATATCTAAAGATTGGATCTCTTTCAGAAATTAATGAAATCACTTTCTTAAGAGCAGCAAACAGGTTTGTCTCACTGAAGATTGTCCTGCTTACCAACAGCTTAAATCAGACTCAAACTTTGAGTTGCCCCGCTAGAAAGCTTGTGGGATAAAGCCGTGAGAAGCGTCCAAGCGTCCACACAGGAAACAGATTCCTGTACGAGGTGTAACTGATGGCACAGCTTTTATTAAAAACTCCTGAAATGTTCTCCTGAAAATTAAAAAAACAAAATCCATATATTCTGACAAAAACATAGAAATATTCTTTTAAAAAAATGTAGACTTTCTTGTCACCTGTGGCCAATCTCCATTAGGTAACTGTTTATCGATCAATAGCCGAATGCCTTGCTCAATCACTTTAATGTCAGGGTATCTAAAAGTCAATGTAAAGCAAAATATGTAAAGTAAAATTAAAAGCTACATCCAAACAAGATTTCTGATGTTACCTGACTGCCATCAATCCCAGTAAGGCCCAGCAGGTGTTGTGGATCTGGGAGTTTTTACTCTGAACGTAGCACCGCTGCTCACACGACTCAAAGTCTTCACCCCAGCCTCCAGCCTCCATCTGCTTCGACAGCAGGAAGTCACATGCACGCTTGACCTCCACACAAACAGACCTGGGACAATATCTTTAGATGGTTATTCTATGATCATGATGTAATTGAACAAAATTGGTTTTAATCTGGAAGGCTGTGAGAAAGGCAGGGTTTATGGATTGACAAATGGTCGATACAAGGATGGATCCATGCTTTCATGTTGTTGCTGAAAAATTCTGACAATAATACTCATTATACTCAAAACTTACCCATTTTTGAAAATGTGGCCCATGCAAGCAAAAGCCTCCAGTCCAAACCAGACTCCATATGTAAAACAGACACCCCAAGACCTGAGGCAAGCAACAAAGCAATTAGTGTTTAAAATTAAAAAAACACAACAAAAATAGCTGACTTCCTGTCAATATTGGAAATGTAATCCATATTATTTATAATTAGGTCTTTATACCCTACACGTGTACCAGATTCCAGTCACCAACAACAAACTGATGGCAAACCATAAGCTGAAATGCATTAAGTGGCACTGTAAAGCCATTTTCCCACACCCACTTTTCGAAACACTATCAGATGACCATGTTTGACCGTTCTAATGTGCGTACTAAATTCAGTGACTTTTTGAGCATGTTTAGCCTCTCAAAAATGCGATTAAAGATGGAAAAGAATGCAATTAATAAGATTGCAAGCAGGTTTTTACACCTCTGTGCTCATGCCCTAATAAAAGTAGATGTACAGCTGAAAAATTACTTATTTTTAATTTGATTTTGCCACTAACTACACAGTAAAATCCAAAGAGTTAAATTAACTCTACTCAGAGTGTATTTGGTCCCACTCTATATAGAGTTAAACCAACTCTGAAGGAGAGTTATTTAAAAAGGTCTATTTGAACTAAACAGTCTATTTTTGTCTTTTTTTTACTCTTTCTGGAGTGGACTTGGTCCCTCTTTGAATAGTTATTATTTAGTTTGCATTTTCCATGCAGATTTGGAAAAACATGAAGAAAATATATTATTAAATTACTCTTTCTCAGAGTCGGTTTAACTCTATATAGAGTGGGACCAAATATACTCCGAGTAGAGTTAATTTAACTCTTAGGATTTTACTGTGTAGTTGAAATAAACATCACTTATTTGTTTGGTTGATGAAACCAAGATTTTGTATTTCTCGACCTCCCTATTCACAAAATAATCCAAAATTAACAAAATGTTGTAAAGTTCCTGAACTGCATTAACAGAACCAGCACCCACCCTTCCCATGAGCCATCAGGTCTTTGAACCCTCCTGCAGAACTCCAGCCCCTCCTGAAGAGTTCTCCTATTGGGTCGAGAGATTATTACTTTATTTCAACCTCAGTCTTCTGTATTACCATGTCTGGATTTACCTGATCTCTTCAGGTCTGTGCTGAGGATGTGCACCATGAAAATGTTTCAGGGCCTGCATTACAGCAGAGGTGCACTCAACATACGTGTAGTCAATCATTATATCACCTAAGAAAACAGATGCATCAAAACTCGAGAAAGGAAACATAGAGGAGCCAGTTTGTTGTTTAAGAGGGTGCTCACCGAATACTTCAGAAGGATTGAGAAGCTCCAGAAGTTTTCCACCGCGTTTTGTCTCATATGTTGCAAATCCTCCATCAGGATTTCTCATACTCAGGAGCTGAAATTATTCCAGGTAAAAAAAAAATAGTTTGATCATGGAAGGAGTAAGATTTAGGTTGCGTTAAATATATCAAAATATTTAGCCCAAAAACATTAGCTCAATTACTTTATAATGGGAATATAATTTATGTAAATCTGATTTTTTTAAGAGAAACAGCTTAATTCAATGTCTTAATAAGTTGAAGAGTTCAGAACAATTATCAAAACAGGCTCATAGGCAGTCAGCTGTAAAAAGAGATGGTCCACTTTTCCTTTTAAAACTGAAAGATCAAAGAAACACTTCTACAAACAAGTTATTTCCTTTAGAAGTCGATAATAACGGTTTTTGCTTTTTTCATCCATTGTTTGTTTGTGGTCACATGTCTAAAATCAGCACAGCCCATTCCAAGCTTCACTGTATGGTCTTTACCACATTGACGGCATCAAAGAGTCTTTCTTCAGGAACTTGTTCTCTGAGGAAACTGCACTGCTCCTGGAGTAACATCACAGATTTCAGTCCTTCTGCTGTACAGTCAGCCACAATCCAACCGCAGTCGTGTGTGCTGAAGGGAAAGCCCCCCTGGATCACACAAACACTCTCACTGATGAAGATCCTATGCACAATCTGAAGATTTCTAACTGCTGTTTACCTTGTTCATCTGCCTGTAGTATTTCTCATATTCTGGAGGATTGTCTTTAATCTGTGTTAAAGGGAATCATTTTGGAATGATTATTTAATTGTAACATGTTAAATTAAGATTCATATACAAACGTTGCTAAAAAGGATATTTATTTATTATTTATATATACCTTCATTATGGTTCATTGGCTATCAAAACAGTCAGTCAGCTGTGAGGGGAGGATGGATTCAAAATGTGGAGAAATTGTTGTAAATAGGGAGTTAGGTATTTATTTGATATTACATAAAGTTACTGTGAGTCTGTGAGCAATTATCTGAGCTTTATTTTGAGCTCAGCCTCTTGTGCTCTATGTGAAATGGAGCTAAACCATTCAAAACGGAATGCACAGTACTTCCAAAACTAGATAAATAATTAGACTGATAATTTAACCTGTCTAGCCCTTTGGTATAGTGGAAAGTGCTGTTTAAATCCTCAACCCGTCGTCATTCCCGTCAACATAAAAATATTCAGAATAAAATGGCCAAAAAATTACCTTAAGAGAATTCATTTACCCTGTATTGTGCTAGTAACACACATTGCTATCACTTATTGACAATTATGACCTTGCCAGAAATGTTACCCGATAGTTCCCCCAAAATTGGGGAGCCCAAAATTCAATTAATACAATCCGCCTTTCATCACTTTCCTTTCTATAAATTTACTGACAACACAATTTTGTAATAAAACTGCATTAAAAGTATGGCAGACCTTTATCTAGCTTACATAGCTTACACATTTACTGATAAATGTGTGTGGCAGAGTTATAAAAAATACAGGTGAAGCTCACAAATCACAAATGTGAATATTGGCTCTCAGAAATCACCTACCCTGCCTTTAAAGAGTGAATGTTACTCTAGTGGAAACTTCCGTTTCTTGCTCTACTACACTTTCTATAACACTAAGGTGGACAACACACCCAAATTAAAACTAAACTCAGCTAATATAATCAGCTTTTTACCTGACTCAGATTCAAGAAATGATGGGCTTGTGTGAGGCATTCTGCAAACCTTGGGACATCCTGCGCACCGGCCTGTTGCAAAAACAATAAAAACCTTAGGAAACGATCCCTTGCGAGCCCGTCTTAATTTTATAACACAGTGTATACACCTCGAGAAATGCTTGCACCGCAAATGCTGTGTCCCACAGCTGTGACCCATTTGTTCCCTGAAGGAATTCAACAATATTTTAAGTGTTTAAACAGTTGTTTCACTTGTCATAAAAACAAATGCATCACTCACCTGCATTTTCATACCATCCAGACCTAACCTACAGAGTTAGGAATCATCAAAATTTAATGAATATATAACAATAACAACAATGGCTTTATTCTCTGCTAAGACTGTATTCTCAAACTGAGGCTACTTCACCAGAGATAGTCTGGAATTCTTGAGACATGCTCCTGGAAAATAGCTGACGTGGGTCCATCCACATACCAGCGTACCAACATATTGATTGTTTTTGAGATCTGAGTAAGAAACATCAATGGGTTATGAATATTTTTGGAAAAATATCACTCCATGAGACAATTAATCGTGTTTGTGCACTGATTTCATTCTCAGTCAGTGTGTAACGTACATCTGCATTGTGTATGGATTATGTTTGCGGATCAAATGGAGAACACAGAGTGCAGAGTGTGTATCCTTTATTAAATTACCCATGATTATCTAGAGTGTGTGAATATCTTACAGTAAATTCAGTAAAAACTACCCCTTCTGTTCTATCTTTCAGATAATGTTAACTTCGAGTTACATGGTAGATAAAACACGAATAGTACCAGTGCTGATGTATATAAAACATAAATCCTGTAAATATAGAATTACACAGAAAGTACTGTATTTAAAGTTTAATTGGTTCGTTGGAGTGGGTGCTGTGATGGGAATTTTTAATGTAATGTCTCCATCTAGTGGTTATATTGAGAAATGTAATTTGAGAAACTTTTTAGAGCATACGTCATACTAGTCCCGCCCTTGAGAAGTCGGGTTAGAAAAGCACATGCGTCTCTCTCGCTCTCTCTCTCTTGCCCTCGTGTGAGGATCACGCTGGGACTTGACTCTCTTAGGAGTCTCTTTGTTTCTCTCTTTTTCTTTCTTTCTCTTTCTTTCTTTTCTTTTCTATCACTATATATTCTTTTTCTTTCTATTTCTTCTTTTCTCTTCTAGCGTTCGTTTATATTTTTAATAGGCTCTTAATATGCGCTAAACCACGTTCTTCTTCCACGTTTGGGTCACGTGTGTAGGAAATGCATTGAGACTGCTAATCTTTGTAATAAATAGCCGCATTTGCTGTGTTCTCTCTCAAACGGTCTCCAGTGTTCATTTTCAATTAAGAAGGTAAATTTTAATTACCATAACAGTGCCTTCCCCTTTAAGAGCGTACCATTTTCGTTGTGGGGAAATTCCCATCTTCGCGCCTCCTCTGCCCTTTTGGCAATGGCCATCGGTGCGAGAGGTAGGTGTTTCCTGAGCTCCAACATCTTTTTATTTTTATTTTGTTTTTCCAATATAGCCACCTATATAATTATCTTATATTTCTTTGTGTAAATAAAGAACCAAGAGGAGATATTGAGGACGATTGCTGTGTTTTTGTGTCTTCCTACTGTCAGGTGTGCTATGTATTGTTACTATGTTAAATATGGTAAATGTGGTTTAATTTCTGTATTCCCGCCTCCTCTGCCCCTTTTGGCAATGGCCATCGGTGCGAGAAAGAACCACGAGGAGATATTGAGGACGATTGCTGTATTTTTGTGTCTTCCTACTGTCAGGAATAAACGGAGGTGAAGACCATTAGTGTTCGACTGGTTCACTTTTAATCACAAAGAAATCACAACGCAGATCCACCGTTTACACTGACAGCCTCAGCTCCTCAATACTAAGCTTTGTCCATGGCCAACAGGTCTTTATAAGGATCATAAATAACTGGATGTTTGTCCACTTCGACAATTTGCCAAGTGTGGCCAATCCTCTTCATAGGAGTTTGTTGTGGTGGAACTTGGCTCTACTACTCGGGTTGAGAAGATGCTTTGAGAAGATTTAAACATGCTTTACATTTTCCAGTTGCTTCCACTCATGTCTGACAGTTTAATGTGCTCACTTTAGGTTAAATAACACACTTTTAGCACAACCTCTATGCTTTTTTTGCAAAAATTTTAGGCTATGCGTAACCAATCTTTGCAACTCAGGAGACGCAACATATCTGGGACGCACTGCTGAGCTGCTGCACACACACACTTTGTGTAATAGCTGTAATCCGTTAACATCCTCCACTCTCCCTCTCAACGTCTAATAGTTAGTTTTACCTGATTACTGCCTCCCTATTTAAAACGCTGTCCTCATTCTCTCTTTGAGAGCCCATTAACTTTGGCAACTATTGCCTCATTTTGTTCTTTATCTGTTTTATCAAATAAATCTGGAAAATCGTGCCCACAGATGTGTAGATTGAAACAGGAGGCACATTACATGACATTTCATTTAAAACTTGTAAATATCACTCACTGGTCCAATGCTGATACATTTCGTGAAGCGATCATCTGCTTTAATGTGGTCATACAGCTCCTTCACAGCTCTTTCTCTCAACAGAGTGCTGTGATGAGCTTCATACGCATTCAGAATCCCTGGAAGATCATGTCTTTAGTTCTGACAAAGGTTTTGGTTAAACACTTCTGTTTTTCTTTAACATTTAGGCTTACCGTAGGCAACAGTGAGCAAGTTGCTATGAGGGGTGTACAGATCACAAGCTGCGACGTTGTTCCTCTGAGCGGGCCAATCAATAGCTGAGTAATCCTGAATATAGAGCTCCTGTTCAACACACAAAAACATATCTAAATTCCTCTGAACACAATTAGCATTCGTTAGAGATAGAATTGTTGTTTTGTAAAAAGTTGTTAACATTATATTTTGTACTTTTACCCGAATCATTAATCAGTTGAGTTTCCTTTTACATTGCATTGTATTTAATTAGATCACTTCAAATGTAAAACAAGGAGGGTTAGAAACGTCAGGTCTGTTTTAATGACACTTTATAGTGGTGAAACTGTGGAACTGCACCTGTCGTAGACTGAGCACCAGAGGGTCTTCAACAGCCGAGAGCCGGACTGCATAGCAGTAGCTCATGGGCAGGTAAACCTGTCGACAGTGGCACCAGAGAGTGGAGGGATGGGCAGGCATCCATGAAGGGAAAAGCCTGATGGAGTAAACCAAACTCTAGATACATGTCCCAGCAAAAAAAAATCTAGCAATAAAATGAGATGTTCCTTAAGTACCACATCTCTGGGAAAAGGGTATTCATTCCTTCCCAGCTGTACACATTGAGGATGGCCAGCCAAAATTTCCCCCAGGAGGGAATACCAACAGCGCCACCTGTAAGAAGACAACATGAACAGCATAAACAAAACCTCTGACTGCAGACAGGCTAAGCCCCACCCACTGGGCGTTGATTTGTGATGTCACTACTGCTAAAAGGGTTAGGTTTTGGATTAGGGTTGGGGTGAGGGAGTGGAATCCCTGATTTTGAGATTTTGAGGTTTTCTGACCTCTGTTGTGTAAAGCATTCCTTGCCCGAATCATATCTGGATCATCAGGGCTGACTCCCAATATCCTTAAAGTGGTGTAACTCAAGGCGGTTCCAAAAACGGTAGACTTGTCTTCAATGTGGCTGAAAATTAAATATTGAGATGGTCCTAAACATTAAATTAGAAACATTATGAATATAGTGTTACATAATTGTATGCATGGAAATTATCCTTAATCTTTGTAAATGATGTATAATACTGAAAAGGTGACAGGCTATACTTTGAAAGTCATTATCGCTATTTTTATTTAGAAGCATATGAGTGGATACTGTATAGAATTACTGAATAGGAATGTTTTTATGTATTTATTACAGTGATATAAAAGAAAATAATACATTTCCAAACAATTATGAATTACAGAAGAGTTCATGGTTTCATGAGGTCTAACAAAAAAGAAAAATATGATGTTTGATACACACAGGCCCCAGCCTCCATCATGCAGCTGCACAGATCGGAGATATCGCACCATTTCCTGCTTCCATGCTTCAGGAAGAGATATCTTAGCAACATGACAGGTTATGAGCAGACCTAAAAAGAAGAACATGAGAAAAAAAAAATTGGAATCTCTCCTAGGATTTCCAGAACTTAATTTTGTAAAGTTAAGCTCATTGTTTTTTTTTTTTTTTAAGATTATTTTTGGGCTTCTATTTTGAACAGATGGGACAGTATGGTGACAGAGACACAATTATTAAAGTGTTTAAAGTAATCAAAAGTGTGACACTTTTTCAACCAATTGAAAATTAGTATAAGACAACAAGGGGATTAGGTTCTGAAGATTAGGTTTGCCAATAAACGACCACCGTTAACATCTTGATCATTTAACATTGTTTTCAGGGTTCCATGGAGATGAAAAGTAATTTGAAACAGTTATTGTTCATTGGCTCTGTTATCTGGACCAGTGTTAAGTTGGTTTGCCCTCAGAGAAACCTCTATTGTGTGGTCAACAGCTAATGCACTTTAGTAAATAAAGCGCAGCAGAATTACATTTTTCAATCTTCGAAGCGCATCCCGTGTTTGAAACGGCAGAATCCATGACTGACTTTAACATATATTTCCAAATGAATCACCTGGAAGTAAGAACAGTGGTCCACCATAATCCCCAGCCCAGTGACCATCTTCAGCCTGGAGGTGACTGTAGAAGTCCATACCCTTCAGCACAGCCTCTACTGCGGTGTGTACAGCAGGAGAGTCCTGAATAAACTCACTCTGAGCCCAAACAGATTACAAATTAAAAGGGAAGAGGTTTAATACAGAGTTTTGTATCTGTCCATGGAGCCAATAATGTTTTTTGTTTACCGTTCCCAGACCCAGAGAGTGATGTTCCAGCATGCTCTGCTGTCTGTCCATTGTGTAAGTCTCTATATACCTCCATGTTTGTCTGCCCTCCACACTGCTGAGCCTCCAGCGACTCAGATCAGTCACTGGGTTTGTCTTATGAGGGCCACCCCTTCTTCTTAAACACCTTTGGTAAATTGTAAAATAAAAAGGAAAAAGTAGATAACTCATGGAGGTAAATTTTGAGCAATGATAAACTATGACCAAAGACTGATTTCAGCATTGATTTGTCAAAATTAAACATGCTTATTATTATTAACTGTTGTTTTTAATAATTACCCATTTAAAGCATAAAATACAATAAACTGGACTGAACGCTGATTTCAATTGTAGAAGTATAGGTGCCAGATATTACCACAAGCACAACCCTTGAGATATATATATTTTTTTTTTTTCAATGTAATAATGCAAAACTGTTAGATTTGGGTTTAGGGTTAAATACAATTTTTGTAACGGTAAGTTACACGTCATATAATATTGTCCAAAAGTTTGTTTTTTCAATACAATGTAAAACATTTCCAACAAAAATGCAGGTATAATTATTCCCAAATATTGAACAAACTCTACTCACGTTCCCTCTGTCATCTTTCAGCGAGCAAAACTTGTAATTTGGAAAGATAAAAACCTGTGTTTTTACCTGACCGTGACGTGAGACACTTGGTCAATTTGCTCTGGGAAACGTTGTTTTTTATCGTCGGTTCGTTCAGAACACAGCGAAGAAAACAACTTCAGTTCCCAAAATGCTTAGCGCAGCCTTCCTACCGCGTTAGGGCATGGAGACATGATCTGAGTCGACAACCACCAATCACAAGCTTGGAATATTAAAAATGGGCGTGGTTTACGGTTTTTACCCAACCGTATATACAACTTTATGAATATTAATCTCACGTCTACTCAAAAAATTACAGAATCATCACAGGCTAAATAATTTACAAAGACAACAGTCAATCGATTACTGAATTAGTAAAACTTTTATTCGTTCAATAATATACATGCGTTTACAACAAAAGAATAAACATCACTGCATCGTATTACATTCATATTATACAATTAAATGCATCAACAAAATTAAAAGTACAGAAGAAACCTACTGTAAAGAAGCATTTACAGCACAAAATGAAAGGTACTTTATTCAATAAAAATGGCAAAAACAGCACAAATAAAACAAATAAACAGCCAATAAAAATCTATTTTGTTTGCTGATCTATTTTACATATTCGTTAAACTTCAGTCCTCTTCTATGTCTAAGAGACAATTCAACTTGAGGTTGCACACACGTTCTTCCTCTTGCTGACTTGACAACTCTCTTTTCAGCTCTTCGAGACGTTGTAATAAAGTCACTGTTCTGTCTTTACTGGCCGGCAATGCAGTCCTATTAAAAGAGTCCTTTTTTGCTTCCTTTAAAACAACCAAAAGTAATTTAAAGAATGATTAGAGAAAATGTTACCACATATTAAAAAATATTGTTAGAAGAATATGTTACCTGCTTCTGGCAGGCAGTGGGAGAGTTATTGCGTGAGTGGAAGACTAATGGAGGAGAAGAGAGAAGAGTGGAAGGAAGGAAAAGTGGAAAAGAAGCAGAAGACAAAGCATCTGTTTCAATTCGTTGCCGAATCTGTTCTCCAATCCTAGAAAAATAAATAAGAATATGGAATAAAACTTAAAAGTTCTAACCCATTACAGGAAAAATAAATAATCCATTTCCACAACAAATTTACAAAGAAATTTAGATCAGATTAGTTTCAACTGTCATTACACAAGTACAAGTACAGGGCAACGAAATGCAGTTTATGTCTAACCAGTAGTGCAAAAAAGCAGAAAGTGCAGGACATAAGTTAAAGAAATGTACAAAATAGAGAGATTATTGCTAATATTTACAGATGAAATACGTTTTGAGCTAATTAAGAGCAGTGGTCCCCGATCTTTTTCCCACTTTGAAGAGGATCTTTAAAAAAGGTGCTATATTTTCTCACTTTCTTTTTAAAAGGTCATCAGTGAGCCTACGAATTTGATAAGATGAATGAAAAAGCAGTGTATGGACTCTCGCCATTTTCAAAATCAAACAAATAATCAGAACCAAAACAATTAATTAAAAAAACAAAACTTTTACCTCTGGCCCTCAGCATTCATTTCCTGAACGGCTGTGAGTGTTTGTTGAAGTCGTTCTATTATTGGGGACTCAGTGCTGTCTGCAGCAAAGAGTGGATTGGTTTTTCTGCCAGATCCTCTCTCCACCACGTCTGTAGTTTCCATTTGCTACCAAAATAGACAAATTAAGGATTTGTGGAGTCATAGTAAGTTATTGATATCAGTTATAATGGCAAGACTAAATCTACCTGATGTGGAGTGCCAGCTGTAGGAGGTCCGTTCAGTGTATCATTTTCAGTTCGAGACTGCATCTGTTCTCCAATCCTACAAATATAGAATAATTACAAATGCCATTTATAGATGCAATATACTACTGTAATGTTAAAAGAGAGAACGCTGACCGTTGGCTTTCTGTGTTCAAATCCCTGAAAGATGAGAGAATCTGTTCAAATTTCTGCACCATTGGGATTCGTGGACTATCTTGAACCATGGGCAATTCCTCCAGGTCTAAGTAACTGTGAAAGAGCTTTTGAATGGGGAAAGCTCTGTTTCGAGAGCAATGCTCGACCTCACACCTGATGGAAAGTAGCAGAAACTCCATTAACAAAGTATTATCTATAGAGAACAGCACATGCTGAATAACTAAAAGTTACATTTCAGATTTCTGCTGCTTCTCTTGGTATGTCTGTTTCACGGCTTCGATCCAAATCTCAGGGGGCTGGAAATTCTTCAAACTCTCTTTGTTGAAGTACACAAGAATCTGTCCATCTTCTGTTAGGGCATCTGTGAAAGAAACAGTCAAAAGTAAATTTGAAGAAATAATTTTATTAATAAGATTTTCACAATCTCTGAAATTCACAAAAGGTCTGTGTTCGCACCTTCTGTCACAAAAGGCTCCAAATCCCAGTCCTTCATCTGATGCTCTACACACAGGCATATGATGTCACCCCATGGAACCTCATGAAAGGTTGGTCCAGAGTTATCACAGTCTTCTGAGTTCACTTGTCTTAAAAGGTGCTCCACCCGGGACATAAGAATGGGTTGGCTCAGTGGTGAGGTGGGGATCTGAGATACGTACTTAAATATGGATCCAATCAAATGTGGCCAGGAAGCTGAGGGATAATACCACAAAGAAAAATAATAAGATTTGCTCTTGAAACAGTGGCGCAGTAATTTCCTAAAGTAAGAATGGTGACAACAACTAACACTATTAACGTTATTGATAAAATTTAGTAATAAAATGAATGTTGAAAGTTTGAAAATCATTAACTACAAACAGAATCCTATAAAAAATATTGTATTCTTAACAGTTAAAAGACTATATTAAAAATGCTTTAATTGTTTAGAACTCTAATTAGTAAATTCAGTTATTGTTTTAATGCAAGAATCTGTATTTAGATTTATGTCATAAAACACAAAGTGTTCAGACAAAATTAAAAAAGTATAAATCCTCTAAAAAAAAGCAAAAGACAAGGTCAAAACAATGTGAAAATTGTATAAAAACCAGGCAGATCTTCCTTAAACCTAATACGCTGTTCCAAGCATTGTTTTGTGCTTTTGTGTTTTGTACAATAGCACAAAACACAATAGGTTTTTCTCACAGGTCTTGTACTTCCAATTGATATTTTCCTTTTCCTTACTGGAAGGCACTGATTTGGAGTCTGTAAAATGAAACTGAAAGACATTTGCACATTTTCTCACATTTTAATTTGAATTACCTTGCAAATGATGCATCATGACTCTTGTAATGTTGGTTTGAAACCAAAAATGTCAATGCTAATAAACTTTTTGAAACCTATGTATTATATTTGACCAATTGTGGAATTGACCAAAGCCGGTGTGATTGGCGCACTACTAAGGGTAAATGTAACAAACCAATAAAAGTGTCTTCAATGATGTTCAACATATGGAAATTTCAGAAAAATCTTAGAGACTGTAAAGACATTACCTCAAAACCACAGATGAGTGCCATAACTTTGCTAAACGTACTCTTTGAAGGCAACCAGCACCAGAAAAACCCTCGATCTAACCTACCATTAACAGGAGGCAGATCCCACTGTGGAAGCTTCCGACTGAGAACAGTCCTCCTCAGCCAGTTCAGATGCTCAGGCGAGTTCCAGGCTTGATGAGGAACCAGCTCACTGTTCTCAGGGAGGGAGAATTCTGGAGGAGGCCAGCACAGACTGGACAGATGTTCTGATGATAGTACACCTGCCAGAAAACTAAGAACGCTGTTGCAGAGCTCCAGGATAGGCTCCGGGTGCTGTGATGAAAGGTCTGCAATTTTGCGGTCCTCCTTGTCTTGCTGAACCCTGGAGTAGAACTCATGGCACAGGACTAATTCAACCACCTGCAGTAGGGTCTGAGAGGAGAGTGCTGGGCTGGCGGGAGAACGGGCAGCAAGCCACCTCACAACTTCACTCATCTGAAGATTGAACACAGAAGTATACTTTTGTTAAACGCTAAAAGGTAAATATTCGGTTGCTAGAGATTGTATTTCTAAACCAACCCCAACCTGTTCTGAGCCTTGTAAATCAGTGAGGGTCTCTGGTATATGGACGAAGACATATTCAGAGATGAGACCATCTCTAAGCAGCATATTCAACTTAAGAACTGCGAAGAAGAGAACGTAAAATCAATAACTAAGTAATCAAACACCAATCGTACTCCACAAAGCAGTGCCTTCAAGCATATACCTTCCTCCAATCTCTCGTCACATTCTTTATAGCCGGGAACCAGCACGACCAGTGGTATAGGAGAGTGCCAGCCACTGGCCTGCTGAACTTGCTTCAGCTGGAGTAGGGCAGAGAGCAACATCACATCCTCCTCCTCTTGTCTCCTCTCAGGACAGATCAGAGAGGGCAAGAGCATCACCAAAGCATTGGTGCCATGGAGCTCCTTCTGTTCTTCCAGCAGACACTGATCTTCAGCACTCAGGGGGCCATGGCAGGCCTATGCAGAGAGGCGTTTAAGAAAAAAACTAGCCATTTTTGCTATATTTTCAGCCTTGATTCGAATTACAATTCTTTTTCTTACTGCAACAGTGACAATAGATGGAAAATTCTATTTTTGTAGTAGGAAATCTTGGGCTCTTTTCCAAGTCTGATGAAGATTATTAATATTTTGCACTTATATTCATCATTAAATAATATGTCAGCCATTAAAATTACTATTTTTCTGTGGAGGGGACTGACGCAATATACGTTAGTTACCACTGCAGCCCAATGAGACCCAAATCCAATTTTTTTGCCCGTATGCGACCTGTACCTGATTTGGTTCAATCGAATTTCAACCCAGGACCTGTTTCCTGTATATCAGGTAAAAGAAACTGGAGAATAATTTTCCAGTGATTTCAAGCAAGGCTGCTCAGCGGAATATTAAAAGAAGTATTTTAAGTAGTGTTAAAATAACTTGTTTCCGCCATTATTCCAAAACCACTAGCAGAGCGTTCACACCAATATTGACATCTGTAAACAGCGCATCATGACGTTGTCTCCTCTTTTGCACATGCGTGCTTACTGATATTTCACCATTGAATGGAAGCTTTATGGAATTCTGAAAGAATGACGGCCATTTCAGAAGAAGAGGAGGCTTCTGTGACTGCAGGCGATCAAATGTGTTGATTGGAGCAAGGACATGAAAATGTTTGTGTCTTCATATCAGGGAAATTCTATTTCAGAACAGAAGCTAAAGAAGGTGCTGCATCACCATTTTAATTACACATATTTATATACGAGATTAACTACATTCATTTTATGAGAGAGAAGAATAGCTCACATTGTAAACCCATACCCCCAAGATCAACACTTCTGGCCTGGCTTCTCTAGACAGCTGATGGGTGTATCTGCGTCCCAATGATTTCTTCCAAATCTGAGCTGATGGGCTGATGACGGGTCTTTCATCTGCCACAGTTTCCTTGTTTTCCAGTTTCCTTGGCCAACCACTGGATCAACATTGACTGTTTCTTTGTGATTCTTGAAAAGATCTTGAAACCCCAGTTTGCTTTAAAGTCTTGCTCTGGGAGGGACCTTGTTGATGCAGTATATCTACCTTGTGGCTTGTTGCTGTGCTAAATCTGTGTTAAGTCTTTCTCAACCTTAAATTGGTTATGAGGCCTACAAAGCTGTGACATTGATCATCATTGGCACCCATCTGAGCAAATTATTTTTATAATGCTCACCTTTATTGAAATGTAAACTTCCTGCGTCTGTCCTTTAATATTAGTTAAGTTGCTGCTGATGTACAGTGTTTTTGGATGCCCTGCCGATTCTTTTTCATCATGTTCTGATTCGATTGCTCCACCCAGCTTGACCTCAAGCCAATCCGTCAGAATCCTGATGGGAAAAAAGCAAACTTTAACTTGCTGCTATATTGTTTACGTTTTAAAATGCGCCCAAATGACCATTTCTTACCTGCTCGCAGGAGTGTCACTATCACAGCTGCTTGGCAGCAGAAGTGTGGCTTTCCAGAAGATTCTGTCAGGTGCATTAGGAGTGCTTTCAGCCACAAGTGCCGGCACATCAAGTGGCATCCAAACACGCTCACTATCGAATCAAACATGGACAAAGGGGGATTAGAAAAGATCTGCATTCTACTTGTGTATTCCAAAAAACCTTTTTACATTTTACCTCAGCAAGAAATTAAAGAAGTGGGACACTTTCATTTGATGAACAGCCTCCTGCCTCATTTTGAGTAATCTATAAAACAAACAACAATTAATGACACACACACACTTAAAGACGAACAAAAGTAAAGCTTCAAAACACACCTTGTGCAAGAGACTGCCATGTTACCAGACTTGCCCAGATTGACCATCCCTTGTGCCAGAAGATCCAGACAGCACCTGGAAGGCGCACTGGGAAAGAGTCCCTTTAGTTTAAATTGTGGATCTACACAACCTGGAGCGGCAGGGAAACCACGCATCTGTCTCTTTAGCTGGCGACGCACAGCTACCACGTCACGCCACCTAGAGCACAAATCTGTACACTTAGTTTCTGCAGAAATCAATGCAAACACTTTCAGTGTAACTGATAATATATATATAATTAGCTTCCAGACCTCTTGATGAACTTGTGGATGTGCCTCAACCTCTCCTCCAGGATCACTTGTGCTATAATAGCCACTTCCTCAGCCAGCGTCTCCTCTACTATGCTGTCGCATTCCTCCACTGTGCAGCGGGCAAAGCATGCTGCTTTTTCTTCCAAAGCAAGTCTGAAATTTAGCATTTCGAAATATGGTTTAATATCTTACAAAAATTATCGGTTTCATCCAAAGCTCCAAACAAATAGGGGTGTTACGATGAACACTGCTCCTGGTATTTACTATGCATTAAAATGATCAAAATAAATCTACAATGAACAAAAATGTAGGACTAAAGCGTAGGACCCCAGGGTACAATTGGATTTGTATTGATGTGCAATATTACCTGCCACTATGGGGCAGCACTAACATTTATGTATTCAGTGCATGCAAAAGTAGTGAAGGAAAAAGCTCATTGCATCACACTGTATAAATTCACTCGTGGCACTGTATATACAAGTATAAAACAGGGATTCAAATTATTCAAAAAATTCGAAAACTAGATAAGCATGCTGCATAAATTAAAAAAGTAACCAAGCTTTCGCCTATAAGCTATCCAATAAAGATGAACATGCAGCTGATAGTATTTTGTCATATTATAGGAATCAGTATAATATATTATTTATAATAATCATGTTTTCAATCATGGCTATCATGATTATCAGATTTCCCATGACCTAGCGGCAAACATAGAAATAAAAGGATTAATGGCTAAATCATTACCATGTAAAACTCATAGAAACTAAAGTGATTTTACTAAATACCTGATTTCAGCCTCAGCAGTTGCTCGAATGCTGTCAGTAAGCACCTCGTCACTGACTTTAGCGAACAGTTCTGCACTGTACTGTGTAATAAAAGCTTTCCTTTGCCTGTCGATGAACATAAATGGAAAAAGTTTGCAAAATAAAACAACAAATAAAAACTTGTAACAAAAAAAAAAAACATGCAAAGTGTACTTCATATACCTGGCTTTTTCCTCCTTTCGTTTCTCCTCTGCAATTCTCTCTTTCTCAGTGAGGATCTCTGATGTAGACACTTCCGTCAGAAGTTCTTGCAAGACTTCACTCACCACTGCATCAAGCTCACGGTCACTTACACTGTAGAGCACACGTTGCCAAAAAAAAATCTCACAAACTCTAAAAATAGCTTAAGATTATAATAAAGAAACTTCCGATTGGCTCATTTTCCAAGGCCTCCACAAAAAGTGGTGTTTTACCATTTTCAGACCCCAAGTCTAGCTATAGATATTCAATATTATCACTATTTTCATATTTATACAATATTTTTCCTATTTTAAACTTTGCTTTTATAGTTACGTGGTTTTGTAACACTAGTGGGAAATGAAACATGGATATTGTTAAGAAGTATACTTTATTCCAAAGCCATTTTCAAAGATTTTTGCCTGCATTCACAATTAAATGACAGCAAATCAAACAATTTGTACATAAAATCTCAAACAAGGAAAATGGTTAGAATTCTCCACAATCCACTGCAACAAAAGAAATCAGCGTCGCTCACAGAAAGCATTGCTTCACCACGTTTAACTTCGTTTTGTTTTAAACTCAAAGAATATAAAGTTTACGCAGCATAACATGTTAACTTATAAGTTAACATTAACAATGTTCTGATTTCTTGGTCAATTTGAATCCGGGACCCTTTGTCATTTTCCATCCCTCCCTAACAGCCCTGATCCTTCTTATGAAATAATACCTCAAAAAACAAACAATCTTAACATTAGCACACTATTTATTATTTCAGGGGAGGCCGAGAATTTCATACATTTCACACCTGTAGGAAGGAAAAGCTGCCTACCTGAGGGCTGTGGACACATACTCAGCCATGGCAGAGGCTGCGTCAGACACTTCAGCGTCCAAAACTTCATTAACAACCGAATCCACTTCTGCCATGATATCCTGCATTAATGACAAAACAACCTTCAGATGCACTTCCTGCACAGGATGACCGTGTGAATTCCAGCATCTCACCTGATCTGTATATACTGGCTTTGGTTTTGGTGGGGGAGATAGGGGTCGAATTGGCTGTGGGGCAAATATGGGTGGGAAAACCAGCTTTGGTTCCACGGGTAAAGCAGGCTCCACTGTTTGGAACTTCTGAGTAGTTTCCTCTGTGACATCTTGTTTCACAGGCACAGGCAAACCCGCATAAAGATGTGGAACTAGAGGTCTTGCTTTCACCTGAGGCCTGGAGTCAGGTTCTGCAACAGGCTGGCTGGCTGGAGCAACTGCCAAAAACAAAACCAGTAAAAAAATCTGCAAACACTTTTTAAGCAAACAAAAAACAAAGACATGAAGTAAATCCAGACCTTTTACGACAGCAGGTGAAGGCTCTGAAAAGAAACTTTCCCCAATGTACTTGTTGCTAGAGTCAAAGCTACAAACGGGAGTGTGCTGGGGGGGGTTTGGCAGCGGTCCTCCATTCACCACCTCTCCAATCAGAACAGTTCTCTTCTTCTCAATGGCCACAGACTTCTTCTGTGGGAGGTTGAACTCAGGCTCCTGATAGGCAGTGCGACTAAGTTCAACCAAGCTAGACAAGCGAAAACAACAAAGGATCTCATTTTAATTTCTGCAGCTTTGAAAGGTTACACAAAGTATTTGTTTGTACATAGCAAATTCTGTTTTTTTGGAATAAACTCCCAGGTAAAAAGCTAAAAACAACAAAATTGTTATCTTAGAGATGAACTTGGGGTTAAGCGCATACTGTCTAACAGTCCCAGAACTCTTCATCTTTTTTCCAGCATGAGCACTAGAAAAATTCATGTGCGCTTTTTGTGCATGGGCTTTCTTTGTGGACGATGTTCTCTTGAACTTGCATGCTGGTTTTGTACAACTGTTATCAGAAGTCGCTCCGGTTAAGATAACTTCTGTGCGTCTGTAAGATGGTTGCACTTCCATCTTTCTTTTGGATCACTTGTGACAGTATTTTGACTGATATGTAAACCTTTGCTGATCTTGTAGGACTCTCTTTGTTCTGTAAAGAAAATATTTCCTTTCTCTGATTTTATGTCATTTTTCATCCATGGGGAGCCATTTCTGACAGCATGCAATCGGAAGGGCTTTTCTTTGTTAAGTATTGTGAGAACAATGCTCAGGAGTAAAGTATCTCGTGACTACTAGTGAAAATCACAAACGCTGGCACTTTTGGGGAGAATCCAGTCTGCGATTCTAGTAGAAACATGGTTAACAACTAAAAAATTGGAGATTTCTGACTACAGAAGTAACATCTGCTGCAGTAGTGTAAAGAACGGTGACACAAACAGTGCAAATATTTCCCAAATATTCCCCTTTCTCCCTTAATTCAATGCCTGTCGATTTATTGTATCGGTTACTGAACGCAAATCATTGGGAGACCCTTAATCAATTAATAGGAGATCCTTGTTTAATTAAATGATCAAGCAATGGCTTACCCCGATTGAGTTATATTATAATACATAATACTATATTATTTTAGTTATTTTCTAAATCTTGAGACAATAGCAACAAAAAAAATAAAAAAAACAGTCATAACTTTGTTAAAAAAAATGTACACTACATACCCCTCGTTGATGGTCAGTCCATACTGCTGAATAAAATCTGTAGCTTCAGTGGCATTCCGGAACATAAGCATTCTGACAAAGTCTTCGATTGGGAAAAAAGTTGATCTCTGGGGCCCAACAGTAAAGGCCACATTGAGAATATTCAGTGCCTGCCTTCTCACCTAATCAAAGAGGAGGAAAGCTGTTAATTACAGCAACTCATCCGAATAACTAACTTCGTAACAACAGCTTGTACCTGATTGAAGTATCTGTGTAGAATGCAGCTGCTCAGATAGGAAGCTCCACCCACAAGTTTAAAGAAACGCACAAAGTTATTGCTGTTGAGAGCTGAAAAAGCCTTCACAGCAAAATCCACCTCTGGAGACTCCCGTATTTCTTTACGGTACTGCTGCACCTCTCTACATGGAACCACAAGAAATTTTATTACCATCTTTCAAATTACCAAACATAAAAATAAAACCATTACTCTTTATGAATTACATGTTTTCACAAGGACACGCCTCTATGTGCATAACCTGCCTGCAATATCACTTCTGGTGTGTTTCGATTTGTGGATTTCCACGGTGTAGACTCATATTAGACTAGCATTAACTAGCTCCATCCTACAATTGGTTTTATTCCTGCACTTCATCGATAATTAACTCAGTGATTTGGTCTTTGTTGATGTTTGTTGGGCTCATGGTGGATATATTCCATACTCCAGTAATATGTAGGACATCATTCCAGACATGCTCTTCTACCAAACCGATCAATTGCCGACGTTACAGCCAGTGTAGAGTCTGGGTACAGCATCTTGGTTCAAGGACTTTCTTTCTCAGCTGTGTACAGCAGGACCAGGATATATACCAGGACGAAGAAGCATGATGGCAAGACCAGGGGTGGAAATTCTCCTAGACATAGCTATGCCTTTTATTATCAGGATTTGTAAGATGTTCTCCATTCTCCAGCAAATTTATGCCAGTGGTATGGCCAATGGGTATCTTCCAAGTCCAGAAACACTTAAACACATTTAGATTGGTTGCAAGATGAGCCTTGCAAAATTGGTGTGCAGCTGGTGGCATTTAAGGGCTAAAGGGACTAGGGGGGATCAGGATTCTCCATCTGTATTGGCCAAAAAGAGCCAAGCCAAGCCACCACACCACCTAAAGACAAATGCTGGTCAACTAGGCAGAGATTGCATTGGCAGACTTGTAGCCAATAGCTTTGTTTTGCCTCCAAGATCATGATCAACCAACCTGCACCATTGAGGTCTGAGTGGAAATAGATGAGATATGCAGAACATGGAGGCAATGCATAACTGGATAGTTAGGGTGACCCTAGAGAAAGAAGGTTGCTGTGGGACTGCTCTAGAGCTTTTTGAAGAAGAGTCAGTAGTTGTGGATTAAGAGGAAGGGCAATTGGGCAACAACCATGAAGAAGGAGCATCCTTGATATAACCAATGGAGTCTAAAGCGTGCAAATAGCGGACAATTACATCTAATTCCAAATGCAATCTACATATATTTATATTTTACCTTATCTTAACTGACATTGTGCACGGCTCATGCTCAATTGTTCGACAGTTTGGGCTGTATTGTTAATTGTTAGACCTTAATAGATTAACTGTAAATGTTCAGTCTTCATTGAACAAAACTTCAAACAATCTTATTGTTTAGAGTTGGGGTGAAAGAAAAGGTCAATTGTTTACCGAAGAATATCTCCATCGTTGAGTTTAAGCAGCACATTGTATTGGCGGAACTCTGGCTCGTTTAAGCAGTACACCTCCTTGGTGGCTAGGTCTTGATACATCTCCTTTAAACTCTGGAGACATTTTGTCATATTTTCATTGTTGATCTTGGTGTCAAATGACATCATTGGCTCCTGGCAGAGGTGATGGGCACAGTGAATGTGGAAACGGGTGCATTTCTCAATGAGAGAAACAGTTTCTGGATCACAAAGGTGTTGCTGGGTAATGTCCTGCAAGAGATTGTTATGTTGGTACAAAACAAAATGCACTTAATATTTTAAACCACCAACATTTAGATCTCAGACACAAATCTCAGTTCTGTTTACCTTTCGAATGCTTCTGGTTCTGTTCCAAACAAAGTCATACCAGTCTCTGTAATTGCCTTCACCCTGGTCTATTATCTGAGTTACCAGATAGTCCATAGTCATTGTAAGCACAGGAAGTGGTCTCAAGTCATGGGAGAGGGGTTCTTCCTGATCGGCTGAAGACCTGCTGTACTCTTTGATGGCAGCATAGTGATCCACCTGAGCGGAAGGTTTGAATTATTACTGACAGCTTAAATCCAAAATCTTTTCTAAAAATTTAGACAAACCTTTTCAGTGTCTGGAACAACCTCAAAGACGCTTAGCTGGTTACGGGTTTCTCTCATGTATCTTTCTTTCTCTGGGCACATGTCAGGGCATGTCCCCACAAACACCTTAGATAAATCAATATCTGTTCTTTTGGGTCGAGCTTTAGGGACAAAAACATCATTTTATTATGTATTTGTGTGTAATGAGAAGACTATATACTCTACAATATATTAATTATGATATGTTTCATGGAGCTAATGGGAAATCTAAACGAAGGTATAAGAAACTGCAAAATTTCCATGAGAAACACTAAAATTAAGAATAGCAGGAGCTCACTTAAACTGTGTCTCAATCCAGGGTCTCCAACCTTCGAAGTGCACACTACAAGGCTGCTTATGTCAACTCTGTGTGAAGAGTTGTGTGAAGCCTGAATTTAGAGGATGCATAATTTTTTTGCACGCTTTTTTTTTTCAACTGAATCAACAACAATTAGCGAGCAACGCAGCGTTAAGGACAGTAGTTCAAGGGATTCTTTAAATGCTGGTAGTGAAAGTAGCCTTTTCATAGTTTTATTTTTAGTAATATCACTAACGTAGCGACCAGAATGCGCTACCCTTACGTCACATTGTTGTTGGGAGCAAAGGGCAGAAGGAGGAGTTTTTCTGTGGTCAGAATGAAACTATTCACAAACAGATGCAGGACCTGGATTGGGACACAGCTTCAAACTAATTTAGAACTTTAATGATTCATTTATCCTTTATAGCTGACCCCTAGAGGCTGGATGATATTACACGCCCAAATACCCATCAAGCTAGACCCTGCTGTTACGATCTTAAAATGTTTTATTTACCAAAAATGTTTCAAAAGTTGGTAATGAAAGGGTTTTGTAAACATTTTTGATATTGTGCAGAGTGTATTGTCTTATTGTACAATATTGTCAAGTAAAAAGGTTTTACCTTGGCGTAAAATCTTATCTCTCTGCTCTAGGAGGCGGTACCGTTCCTCTGCTGATTCAGCAAACTGACCAATCAGAGGCTGCAGAACCAAAGGTAAGTTAGCACTGGGCCATTCTACACCCCGTTCCTCTGAGTCAGACTGGAGTGATTCTTCACTCTCAAACTGCAGTATCTTAGCAACGGAGGACTTTGACACCAGAGAACTGTAGGTACAAAAAATGCAAAATGCAACATTAAGTCTCTATCAATCAAAAAGATTGTGTTGTCTAAGTACTCATTTACCCTTTGGTAAGAGCACTAGAGGAAGTGGTTGGCAGTGCTCTGGGTACAGGCTTGTGACCAGGAGAGAACTGCAACAAAGTAGGTCCAGATTCCTGGTTCTCATCTTTTCCTTCTGAAGGTCTAGCTGGTTTTTCATTTGGACCTGAAAGGAGAGAGTGTTTTAATGACTACAACAAACAATACATAAAAATATATGGTAGAAGAACAAAATAAAAGGCCATCTTTACATAACTACTGTTACCCACTTTGTTTTTTTCTCTGAAAAAATATTTGAATTTCTTTCCCCTGGAGTATCTTTCCTTTCTTTTTGGCTTTGGCTGCAGAAGACTGGGAAAAAGAAACAATGTGCTAGTTTAGTTTTTGTGTAAAGGTTTATTATACTCAATTGTGCATTATTTGCTTGCTTACAGAATCTTGGAAATGCACAACAGCTAGATTCTTCTGGGGCTTACAATGCACTTTGAGTACTTTCCCAAAGTGCCCAAAATGCTGTTTGAGAAGGTCTTTACTGTTGAGGTTGGATGGGATGTTTTTGCACTGTATCACAGTAGAATCTCCAACCAAACTGTCAGTGCTCTCCTTCCGAGCTGATCGTCCACCCAGACTGTGTCTCTGTGGATCGGTCTTGATCACTTAAAAAAAAGTAAGTGCCCAATAAAAGTTTATGATGAATATCAGTGTAATATCAGTGACAATATCATTGTACTCTTAAATGGTCAATCTCAAACAGGAAATATTTACATAAATGATAAGTTTTAAACAGGTCTCCTAACAAAGAATGCTCAAAAATGATTGTTTACTTTTGTGAATAAAAAAAGTGAGCGAAAGCCCCAAAGAAATGGGCAACATTTAGAACTGTAGACACAGTGGTTGACCAGGGAAACTTAGTGCACCAAATAAATGGCATCAATCTAATTAACATGCGAAATTTGAAGATGTGGCATCAGTTGTGCCATCAGGTCAAAACTGGCAAAGATTCACAAAAACATTATTTGTTTGTTGAATTAATGTTAGTTAATTAATTAAGTTAGTTAGGCAAGGTGGAGGCTCCTTGAACGTTTGGGTCAGAATTTCTGCGAATGGAGTTAAAGGTTTGGTCAGGGTTATTACCATTTTCAATGTTGGGAAATATAAGCAGATACTTATGCATCATACAATACCATTAGGAAGGTGTATGATTGGCCCCCAAAAACATCTATCTTCAGTGTAAAAACAAACAGGAAGTACTGGAATTGATGGCATAGGCCCCACAGAGCTCTGATCTCAACACCACTGAGTGTGTCTGGTATTTCATGGAGAGACAGAAAGATGTGAGAAGATCTGTGGTTAGTTCTACCAGTCACTGTGTTCAAGGGAACCTAGGGTGGTCACGTCAAGTATTTTGTTTGTTGATGAAAATTAAATTTTTAAGGCATTCTTTGTTAAAAGCTATTTTTTTCCACCGGTCTAAAACTGTTGCCCATATATTGCATACATAGCAAATCTAAATAACCATGCAAGTTAACTCACAAACTTCCTCCGTTTTTTTCACGAATGCTGGACCCTGAGACTTTGGAGGTGTGTTGGCTTGTCCAGTAATTGAACCAGGAGGATCTGTTCTCTCTGGCAGATGTTCTTCTCTCTTGGTTTTCAAAATGTCTGACATTGCACTGCGAAAAAGGCCTCCAACAGGGCCACGGGTTCTCAGGAGTGGACGTTTGGCAGGTTGTCTTGGCACATCTGCTCCAGTTTCACAAACATTGCTTTTAGTAGAGTCTGCAGGTTCCTCTTTACGTTTGGTGCCAAAACTAACAAAAGTTGTTTCCCCTCCACTACTCTGCACTTCCTTTGGTGTATCTTCCGTTCTGTCATTTTTAGGAACCCCAAACCCAAAAGATCCAATGCCGGCACCACCAAACGCAGGTACTTTGGTTTCTGGTTGAGGCTGAAGGTTCTGTGGTGTGAAGCTGAAGGTGGAGGGAGTCGTGGGCTGAGAAGAAGTTGCACTGCTACTGGATGGGTTTGCAGGCTGAGAGAAGGTGAATTGAATGCTACTGTTGCCACTTGCCAATGTCTCTTTTTGAGAAGATTTGCCAGTGGAAGATGTTGCTGTCGGTTGCGAGAAGCTAAAGCCCAGAACACTCTGCTTTACGGACGAAAACAGTGAACCACTAGAGGAGCCATCTTTTGTGCTGGTTGTACTCTTGGAGGCAGACGTGTCAGAAAATGAAGACAGGTTTGAACTTGGTTCAGGGCTGACGCTAAAAATTGGTTTGAAAACTGCTTCGTTGGGTGGCATGAAAGAAAATTGATTGCCGGTGGAAGTTTTATCAGTCTTGATACTCATTGATGAGCTGGATGTTGTCATGGGAACAGGAAGGGCAGAAAGCTGACTAAAACTGGACTGGCTGGTGGCAGTGCTATTGAAGCTGGTTGAGGATGATTGAGAGACATTGGAGGAAAGGGTAAACACAGCAGGCTGACCGAAAACAGAACTCTGAGTCTGCCCCATAGCTTGAGAATATGAAGGTGGTGGCGGCTGTCCAAATCCTGATGTTCCTCCTACTAAACTTGGCTGCCCGAATGCTGGGGTTGTTGCCATAAATGAGAATGATGGCGGTTGCACCAAACCTTGAGATAAACTACTAGTCTGGCCAAAATTAGAAGGCTGGTTGAAAACAGAATGTGGTGGTGGTGGTGCTGGCTGTCCAAAAGCTGGTTGTGTAAAAGCAGATGGTTGCCCAAAACCTCCAACCTGATTGGGATTCTGCTGGCCAAACGTCTGAAATACATTTCCAGAGGAGTTAGCATTTGGAGTCTGAAAGGCAGGCTGAGGTCTCCCAAAGATGTTTGAAGGATCCATGGTGGACGAAGCAGGGAAATCTCGTGTGACCCCAAGCTAATAATGTTAAACTATTAGCCTCCACCTGTTGGACAAAACATAAAGACATTTATTAATCGTTGAACAAAAAAAAAATCTAAGCTTTTGCAAAGAAAGCATTATATAATACGAGCTAGTATCGAGAAAAGTTTAAAATTACCCGTATGTTAATAATAGAAACTGGACAAAAGTGCGCCTGATTCGAGCAGTCCGCTAACCGGTACACGTTACAAAACACAACATTTAACATCGGTGTTTCTGAAGGTCCGTGCATTTAAGATATTAATAAATTGTTGATGCAATTAATAATTATTTAAGGTAAAAATGAACAGTATTATGAATACTTACATTACAAGCGGATGTTGTTGGGTCTTGTTCGTGAGTTCCAACGCGAGCGAGAGTTGGGCCATAGCGGCCTCTACAGGCACCAAAAAGAATGACTGCTCCAGATCAATTTATTTTTATGCTAACTATACTTTAACAATTCACAGGACACGTACAGAAAAGTTGGGCATTTAAACAAACAAAACATACTTTTTATTCACAAAATATTCTTACAAAATGACATAAAAGAGAGAACGCAGTTAATACAGGGATTAAAAGTTGAGAATATAGACATCACAAAACCCAATTTCTGTTCATTAAAAAAAGAAAGCAAATTGGTGATATATATATATATATATATATATATATATATATATATATATATATATATATATATATATATATATATATATATATATATATATTTGTTTGCTGTCGCAAAAGGTGGAACGGATCTGTTTTTTTTTATATTTTCTTTTAATTTAATGGAAACACAAAACTTGTGATTACATTTTAAACATACAGATAATGCCTTGAAATCTTATGCTTCAGTCTTCCGTCTCTCCACAAAGTGCAGGTTAACCATTCGGTCTGCAACAAGCACTCCTCGATGGGTTGCCTGAACCTCACCAACAGATGGGTCTGGTATGAATTCAAACAGTTTGACAAGCTGCAAACAAAGAGATTCACCACACAATTAATGATACCAGAAACAAATATATAATTTAACTCCTGTGTCCCTTACCCTTGCCAAAACCAGATGCATTTCCAGCTCAGCAATGCGTCGTCCAACACAGCCTCTTACTCCAAACCCAAATGGGATTGAGCCGAAGGGATGGGGTCTCTTTCTGCCATCTCTGAGCCAACGTTCGGGTTTGAACTTCTGTGGCTCTGGGAAGACGGTTTCATCATGGCTGATTGCGTAGTGACACAGGTTGAAAGTTGTCTGTTAAAAGAAATATTATATTTAACCATTTTTTTTAAATACAAATTTAATTTCTAAAACAAAAGCAGAGTTCACCTTTTTAGGGAATAAAAATCCTCCAATGGCGACTTCGCTTTCTGCAATTAAACGAGAATTTACAGGCACAACAGGATACAGCCTATGTGGGAAAATGTATATTAGATCCAACTGTCCATGCACACTCCAAATTTCATGTAAAATAAATGAAAAAAAGTGTAACAGTTCAGAAACCGTTGAAAATTATTCCCTAGCAACCACATTGTTAGCCCTAACAACCAATTTAAAAGCTCTGTAGCTCGGCTCAGGAAAATCATTGATACATGGGGCAAAGTTTATAGTATTCAGACTATTTAAAAATAGTTTTTACGCTGCACTTTTACAAGCCAACATCAAAGTTTAGGCAAACCTTATCTAGTAAAAAAAACTTTTGTCCATTTACAATACATCTTGAATTATGGCACAGATACAATTTCTTTTATTACGTCAATGTCTAGGTCAGGTGTAACAAAAGAAAGGATTTCTCCACAAAACATATGCATATATTACAGACGAACCTTAATGTTTCCTTGATGACAGCTTTGAGAAAAGGCATTCCGTTTACTTCTTGAGCTGTTGGGATTCTGTCATCCTTTAAGACTTTGTTTACTTCCTCATACAAAGTCTCTTGAGCTTCTGGGTCTCTCGAGAGGAGGTACAAAGCCCAAAGCATGGTGTTGGAGGTCTGGAATGTGAAAAAATATATTTATCTTGCATGACACCTACACTCAAGGTCCCTTCCCATGTAAAAACATTGTTTGAATATAAACGATGAGGTTGTGAAGGAGCAGAAAAAGCAAAGCCCTAAACACCATTCTAGTCATGGGGCACTGGGAAAGAAGCGGAAAGATGAGGATCTTAGGGGTTATGAGGACAAATGAGTTCAGGAGATGAATTATAGAAAGTCTGAACAAAAGTAGAACTGTTATTGCATTTAGTTGTGAACTGGCAGCCTGATATTTCTCTACTGGAGACTGGATCAGTTTTATTTTTATTTTTAGAGCAAAAACTGCACTGAAAATCTATAACTAAAACGTTAGCTTATCCCTCACCGTGTCAACTCCCGCGAGCAGTAGCTCAGAAATGCTTCCATAAACATCTTTGCTGCTCATCTTGACATCAGAAAGCAGATAGGTGAGGTACTCCCCAGCGACCTCCTGATTAGTGTCCAATCGTCTCTGAATAGCCTCCATCTTCATGTCAATCATCTTTCCAGCTAGTCAAAAGCCAGACGTATGATACATCATCATGCTGCAAATAATTGTATTCTGTAAGGGAATAATCTTGAATCGTACCAAATTTAAAAACTCCGTCCCAGCCACTGATGTACCAGCGCCAAAATGGCAAGTAATTGCGAGTCCAAGTGGGAAATAGAGCCACGGGCATGCTGTAGGTGAACATTTGTGCAATAGAATTAATGAAACTTTGTGTTTCAGCAGGAATCTCCTTCTCCAAGCAGCCAATGCGTGTCTCAAACAGAATCGATGAAATCCCTGAAGAAGAAAAGTTTATGAATGTGAAAAAAAGTTTTCTTTTCAAAAAATTACACAATGAGATGATAAAAATTCCCTGTCGAATATTAAACTCTAGCTGGAACCATTAAAATGTTACTTTGTAAATGTGTTATTTTATATTTATTCCTCCATATTTAATGACTGGTGCAATAGATGCTGTAAAAGGGGGTCAATTCAAATAACAGTCCAGTATGCTAGATAATATACTGATATAAATGCATTGATTGGGGAATTATTAAGACATTTTTCAGGTCTGATGACAGCACTTTTAGCTTAGCTTAGCATAGGCCTTTGACGCTGATTAGAATAAAACAATAAGGCTTTAAAAAAGATTGACGAATCTCAGAATTTGTCCTATTTGTAGATATCGCTAAACAAATGTTGCTACTTTATTGCTAATAAAAATGTAATCCTTCAATTTTTCATCTGTTTTAGTAAACAGTAAAATGATTGAAGAGTCTTTTTTATATTATTTTAAATAAGTATAAAACATATATAGTTCTAATCAGATTCAAATATCTATGCTACACTATGCTAAAAATCTCATTCCCAGATCAAAAGAATAGTTCTATTTAAAAAAAAAAAATCCTTATGATGGGAGAGTTCATTTAGCTTTTAAAAGTTTCTTTTAAAAGCTAAATGTTTTAATTTTAGACACAACCTGAAAATGGTGATTTCTGATGTTGACAAACACAATCTGACAGATTGTCCTTTTATCGAAATATAATAAAAAATATTTTGCATTTATTGAACCACATGGGCTGTGTTTATACCACTATCCAAAGATAAAGTGCAGTAACTACATTTTCTCAGCTTTTTTTTTCATTTTAAAGATTATTTCACTTTTACAGTAAACAAATAGCCTTTAAAATATTAAATTGAACAAATAATACAACAATATTTTAATCAACTATTGAAGCTAATTTAAATTGCATGAGAGCGTTTATACCATCCATCCACTAGGGGGCAGTGTCAATGTTTGCATTTACAATTTATTTTTGTTACTTTAAGAGATTTTGTCACGTTTCACAATGTGAGTAAAGGATAATTGTAAAGAAGTTTCAGAAGTGACTAAAATCACAATGACTCCAAATATCTCTAGCTCCACGATACGCATTGTGACAATTTTGTATTGCAAAATATTGTGCCGCGATATATTGCTACACCCCTAAAACACAATGTAATGCATTACTAGTCCGATTTATTATTAAACTGATTAAGCTTTGAAGTGAATTCTCTTTGTTTCCTGAAAACAATAAACTTATGAAGAAAAATACCTTCAAGCGAGAACCGGTAAAGCTCATTGGACAAATCAGAGACGAGATCACCACTGGAACTCATCTCCCGAAGATGGTAAATGCGCTTGATGAAGTCTGTGACCACTGCATTCACCACATTCTCGTACTGAACCGAGTCCTTTGGATGCAGCATGCGTTTGTTCAACACTGCCCTCAGTTTGTACCACTTTTCTCCTTCTCTGTTGAGGAAAACACAAACACTTTTCAAAACCATGACAAGATTACTAATGCACTTTGACCTCATAAATCTCAAAAGTTAACAACTGTACTGAAACAATATACTGTACTGTTTAACCTCCAAAAAATGTTACTAATACTCTGTGAAAGGCCCATAAGCAAAGCCTCTCAAGTCCCGATGTTCTGTCCACAGCGTCATGTATCCTCTGCAGGGAAACTTCTCGTCTTTTCTGAGGAGTTGCTCCAGTAAGTCCACACTGCTTATTGAAATACCTTGGAGACTTCCAGAGTTCATTCTGTATAAGGGGCCATGAGCCTGTTTTTCGTGAATCTGGAAATATGCAGAGGTAAAAATTAGTTATGTTAAATCCAGACGCAGTCGAAACAAAAAGGTTTATCAGAGGGAATAAAGCAACAAAGTACTATGTAAAAACATTAAAATCGTACGAGATGGCCTTGATAAATCCAAAGCCAATGATAAATTCTGTCCCTGATTATTATATGACAAGGTGTGTTGTCAGTTGTTAATAATTTTTCTACACATAAAAGTTTAACAAAAGATGTTACGTTTTCTAATAGAAAAAAAAAACATTTTATAAACAATTAAATCACTTTTGGGTTAATTTCTGAGTTACTTCACAATTGCCTCTTTCCTGCTTTTTCTGTTACATCTTCTTAAATCTTGCTTCTAGAGTCCTCTGTCATGTTTTATAAATTAATATTCAATAATAGTTTAATGGAATGAGTATGAATAATTTAATGTTATTTATTGTTGTATTTTTGTTCATGTTTTAAATTAAAATTCAGATTTCATGTGTTATTAAAGTGTTATTGATATCTACTACAGTTCGAATAGAAGCAAATAGTTTTCATGCAAACTTAACACCTTTTTGCAGAACTTTAACGTTTATGGAAAACAAACTCTACAAATGTTAACGTTATAAAAATATTATAGCTAAGTGGAGTACCTGCAGCTCGTGTATCCGACTGAAATACCCTTTGAAGAGTAGAACATATAACATCCGAAAGATTGAGACTTCTGGCAGGTCAGCTTCAGTCTTGAGCTTGTTTGCCATGGCCGCTTCCCTCCTGGAGCTTGTGGCCCCTGCCACGGGCCTGAGGAAACCCACGCCAAGCTTTTTCACTGTCCTTACAGCAAAACAGAGAGCCATCATGGAGGCGGTGAGAGGACTGGAGGAAATAAGAGAAGGTGCTCGCTGCAGAGCCAAATGGGAGGAGCTAGAGCTCTAGCTCCCCCTCGCTGGATCTAGTGGGCGGGGCTTAAAACGTCATAGGTCCAGACGCAGGTAGAGTCCGTTCGAACTGTACAACCTGTATGGCACGGTAAGACATCTGAACTGTACTTTAAAGATAAACGGAACTTTGAGATGTATATAAAATCTAAATCTTACATTTATCGCTGTCTCGACATGACGATTAATGTTATTGTTAAGTTCTGATACCCTGAAACATTAGTCAAACGTTATTTTTATTATTATTATTATCTATTACATGAATTAATCAGATTATTCAGATTAGTTCACAAATAACCCACAGATTAATGTGGTGGACAAAAATTAAAGCAGGATGCACAGATAGTAAGCTTTCACATTGCCTACTTATCAAATATTTACATAAGTATTCACAGTGGGACATGGAATTGTACACATTGTATGACAATAAAGCATTATTAAAAAAGTATTTACGTAATTTCGTAATTTTTACAGAAACGATACTGACTATGCTTAAAATCATCAACCATAATCATTACCAATATTAGACAAAAATATTATCTATGCCAAAGCATCTTGCGCATCAACACAAGCATTTACTTCCATTACGGTTGAAACCGCACTGACATTAACAGCCACTTGGTGGCGCTTGATAGCGCGTCAAGCCCCGCCCACTAGATCCAGCGAGGAAGAGCTAGAGCTCTAGCTCCTCCCATTTGGCTCTGCAGCGAGCACCACTTGGGAAATAAACACCAAAGTATGGGAGGGAGGAGGGACAAAAAAAAAACCCGGCTTCGAGTCAGTTAACACTTAGCTGTCCGTCGTGGATAAACTATACAGTAGTATATCTAGTTAAGTCCTTAAGCTTGTTTGATTAAAGGTGAACCATTTAGACCACATAAATTACCAGAATAAAATATAAAACAATTATATATTTTGTTATTGTGTCAATAAATAATTAAAAGCGGAATTACATAATAATTTACGTTACAATTCAAAGTAAAAAAACAAAACAAACAACAATCAGGAACACGTGTAATAACACATTTATGCTATTAAATTCAACAAATGATTTAGTTTCCTCATTTAAATTATTCAAACATTATTTCTTAAAAAAAACTAAGCTACTGTAAATAATAAACCAGGAAAATTAATTTACTTTACATTTTCAAGGATTGTTAAGTAAATTATCCTGGCTACCTTTGTTAAAAATGCATGTAAAAAAAACACGAATTAATGCTGAACAACTTAATAAACAATGTTAAAATAAACCTGAGTACCACTTATTTCTGTTTACTACAATAATGACTGATACCACTCACTATCTCCTAGTTATCGAAAGTTTATATTATAAATATTCCCTTTATGAGAATAAACAGTACAGCACACATACAACACACTCAATAAAAAGTTTATTTCATATATTCAGTTAATTCAGTTGGTTTTCACACGTGCAGTTCTTGAACACTTCATCTCAATGCAGTCTATGGCCTCTCCACAAAATGCAAGTTAATCTGTCTCTCTGGAGCTAAAACTGTGCGGCTGATGGACTGAACCTCACCAAGAGATGGGTCTGGTCTGAATTCAAATATTTTTATGAGCTAGAATTAAAGGAAAAAAGCAAAGAGTTAATAATATCAATGAGAGATAGAAAACTGTTTATTAGTTTCTTACCCTTGCTAAAGCCAAATACATTTCCAGTTCGGCGATGCGTCGTCCAACACAGCCTCTGACTCCAAACCCAAATGGGATTGAGCCGAAGGGATTGGGTCTCTTTCTGCCATCTCTGAGCCAGCGCTCGGGTTTGAACTTCTGTGGCTCTGGGAAGATGGTCTCATCTCGGCTGATTGCGTAGTGACACAAAGTGAAAGTTGTCTGCGGGAAATGAATAAAATGCAGTTAAAAATGTAAAATTTCTTTACTCCTTTAAAAATATGGGCACTACTTACATTTTTAGGAAATAAATGTCCACCAATGACAACTTCATTTTTTGTTATGAGACGAGCATTCATAGGCACAACAGGATACAACCTACAAGGAAATGGTATATGATCAGATTAACTACACTAATAAATTAATTCAAATATTGACATTTATTAATTTCTAAATGCAATTCCAAAACAATCAAGAAGTTTTTATAGAAATCATTGAACAATATTTGAAGATACATCAAGGTGTATTCTTGCCACTTAACACTAGAATCTCATTCACAGCAACTTATGAAAGAGTGAATCATCGTGAGTTAGAAAGGATTTCATGAACCTTAATGTTTCCTTGATGACCGCTTTAAGAAAAGGCATGCTGTTCACTTCTTGTGCTGTCGGGATTCTGTCATCCTTTAGTACTTTTGCAACCTCCTGATACAAAATCTCTTGAGTTTCTGGGTCTTTAGAGAGTTGGTAGAGAGCCCAGCACATGGTGTTGGAGGTCTGGAACATAAAGAAGTGGAAATATCATTTTAATTCCACAAGGAATTGGAAATTTAGGGTTAGATGGGAAACAGACTCAACCCATTAAATAAATAATCGAAGATAAAATGAAAGAACATGGTGTCGTGAAAAAACCTTTGTTCTGTCTCGAGACTGCGTTTTTCTGACGCTCAAGGATTTAAAAATGAAGACACAGAGGCCAGTGTACTCCGGTGTCCGAATTGCAATGGTACTTACAAAAGATCTCAAAGCAGGAGCCTGAATTTCATTGTTAGATGTGCTACACTTGCAGACCCTCATCTTTAAACCTCATTTATTTCTAGTTTGTTTCCTTTCTCATCAGCATTTAATTAAATCTCATTATCATTTTAATGCTATTTTAACAGATTTTATCAAGTATTAACATTTTATTTCCATATAATATGTGAAGGGTTATCTTAATTTCTCACAGCACATTTAAATACACATGTATTTGCCAGAGAATTTAATGCTCACCGTGTCAACTCCCGCGAGCAGTAGCTCAGAAATGCTTCCATAAACATCTTTGCTGCTCATCTTGACATCAGAAAGCAGATAGGTGAGGTACTCCCCAGCGACCTCCTGATTAGTGTCCAATCGTCTCTGAATAGCCTCCATCTTCATGTCAATCATCTTTCCAGCTAGTCATAACCAGATCAACAATGGATCACCGTATTGTAGACCATGACAGAATCTCATAGTATACTAAAGATGATTGCGTCGTACCAAATTTGAAAATGCCATCCCAGCCTTTGATGTATCTCCTCCACAATGGCAGGTAATTGCGAGTCCAGTTAGGCATAATTACCACAGGCATGCTGTAGGTGAGCATTTGAGCAATAGAGTTAATGAAACTTTGTGTTTCAGCAGGAATCTCCTTCTCCAAGCAGCCAATGCGAGTCTCAAATAGAATCGATGATATCCCTGTGAAACAAAAAGGCAGTGTAACTTCATCCATTTTGAAAGTTCTAAATAGTCAAGTAAAATGCTTTTGTATAGAGCTTTTATGCGGATGATTCAAAACAGTTTTGTAGAAAAATGAGCCTAATGCAGATCAGTCCTAGTACTTGTTTTTTTGGGACAGAAAGCCTAAAGTAAAGAATTTAAATAAAATTTTAGGGTCTAACAAAAACCTTTTTCGTCAATAAATTAATGTTACAATTTTATTAATAATTAACTAACCTAGGAGGCAGCACGGTGGCGCAGTGGGTAGCACTGTGACCTTCCAGTTAGAAGGCTGTCGGTTTGAGGTTCGCCAGTGACCTTCCTGGAAGGAGTTTGCATGTTCTTTCTGTGCTTGCGTGGATTTCCTCCAGTTTCCCACAGAGTCCCAAAAAACATGTGGTTAGGTAAATTGAATAATATTAAACGATTAACCCGCCTCTTGCCCAATGTGCACCCGTGACCTCAAAAAGGGAATAAGCGGGTTGGAAAATTAATGAATGAATGATGTTTTAGATGTGTGGGAAAGCCCATACTAGTAATACCAATTCGTATGTGAAGATTCACAGAGTAAAATCATTTAAAAAAAAAAAAAAAAACCACACAAGACAATCCTCATTGTAAATTTAACTCTATTCCGATATTTGCTCCCTCTCTATATAAAGTTAAACTGACTCTGGCGGAAGAGTTCTGTAAACATCTATTAAATTAGTTTTTTTAAATGCATTTTTTTCAAAATGAATTAAAATTGTGTCTTTTAGTTGGGTTTGCCATTTGTTTCATCACTACTGATAAAAAAATTGCATTATTTTCTAATTTAAACCCTAATAGGACCAAATGCTTTCTTAATAGAGTTAATTTTACAAGGATGATTTTCTTGTGTGGGAAGCTACGTTGCACTACATCCAGGGAAAAACCTAGGGTTAGTCCCTTCATAATCCACATGTCTCTAAATCAGGCTTGCCCCTGAACGGTTTAGGGTTTAACCATAATGAAACACACCTGATCTTAAAAGCTTCTTTTGGCTTGTTTGAAACTAGGCTAGTTTTTGTGTTGAATTAGGGTTGGGACCATCAGGCTTTTGGATATTCCTGCTCTAAATGATTAATCTTTGTAATTAAAACTTGATTTGATAATTATATCAAACTTGATTTGATAATTGTGTTAAGCCTGTGAAAAGAGACAGAATGTCACCGTTTGCAAGTATTTTTTGGATAATTCCAATTTCCAGATGTGTTCTCTAATGTTATGTTGTTATTTATAAATGGAACTACCTTCAAGGGCAAATCGGTAGAGCTCGTTGTTCAAATCAGAGACGAGATCACCACTGGAACTCATCTCCCGAAGATGGTAAATGCGCTTGATGAAGTCTGTGACCACTGCATTCACCACATTCTCATACTGAACCGAGTCCTTTGGATGCAGCATGCGTTTGTTCAACACTGCCCTCAGTTTGTACCACTTTTCTCCTTCTCTGTTGAGGAAAACACATTTATGATCCTCAAGAGTTCATAAAAAGATTGTGTGACACAGCCGCTTTACCAAAACGTACTTTGAACTGATAAAATCAATGCGAGGTTGCAAAATATATAAAATATAATTGTGGCAAAAGTATTTACTCTGTGAACGGTCCATATCCGATGCCTTTCAAGTCCCTATACTCTGTCCAAAGGGTCATGTCTCCTCTGGAAGGGAACTTCTCATCTTTTCGAAGCAGTTCCTCCAGCACTTCTACACTGTTAACCGCTATGGCTTGAAAGTTTCCAGCATTCACTTTGTATAGGGGCCCATAAAGTTGTTTTTCATATAACTGGTGAGATGGAAAACAAGGATTCTGAAGTGAAAACTACACACTGAACCCTCGTCAAATTAGTTTTAAGAAAGAAAATAAATACACTAAATAATTTTAGCTAAAGACATGACAGCTTAAAAACAATAATGGCAAACACCATTTCAGCAGAAATGCAGGTGCTTTATCACCTCTCTCTACCTGCATTTCATGCATGCGGTTCAGGTATCCTTTAAAAAACAGCCTGTACAACATCCTCAAGGTTTTGATCTCTGGCAGGTCAGCCTCAGTCTTGAGCTTCCTCTGGCCTTCCTGGAGAGAAACAGATGCAGCGTTTCCCAGAGCTGCTCTCCTGAAGCCTGTGGCAGCTGTCACAGGCCTGAGAAACCCCAAGCCAAGCTTTTCTGCAGAGCTAACTGCAAAACAAACAGCCATTATGGCAGCCGAGAAAGGAGTGAGGTAAACACCAAACCCGTTTCACATAGCAGGGAGGGAGAGGTGGAGAGAAAGCTTGCTCATGCAGTTAACCCTTCGTATTCAGTTTAGGATCCTATTACTACAGTTGAGTGTTGGGTTATTTTGAGGGACAGCACTGCAATATCAACTGGAAAAGACTGACATATATTATTATATGATAATGATTACTGAATTAATAGTGAATTATTATGTGGATTACAATCCTAATATGCTTCTCAAAGACGTTTATATAAAAATAGAAATAAAATAAATAAATAAACCCCATTATGAAATCTAAGCAACAATTTATCATAAAAAATGTTGATTTTTTTAAAGTAGCAATAGACTTTATTTATGTCACAGAGGCTCCCTGGTTTTATGAAAACAAAAAAATATTTATTTCCAGATTTTTAGATGAGAATACACGGCTCAGTTGTACTTTTTAATTTGTTAAAGGAAACCCAAAAAGTTCATCTTTGGGTGAACTGAGCCTTTAACAGTGACCCTTTTTCTAGTTCAAGAGACAAAGGAGGAAACACAAACAACTGTTGAGCATTTAACCCAAACAAAAAGCTCTCTAAACCCTTTCCACTGAATATGGATTTTTATTTATTGTCTCAATTTATTACTTCTGTCTCCAAAAAGGATCAACATCTAATAGAGTTAAGTTCTACACCCTCATATACGACGATCACATGATTAACTCATTGGACTTTTTTTTGTCATGAAAACAACAAACACAATGAAGTATTCAACCAGTTTTGTTTAATTACTTCAATATTACCCAGATTTTCCACACAGCCCGTCACCAAACACTTAAAGAGTCAACAGAAAAGTCTTCACTTCTTGATCTCTGAGATGTGTTCGATGGCAGCCGCCGGGTCAGTCTTGTAGAGCATGAAGTGCCCTTGTATCTGAGCGGCGCTGAGCTCTGCATGAACGTTCAAGGCTCGCTCAGCGAATCTCTCAGCCTCAGAAGCAGTCTCTTGAGGATAAAACTTGCGGAACATCTGTGTGAGTTGCCAGTGAGTGCAGTACCCCACGTATTGCTTCAGATCCACACGGCCCGGCCGCACCAAAGCTGGGTCCAGCCTTCGGCAAAGAGAGAATGGAGCTTCAATTCTAAAAGCATTCTTTATGTATAGCATTTTTTTACATCTGCCAAACCTTTTCCCAACACTGAACATAAACAATGAATATGAAGGGCTTTACCTCTCAATGAAATTCGTGGTCATAAACACAATTCGGGCTTCAGAGGATGCCACTCCATCAAGAGCATTAAGAAGCCCACTGAAGGTGAGTCTTCCCATTCCTTGATAGGCAAGTGGATCTGTGTTGAGACGTGTAACAAAAAAACCGAATTAAAGCTGCAAGCAGGGATCAAAGGGCTCAATAAGATGGAACACTAATTAAAAATGAAAACACAATGAACAGAAAAAATATAGGTAAAACAAGTACCTTATCAATGCTAAATGTTATATTTCCTGTGACCACCTGGTGGCTCTATACTAATACTGTAGGTTGCTATATCAATGTGTTCAGGACTGGTCTCTTAACAAACATGACAAGTTTGATCCCAATCGGACACTCGATTGCTGAGTTATCGGGAGCCTCCTGTTTATGGTGAAATTTTATTTCTCGATGGCCAACATTTTAAAAATTTTACCAGAGTTTAAAAAAAAAAAAAAAAAAAAAAGTCAAAAATCTTTGCAATTTAACATCCCATATGCCTTAAGAGAAGACTGATGGAGATACAATAGATACAGTCTCTAGTAAGCGTTTGCTAAATACTACACATAAAAAGGTAACCTTTTTTGGAGGTTTTGTTGACTTAAACTCACTCTTCAACTTTTTTGAGCACTGTGACTTACACTGCAGTTTGCTAAATAAATGCATCCATTAACTCATAAAACACTTGGAAAGTTTCATCCTGATTGAACATGGTATAGCTTTGGGTATCGAGCCCTAATTTGGAGAAATCTTTCACCACTCGGTCAGGTCCATCACTCACTCTCTGTGGGCATCAGCTCCCGGCTGACAAAGGCGGCGTCCACATCCTCCAGCAGGATGATGCTCTGCTGTGGAGCCACACTGAGCAGGTGATTGAGTCTATCATCTGACAGACTCCGGTCACTCAGGCTCATCAGACAGATGCTGTAGCCCAACTCACCAGCCAGTGCAGTTCTGGGGAAAAGGTGGGAGAATGAAACATTTTACCTCAATGTTCTGATTTTCACTGCAGGTAAATTATTAATCACCGGTTAAAGTTGATCAATTAAAGTTAATTGTCATCTTGCAAAATGCATTTGCATTGATGTTTAAAGGGAGGAGGATCAAACCTGAAACTTAATGGTACTGGGTTATTGCTTGGATGAGAGCATGAACAAACAAAAACCATTGCAGATGAATGGATCAACTTCAATTTTGACATTGTTCAGGTTTGAGCCGAATCCGTTTATTTAACATTCACATTATTCTTTTTGAAACTGCTCTACAGCACCATCAAGTGAGAAAACTGAGAGTACTTGCTCCAACAACGCCCTCATGTCTTCCTTTAGGTCTTTCAGGCATTATTTTCCCAACTAAACTATTACTCATAGAGGAATTGCCTCTCCCGTGGCAGCGATGCCAAACCATCAATGCATTGCAACCCAATTATCAAAACAGGAAAAAGAATCTCACATGACCAAAACAAGTTGAAAGTGTACAGCTCAAAAGATTCCTTCAGTGGCGACTTGTTTCTTTGACTCTGAATTAACCTTTTCTTAGTAAAGATAATAACTTCATAGAAAATGAACTGTAAAGAACAAAATGCTTACTTACATAAAGCTACTTTTTCCACAGCCTGGTGGTCCATACAGCAAATATCCCCTCCTATATGGAATGCCTTACAAAAAACAACGAATTAAAAATGAGTTCCCAAAACACAACTGCATTTTTGTTTAAATTAAAGCGTTCATTTCATGCTTCACCTCTGTCAGTGTACCACTTTGGATTGTCAATGAACTCCTTCACATCATCAACAATCCTCTCTCCCACGCCACTCTCCAGCACCACTGAAGGTAATGGTCGCCTTCGCCTTGGAAAGCCGAATGGCCTCCACTCAGCTCCCATGGCAGTGTACATCACCGTCCGGCCCTCTTCCTGCTTCAATGCAAGTTCACGTGCTACAAAAACATAGAGATTATCTTTAATGCTGTCATTTCCAAGATGGGAATGTAAATAAGCCAGTTCATAAGAGTTCATACCGTCTTGAAGTATGTTGAAGAATATCTGCCGGTCTCTACCCAGAGCGGTGAAAGTGACAGACTCCCAAGGTGTTCCGGTGTGCAAATCCACCATCTGCTTTTCCCTGACTCTCTCCACTCTGATCCACTTCCTGCCATACCTGGAAACACACAAGCCTTAGTCAGTTATTCATCTCCGAAAGGAAACTGTTCAAAGAGAAATCCCAAATCAAACCTTTACATGATTACAAAATTTAAAACTTACCAAATTAGGTGGTTTCCTGGACTTGGGTGGAAGTCAAACTGCGTATGGACTTTACCACTCTCGTGCTGCAGGTATGATGTCTCAACACTGAGATGCTGAGTGTGTTTAGCGTGCTTGGTGATCCAGCTTAAAAGCCAGTGATAACTTTTATCTCTGCTTGGGATTTCAAGTGTGATCATGTAATGTCTCCTAAAAAATATCATGCCAACCTGTGCCCCTTTCCTGGCAAATGCAAGAGCAGTTCCAACACCAACTAGCCCGAATCCTGCCCCAAAGTAAGGATTGTCCTTCAGGGCTCCAATGAATTCTGAAAGGGTCATGATGAAGGAGCTTCCAGGTGGCGTGCTTGGTCAGGAAAAGAACGTGTGTCTCTTTCCTGTAATATGCATCATGCTTTAACAGCATGCATAACTCTATTTTTACGAGACATATCTGTCCCTGATGAGCACTTGCTTTTAAAATAAGATAAATTTGAAATTAAATTTACAGTGTCGCAAAATTCCTATTTTAATATACTCGCAAATATTAAATAAATGAAAATATAAATCGGATCATAACATGTGTATACAACCTGTCAGTAATAACCAGGCGTTCGTAGCAGCGTGAACAACTCCTTCGAGTCTTTAGCTACAATCAATTGAGCCGGTTCACCATTCATTTACGTTCGCCTTAGTTTGATCAAAAGAATCGATTCACAAGAATCAAACGGGCAGATCACATGGCGACCTCTGTCTGTTTCCGTTGTTCGGGGAAAATAGTTCCGTACGAAACATTATCGAATGTAATAGTTCTGCTACAACTGTTACCGACGTTGTCGTGCGATTAAATAAACTGTGAAATAAAATTTTGAATATTTTATTATGATCCCATAATTTATTGCCCATTCATAAACAATAATAATTTAGATAAAATATATATTCTGTATTTGCAACGAAAGGATCCATGCACCATCGCTAACGTTAGCAGTCGCCCTGGAGATTCAAGGTAACGTAATATTTTAGATAATTTACAGATGTTCATATTATTATCAGCGATAATGTACACATTTCCTTTTCATATAATGTTATTTTTTTAATAACTAGTCTAAATAACAGTTAATGGTCCTGGTTCTGATTTAATATGTTTGCCTTGTCTTTAAACCGTGTAAGATGTGGCATGAACACTAAACAGAACATCATCTGCTTATTGTTTTCAATAGGAATAAATAAAACAGATAATGATATAGAAGGTAATGACATCTGTAGACCATACATACGATTTTGTACGAATTGTTCTATGAATAGTTTATGTTTTTGTCTCCCTTTCTTAAAAAAAACCCAAAACAACTTGACTCAGAGTTTGCATGTAATTAATCTGTACCATTCATTTTCAGTTTCGTCTCAAATGAAGAGTAAAAACATGTCTACACAACCTCTCAGCAAGAAGCAATCCAAGAAATGCAAAGCATCTGTTAAAGAAGAAGAAAAATCTAGAGTCAATCAAGAAAATGCAGCATCTACAGGTAATTCACAGCAATTTTGACACTGTGTTTTGACTAACATTATTGCATTTAATGGTCTGATTAATTCCATCTTCCTTGTAGTTGCTGAGGGGACTGAACACTTATTTCGCACCCACATATGTTCCGAATGTCGGCGCTGCTTTAAGTGTCGCTCTCATTTGGTTGAACACATGCGTATTCACTTTCCTGATCCCAGTCTTCAATGCCCCACCTGCAAACACTACTTCACCAGCAAGAGTAAGCTTCGAGTCCACATGCTGAGAGAAACGGGTCAGAAACCACACCAGTGCCATCTATGTGATTATGGAGCAGTGGAACGCAACTCTCTAAAACGACACCTTTCCAGTGTTCATGGACATCAAGAGGATGAATCTGCCCATACAGAGCTGTTCAAGTGTCCAACTTGCCAAAAAACATTTGGTTTTAGTCGGGCATTAAAAAAACATATAAAGTCCCATAACGAGACACGGGATGGACAACACTTGGTTTGTTTCTTCAAAGACTGTTCATTTCAGTGTACAGAAAAAAAGCAGATTCAGAAGCATGCGTTAGATGTTCATCAAATTGAGGCTGTAGAGTGCTGTCATCACACCTGCGGAGTCTTTTTCGGGAGCCAAGAAGATATGGAGAAACATTTCCGTACACACCAGGCTTATCACTGCCCCCACTGTGATTTCTCCTGCTCAAATAAGAGCCGGTTTCAGCAGCACAAAAGACAAGGACATCCCGGAAAGAAAGAGCTGAGCTGTAGCTTCTGTTCTTTCTCCACTCTTAACCCTGTGGAGTTCGATCAACATGTTGCTTACTTTCATGCCAATGAAAAAACACACCACTGTTCTCAGTGTGACTTTGTGACTGCGCATAAAAGAGTCCTGAAAAGACATATGCTAATGCACACTGGTAAGATCTTCAGTTTCTCTGCGTCCTTTCAATCTATTTGTTGTCAGTTAACATACAAGAGTTTAAAGTGTATTATTTCATTTGCATTTCCAACTAATTTAAATCAAATAATGTGATCATCTACCAAAAGTTTGTTTTTTCTTTGTTTTTGTTCTGTTTAAAACTTATTTGCTAGGTGAAAAGCCCCACAAATGTACATTATGTGAATTCAGATGTCGGGATGAGACGTATCTAGCGAAACACATGTTGATACACTCCAATGACAAGCAGCATATGTGCTCAGTTTGTGGATATGTGACTAAGTGGAAACACTATCTAAGTGTCCACATGCGTAAGCACGCTGGAGACCTGAGGTATGTTATGTAACTGGAATTGAAACGGGATTGTAAAAGAGACAATTGGGCGTACTGACCTGTCTCTTGTCTTTCTCAGGTATAAATGTAATCAGTGTTCCTATCGTTGCCACCGCATGGATCAACTGAACAGCCATAAAGTCCGTCATCAGAAGAAATCCCTGATTTGTGAAGTGTGTGCATACTCTTGCAAGAGAAATAGTGAACTGCGCAGCCATATGCAGCTCAAACATACCTCAATTGGCGATGACCAACCTCCTGTTTACCACTGTCGGTTTTGTTCTTACACAACCAAGCACCGGCAGGCCCTGCAGAGCCATGAGAACTGCAAGCACACTCGAACGCGAACATTCAGCTGCGCACTCTGCAACTACACAACATTTAGCAACACCGGCCTCTTTTTACACAAAAAGAAGATCCACGGATACATGCCTGGAGATGTGGAATGGGTTAAGAAGTATGCAGAGAAAGAAAAAGAGCAAATCTCTGCAGATTTGATGCATAACTTTTTCCCTAATAAGCCAGCAGCACTGTATTCGAATACAGACATTGGAGAGGAAAGTGGTCAGAAAAAACTATCTAACCATAAAATAATTAAGGATTTGCAAGATGCGTTTATCAACGAAAATGTGAATGATGCAAAACGGCACAATATCGGACAAACCGAGGAAACTCTGGAACAATGGGTCAGTCCAAGTGGAGAGACAGGAAACAGTTTGGGAAGACATTCAAATGGTGATCTGTGTAACTCCCAACTTTCTCAAAGTGAGACAGCAAACCTACACAATGCTATATGTCATCCTGCATTAAGTGGCAGTGTTGAATCCCAGCCATTGGAAACAATTTCAGAACCATCAGTTGAGGAGGAGGAGGATGCAGAGTACTGTGACTCTGAAGACCACCAATCATTGAAAAGATCTGAAGGAGCTTGTTTGCAGCTATTGAGAAAACAGGATAAAGACCAGGCGGAAGCCCTGGTGTTAGAAGGGAGGGTCCAGATGCTTGTTGTCCCCACTCAGGACAAAATGTATCACTGTAACCGTTGCTCTTATGTCACCAAAAAGCAGGCAGCTCTTTTACGACACTGCAAGTCATCCTGCCACCTCATAAAGGCAGATCTACGCTGCCAGAACTGTGGCAAGCTTTTTAAACAGCAGCGCTCTTTGAACACTCATCGTCTGAGGTGCCTGTTACTCCGGAAACGCAAAGAGGGGTCTGATCTTCCAAGGACTACAGCAAACTTTGGGAGTCCTGTGGTTAGTTCAGTGAGTGACGTGACAGAAGCAGCAGCACAGGAAACTAAAGGGACTCCAGTCGTAGTAAATGCACCCGAAACTGGGCAACCAATGTTGCGATCAACCTCAGAGTCCTTTGATTACTTTGAGGAAGATGGGAGGTATACTTGCAGAAATTGTCCATTCTCATCAGTTCGGAAAGTCACAATAGATAGGCATTGTTCTACATGCAGTGGAAGCACATCGAAGATGCTTCTTCTTACTGAATTGCAGAGTTGTAGTGACCAAGAGGAGAATCCTAGTGACTATGATCCAGAAGGCGATGAGGCAAATGAATTTGCAAGCATTGCAGAAGAAGAAAGACCCCAAAAACTTAAACCTCGATTAAGCTGTCCCAACTGTCCATTTCTGTGTCACCAGAAAAGAGCTCTTGCAAGCCATGAACTAAAGGGCTGTTTAAAACGAGGTGAAATGCAATGTCAGCTCTGTTCATTTGTCGCCAAATCAGAGCTATCTCTTAACCATCATAACCTAGGACATAAGAAAGATAAGAAGGCTGCTAGCATTAAAATCTCCAGTAGCCTTAAGTGTGATCTTTGTTCCTTTATTTGCAAACAAGAACGTTGCCTCAAACAGCATGTAGCATTGAAGCACGAGGGAGTCCGTCCCTATCTATGTCGCTTTTGTTCTTTTACCACAATCCGCCGCTACAGACTGGAGGCGCATGAGTCCATGCACACTGGCGTAGGGAGGCACAGCTGTGAAATATGTGGACAAACCTTCGGCACCACCTCCAGACTAAGACTGCACCATCAACGGATTCACGAGAAAAATGCTACTCACTTTTGTTCGCTGTGCGACTATAAAGCCTACAACATCAACGATATCAACCGCCACAACTTAAGCTGCCACACTGGAGAACTCAGCCACTGTTGCAATGAATGCGATGCATGTTTTAGCTCCGAAACTGCTCTAAAACAACATCGGAACCGGGCCCACTCAGATCCCAATGGTCTGTCATGCACGCAGTGTACCTTCACTTGTAGAAACCAAGCCACCCTGAAAGCTCATGTGCGGAGTAACCATTCAGGAACCAAGATGAATGATCCTCCAGATAGACCCAGCAAGAGATTGGCCAATCATCAGTGCATGGTTTGTTCGTTTAGCACTAAAAAAAGGTACCTTTTGGTCCAGCACCTTTTACATGAACATGAAGATGGGCCAGCAGAGGATAAAACTCTCAAGTGTGATATCTGTGGCTTTTTGTGCACCCATCAAATGGTGTTTGACCAACATGTACGGCTGCATGGCGGAACCTGCCTCTTTAAATGCACTGAATGCAAGTTTTCCACCAGGAACAAACAGAAGATCACTTGGCACATTCGAATTCATACTGGAGAGAAACCTTACCGGTGCGAAAAGTGCAACTATTCTTGTGCGGATCCTTCAAGGCTAAAGGTAGGAGAGGGCTACGATGAGCTTCCGTTGCAAATCTTGATCTTGATGCTACAATTGAATCTGTTTTTAGTATCATATGAGGATTCACATGGATGAACGCAAATATCTCTGTCCGGAGTGTGGCTACAAATGCAAATGGGTCAACCAGCTTAAGTATCACATGACGAAACACACAGGTATGTTGATTTTAACTGATGCAGAACATAAACGATCCATTCATCCATGCTGACCTTTTTCAACAGGCGCCAAACCGTACACATGTGAGGATTGCGAGTACCGGACCAACCGAGCGGACGCCCTGCGCATTCATCGCGAAACACGGCACAGGGATGTGCGTTCGTTCATATGCGAGAAATGTGGAAAGGCTTTTAAAACTCGTTTCCTGCTTAAGACGCACCAGAGAAAGCACAGCGAGGAGCGGCCTTACGTTTGCACGTTTTGCAGCAAGGCATTTCGCTGGCCTGCAGGGCTCCGTCATCATCGCCTGACACACACCAAACAGCTGCCCTTTTACTGCCTCCACTGTCCCTACCGGGCCAAACAACGATTTCAGGTTGTCAAACACCTTCTGAAACACCACCAAGATGTACCAGTTCAAAATGGTGTTGGGAAAGACCAAGAAGCATCTAGTGTAGGTGCGCAGAAGAGTTGGATTGCTGAGGAAGTAGAGAGACAGGAAGATGTACAAAATGCTTTAGAACAGATACAAACAGAAGAGTATGCATAATTTAATTTTGTACAGTACAGGCCTTCTGGTTTTGTTCAAAACATTGATATCCACAAGTTTCTTGTGTTGAGGAGTAATGAAAACATGCTGGAATTGAACTGTGTTGCATGTTAGTCATTTTTCTCAATTAAAAACTGACAAACAAATGGTTTTACTGTGTGTTTATTACCTATTTTCTTTAACATCATTTCACTTAAATATGTCCATACATAATAAACAAGCAAACCAGGTTTTCAGATTCTTATAAAAGGCACTTTTACATGCTTGATTCCAGGTAATTTGTATAATCCATTAACATTCTAAGAGGTGACCTGCGTATGGCCTCAGGAAGCAAATACGTTGAAGCTGCAATTCATTGATTGACCACTAGAGGCTGTTACCAAACACAAGCCTCGACATTTAACTGTATAGCAGAAAAATAAATGTAAAGCATGGAACTAATATGTTTTTATTCAAAAACAGGGACACATTCAGCAGTCTTACAATAGCTACAATAAATTATGTTTCTTAAAAAAAAAGTATCTTAGATAGTTTGCCTAATCGGTTCAAACAATCCATGCATATCCACTTTAGAGCAGCATCCAACCTCTACTATACATTACAGCAGAAATACACCAAAGGAGAGATATTCGGCCTCTGATTGCATCTCGCTTTGGGGCTCTACTTTGGACACCTTGCCTTATTCACCTGCCCTTCCCCAAATACGCTACGATGTTAGGTTTAAATCTAAAAGATCTATCTATAAGCTCTTCTAGATCAAGCGTATAAGCCTAAATCTAACCAGGTGAACTCATGAAGCCTAAGTTCAAATGTCAAACAAGTCTAGCTTTTTCAGGTGGAACTTGGTAATGTATTTTTAATAAGTTTAATAACTAGAGCTTCTACATTTGTTTCGTGCAAGATGAAATTACTGGTTTTAAGCACCTTTCTTTTTTTTCAAAGGACTTCCAGCTGACTACATAACTGTTTACGACACAATAAAACACTTAGACCTGCACAATCACAGTTCTGTCATTTTGATGTGGACAAATATGGAGGATGGGCGAATGCTTGTTCCATCTCTTGACAAAAGAGGCACATGTCGATATCCTGCAATAAAAAAAAGTCATTTTTCTAGCACAACACTAGTCTTTTTTTTTTTTTTTACAGAACCTTGAATATTTTTGGATTTTTTTTATGTCTACTTATATTAAAGTCTCTCACGAGCTAATTTCTTTGTTAAAATTATTTGTTTAATTGATTCAAATAAGTGCACCATGTCTTCAACATATTTTTAAGGCTCATATATCAAAAGTGAGCAGAACCGTTCAGCATATTTTTTTGGCTTTTACTGCATTTTTGAGGCTATAACATTCTCAAAAAAAAAATCTCAGAATTTTTGCACTCGTTAAAATTGGTGATAATTTACTTCTGATTGGGGTTCAAAAAGTGGGTGTGGCAAATGGCTTTATAGCACCACCTAACACATTTCGGCTAATGGTGTGTGAGCAGTGTGTTGTAGGAGAATGAAATAGGTAATCCCGTACTTTAACAAACTCAATCAGTCTTATCTTAAGTTATAAAGATTTTTTTTAACTTTGTTAAATGATATATGCGTATCTAAAAAGCAACCTAGTGTCAGTTATTGCGCCATCTATTCTGCTGTTTTGTTCCACTATTTTAAGCTTGACATTTGGAAGACTTATGTAAGGTACTAAGACCTATCAAAATGTTTATTGGAATAAGTTTCCAAAATGGACAGAAAACCCAATTATTTTGCAAAAAACCCTAAAATTGTAAATTAGTCTCCAGTAAATTAGTTGGTAAACTTTACCAACGTCCTCCAAGCGATGTTCACATTCAATTGCAAGGCTTTTTTACTTTATTAAACTACATGAAATTTCAACATAAAGAAGAAGTTGTTGTAACTCAGCCATGCAATGTCTGATCAGTCCTAAATTTACCAAAAATAGTAACTACTTTATTATTATATTATTATCTCTTTGGATAATTTCGAGCATTTTAGCCACTAAGCAAGTACGTTCCATGTTTAAATTAACTATTTATAGAACATTTAAAAATATTTCTATACATCAAGGATCCAGCACTAACAGTTTATCAAATAATTCATGTTAAATAAAAAACAATTGCTTTAACTGTTAAATTATCAGCGATCATTCATTTCACGCTTGATGAATGCAGTGCATTATGGACAACAAAGATGTAAACAAGGGAAAAAAATGTATCTTCAGTATGAGCTCACCTGGTTGAATACAAGAAAAGGGAAGAGTATACTGCCCTATGAAGTCATTCCTTGATGCTGTGTCATAATCCTCAACCACAAAACGCACCAATGCCAGCTCGGGGGTGTGAATTGTAAACTGTAAGCTTTCATTCCAATTCGGGTTGAATCCTGCCAGAAGAATTTTTGTAAAGTCACGGCAAGCAGCTGAATGTTTGCGCAGTCAACAGTTAGTCCTTTTAGAGTATTTCAATTTCCCATTTAAACGTCACTTTATATGCATTCAAATACACCCAGAACTCTAAAGCTTTTGTCAATATGAGGTTTTTGTTTAGCCTCTATTGTAGAGATTATGCAACAGAGCACATAATCCTCATTTCCTCACCATTGTTGTCAATGTAGTTGGTCTCCTGTTTGGCTTGGTCCAAAGGAACTCCATAAATTTCCACCCTTACTAGAGGGTCAACAATAGACCAGTCTTTTTGCCTCACTTTAGGAAGCTGTTGTCCACTAATAACCTACAAAACAGAAAAGAACTTGGGCAAAAGCAGAAATCTCCACTCAAGTGGTTATAGGAACACAAAACCCTTTTAGTACCCTAACAGAGAAGAGTAAAGGATTATAATTCTCGCGCTCCTCTGGTTTTTCAGGATCAAAGAGCCTCTCTCTGTTCAGGAGGATCTTAGGTTTTAGGACATATCCACTGGAGCCATTCTGAGCAAATAGCCCATCATTAAGGTCCATTTCCATTCCTGCCGTCTGGAAATTTAATGCCACTGAGAATCACAAATGCATCAAAGTAAAAACACTGTCCAATTTAGGACACATCAGCAGTGTTTCCTACTCCACAGGGCTTTCATGCACATTCTTCCACTCAACACCACTCACATTATGAAGAACTATACTGACCAATCTGGCATCCCATGTTCCACATATCCACCGCACAGTAATTTGATGAATCCGTCCTCATTCCACTTGGATACACTCTTGTCAGTTGCCTGCAGTTGTGCCGCACAAAATCTGAACCTGGCAGACATCAATTGAATAATAATAAGTAAAAACTAAATGTATGGTGAGGTGTTTGTTTCAACACTAACAAACACAAATATTTCACCCCTATCAATGAGACACATCTGAAAACAGATTATTAAAGATTCCTCACCCGCTTCCTTTGAATATTTACGAGCTTTAGACTCTGAGAACGATGACATCTCATTAGCCTTCGCAGAGATTTGGGAATGTTCGAAGCTGTGGAAATGAACGCTCTTGCAGAACATGAGGTCTGAGAGCTCCTTGCAAAGATTTTGCTTCGATTTCTACAAAGAAAAGCAAAAGCAGTGAATCAAAAAGAATTAAGCAACACGCAGTTCTCTGCGTGGCCATGTTACCTTGTCATCCGTTGACTGACTATCTTTATTCATTTCTGCAGCCTCATCCTCATCGCTGACTTCATCCGTTAGTGTCCCTGTCTCGTTCCTAATCTTCTTACCTTTCAGCAGGATTTTCTTCTTTAATGACTTGAATAAACAAGAAAGCAATACATACCTTTAAAACTCTTCAAGAACTTAACTTTTAGTACAAAAGAGTGCAGAAAGCTGAGCACTTTTATTCATTTAGTCTGAGCTCACTTCAGGAGAGGGCAGCTGACCAGAAACCTCAGCATCGGTTGAGTCCGTCAGCAGCAGGTCACCCAAAATTTCGTTGAAATGCAGAGCCATGACTTTCTGTTGCTCTATGTTGCAGTGGTTTTCAATAGAGATAATGAGCGGATACTCTGATGCCTGAACATAGAAAAAAAATGGAACTGCTACATTTTTATAGTAGAAATAGGATTTTGAAATATTTCACAACATATGGGTGGACCAGTGGCCCATGGAATACCATTTTATAACAATAATAACTAGATGGCTACCGTTTGTACGCAAACTTTGATGTTGCCTTGTAAAACTGCAGTAAATGGATTGGTTGTCAAGGTAGTGTTTTTGGTTGTTATGGTGAAGTAAGTGACATTGTACCAAATTCCCCATGCCAATATGAGTGACCTAACCAAACACCTATATCTCTATGATTTTCATCAGCTGAGAAATGCCAAAATGGTTGCCATGTCAAACATTCTGGTTGCTATGGACGTGTCAGTGCCATTATATAATATTCCCTTTGTCACTATAAGGTATATAAACCAACCCCTATGCCGTAATCATTTACCAAAGCTGAGATAAGGTTCAGAAAGTTTGGTTGCTAGGGTAAACAGCTTGGTTGCTAGGGAGCCGATTTTTGAACGTGTTACTATGTTTACCATAAACAAACCCACATTTCTCTATGATTTACGTTAGCTGAGATAAGGATGTGTCAAAATCGTTGCTATGTCAAACATTTTGGTTGCTATGGAGGGGTCAGTGACATTATATAATGCTCGCTTTGTCACTATAAGTTATGTAAACCAACCCAATTGCATAGACTGGTAACTTCACGGGTATTTGAGGTTTCTATGATATTTGTATATCAGAAAGAGCACTTTGAAGTAAAAATTTAAAATTAAATTATAAACAGGGGTGGACCCTGTTGGACACCACAAATGGCCAGTGGACTGATTTATTATATTAAGTTGAAATTTAAAATTAAAATAATTAATTTGTATGTTAAATATACAAATCAAACACCATTTTCTGCAAGAGGAATAATCTAGATTTAATTGGTTTCAGTTAGCATCAACAACAACGTTTCTGTTAATATGTCTTGTTTACAAAAACCTTGATTTATATTGATTATTAACAATTAACAGAACATCACCTTAAAGGCATAGTTTGCAATGGTTGCAATCACATCTTTGAGGAGAATCTTAGATGTTAAAGTGTGTCCATGATAAACCACAGGCTCCCCATGAGCTCCATTCCAGCAGTCCACCTCCACACACCTGCAGCCACGTTTCAGAGCTCTGCAGAGGATCAAAGCACCAATTAGACATTATTCAAAATAATACACATTTATTTATTACAAAAAAATGAACACACTGAATGTATGCCTCAACGCTGCTTGATCCTTTAAGCTGGTCCTCCATCAGGTAAGTGTTGTGTGAGGAGGAGATGTAATAGTGGGCTAGAGGCTGCTTCATGTCCTGAAAGATTCCCTGCCGCTCTTGATTGAAGATGGATCCCTCTGATGAAGTGAGGTACATTAGGAACCCATCGATTGACATGGAGTGGTTCATCCTGGCTGCATGAAAAATGAAGTATCTGATCAATCGTTATGTTGTCATTGTGACGAGTAAAGGACCACTTGACTCTTCCCAGCAAACCAATTTAAGCTGCTCCATTATTCAAAGAGCAGCTCAATGGACAATGATCTGTGCATTGGCTGAACTTCAGATTACCATGAAAGTAAATGGCATCCACAACGATTCAGTGCACCTCACAATCAGCTTGATATAACTTTTGTCAAAAACGTTTTGTGCGCGTTTTTGCTAAATCGTGGTTTCTTGAGTGACAGCCATTGACACCAACAGTATTCGTGGGTATTATGTTCTGCTTTCTGCACCAAACGATGCACCAAACATTCATTTACAGCTTTAAATATTATTATTATTAATATGACATAACATCTTACACATTTAGGGACACTAAAGCTAAAGAAAATGGTCTACAACTGCCAAAAATACTGTTACCAGTGTCTGAGGGCTCATAGTGATCAATGAGCTGAAGGGCGTGTTCGTAACTCCTCTCCCCCTCCAGTTGCTCCTCCCTCAGGAACTCCTCCAGATCACACTGGGACAGGATCTCCCCATTACTGGAGTAATCCTGGAATAAATCCAGCACCTCTCTTCTCTCTGTCAGCATCTTGTAAAACTCCACAAACTCCTGATCCTCCAGAGTCCCTGACTCAGACTTATCTGCCATCTGTAAGAAAATACCAAAGAAAACAATTAGATAAAGAGTGGACATCATTCATGATAAAAACGGATGAGTGACACATGATCACCATGAAGAGACAGCACGCATGTTCTTCATTCATGTCTATGTTCATCATCTTCAGAAGTTTTTTGGCTTCCTTGAAATTGATTCTGCCATCTTTGTTTTGATCAGCTTTAGAAAACCAGTCTGAGATCCATCTGAGCGGAGAAGTTAAGGCATTCAACTCAACTTGATAAAGAATTTTGTAAAATCAAATCTAAAGTCTGCGGTCCTCTCTGTATCGCCATCTGTTGATTGAAACCTGGTATTGCAGCTCAATGCACAATGATCTGTGCATAGGTTGAACTTCAGGTTGCCAAATTACCATGAAAATAAATGGCGTCCACAACATTTCAGTGCAACTCACAATCAGACTCTATATCTTAGGAGCTTTAGATTTGCAATTCGTCAAAAAAGGCGCAAATTCGTCATATACAAATTAGTGATTACCAGCAAAAAGCTGAAACAGTGTTAAAATATCATGATATGAAGCAAAATGTGCAATATTCATGCCAGTTTTAATGCCAGATTACCACATAATTAAATAAAAATATTCAAGTCTACAGTTGTTTGGATTATTGTCATCCAACTATCTTGCGAAGTACAGCTATTCTGATCACTATGACACGGATACTGGTCAAGTCTGGTGCTCTCATCAATGTTCTCCATGTTCTGCATAAGCCCCCGGATGCCCTGGATCCAGACCCGTGCATCGTCTGCTGACTCAGCTACTAGATCCAGGTTTCCTTTACGTCCACGGAACACAAGCGTGAAGCAGCGATCAGCTGGAAACTCATCAGCCACCCCCAGGAGGGCCTCGGACTGATGGCCCTCACGAACAGCTTCCACATCACTGATGGCAACTGAAAAATACAGAATCATTTTGGTTATATTTATTTTACATTATAGTAAGCTATTTCGGTTGGTAATTCTTTAGTAATTAGTGCTTCAAAGTGTAAGTGTAAATATAAATGAGATTATTTTAGTGATGGAAGTGTCCCTTAAATGGCAAATTCTTCAGAAAAATTTGATTCGGAAAACTCACATTAATGGTAGATTTAAGTAAATAATGTAATTTTCCATTAAAAACTGTAAATGTGAGCACATGTTACTTTAGTGTGGAGTAAAAACTGAAGAACATAATCTCTGTCTAGTTTTAATAATATTTTAGTTATATTTAATCCCAGAATCAATTACTCACGGCTATAAATTCCATCGGGCTTGTGTTTTCTCTGTTTACCACATTCCTTTGTTGCATCTAACCACTCACTCAGTTGTCTACTACATCTTTATCTAATCTCCTTGTTTCCTACTCAACCTATCAGTGTCCTGTTCCCATCTGCACTCTCCATCGCTTCCTGCCTACTTGGATCTCCTGTACTCCTTGTTCTAATTCTTCTGGGTTCTACATCTCTCCATCTGTGGACTGCTCCTGGAACTACTCACCTGCTACTTACCTAAACTCCCATCACCATATCTGAAGACATGGGTTCCCCTGCTTCCTGCCTCTGCTTAGATAGAACTTTTGGTTGCTAAGTTCAAAAACCAAAACTCTATGATTTTCCTGAGATAGTGAGATGCCAAATTGGTTGCTATGGTTAACAGTCTGGTTGCAATGAAGTGGTCAGTAATATTGTAATGTTCCATGATGTCATAACATTTTTTTTATTTGTTACTATGATTAACATAAACCTTATTTTTTTCTCTATTATATTTCATCTTGAAGATATTTTTGTTGCCCTTTGCCATTTTTTTCAATGGCCTTTTGCACATCGATTGGTACATTTCTGTACAAACTGATAACCTCCACAAAAGTGATCTGTTTGAGGTTTCTATGAGGTTCTCAGTTTGAGTTACAGCATTACAAAGTTTGATCTCATGCCAAGTCTACGGGAAATTTCCAAGAATTCTCAGGTATTTCCCAGAATTTCTTTAGTAGCATAAGTTTGAAAAGATATAGCTTCCTGAGTCAGGCCAATTTGGACGTTTTGGCAAAGTTTGGTGGCTGTAGTATGAAAAATCTGATTAACAATACGTTGACTTCCTAATTAGTTCAAATGACATTTACTGGAAAACAGGAACAGCCATTATTTACTCATTGTAAATGCTCTAGTAATTCTTGCTTTTAGTAAAACTTACATGTAGAATATGTGTTTATTGCCCAGCTGGACTTATATGCAACAGTCTTGCAGTCGTCCTGCAGTTTATAATGCCGCTGACGCTTCCACAAGCGAGACTTCACCTTACGGAGAAACATTCCTGCCTTCAACGCATCAAGCTGTTTCTGCCCCAGCTCGCCTGTCAGCAAGCAAAAAAAAAATGTGCTTGGGAAAGACACGCAAATACATTTAAAGTAGTTTCAGAAATACAACTTACAGCCCTTTCGAGGTGTTTCCATTTTCCACAGTGCATCTACCATTGGAAACACAAACAAAAATACAGAGTTGACAATAGTAATCAGGTAACTTTCATGCTTACACATTCCTTAAGTATTACAACCTTAAAACTGCTTTATTTTCAGATATTTGTATATTGTATATTGAACAAACTAAGATTTCCCTTTTCTCTTGTATTTCCAGACATGCTAAAAATATGTTAACAGCCTTTTTGCCTAACCCTGCCCTATTGTATAATGAATGAAAGCAATGTAGTCAAGGATAATCTTGCTAAATGAAGTGGTCCAGTCGGACTAGACAAGCAGTCATGAGTCATGGCTCTAAATATGTCTCCATTAGGTTCTGTTGCATCCTGTAGAAACCAAGCGGAATCTAATTTGTGGAATTAACCCCCTGCTATTTTGGTGGTTGAAATTAATGCATTTTAAATAGTATTATGCATCTTGACACCCAAAATAGAGACTTTTCCATTAAAGGAGATATTGTTCCAAGAGGAGTATAAACACATCAGCTCTACAGTCTAATGAATACAGCACACATTGGATAGAAGCAGTCAATGCTGACACAGTAATCCTCTTAAAGCACAGCAAAAATGTTTACAAGGGAGCAGAAGGAGAATGGGGGATGAGCAGAACTCACCGGACTAAAGGAGGTCGGATAAAAGCATCTGATATGCAGCAGACAGCGACTCTGTTGTGTCTTTTCTGCTGTATGTGAAGTCGCTCTGGTCCGGGCTGCTTCCACACTCTGGTAAACTGCCAGCCTCCTTCCAAAAGCCCATCCTCTGCTCTGCCTCATTCCTTTCCAGACACTCCCACTGTTCCTGACTCATTGGTGCGAATGCTCTGTTTCTTCCACTGGGGAAATAAACACACGAATGTAAACTATTTCAAATAAGAAGAATGAAAAGCTAATTTAATGCGAGTCAAAATGTAGATTCCTTATTGCTGAAACACAGCCTTCATTTACATTTTCATTTAAATGAACTAATTTGGCAGAGCTAACAAATGAGGGAAGATACAAATGTAAGCAAAGTATAGGAATACAACAAACTCTTGCAATGACATTTCAAACACAGCACCTCAGAATTGTTTTGGAAGTTGAATTTGTGAAACGTGCATTTTTTAGAATTGAAGTATGTTACACCAAAAATTTGCATTATGCCCTAGGTTCAGATTATATCTTCAGGATATCTTATATATACTTACATTTTTGCAGGTATTTAAGCTTGAGTGAAACCAGCATGGTCTCACCAGTGGAGACATAGTTCTTGTGTTTTGGTCCCCAGGGACAGCCAAAGCACTCTTCAGGCTAAATCCATCCAAGGTCACCCAGATTTCCTCAAATAGTGACATTAACGTTAAATCTTCCTCGAGGTTAAAGTCTGCTCACATTAACTCAAAAGCAGAGTGTGGTTAGATCGTGTTTCAACACAACAGGGATGTAAAAATACTAATCACTGCTAGAAAAATATGCTAATTTGATTCATATGTTACAATAATTCAAATGCCAATGTTGTTTTTACCTGTTGCGCTGTAAAACTGTGTTATAAAAAAATTGTCGACAGCATAGTTTTAGTGTGTTTGCTCAAAACTGGTACACAAGGAAGGTTCTCTCTATTCAATATTGTGAGAGAAAACACAGCATTTCATAGGAAACGCCTTCTTCTGATTGGCTGGTTCCAGGAGTGATCCAAAGCGGTGAAGACTACAAATGCATTCAGAGATGTCCATCATGTTAAAAAACAACATAAGTGGCCATCCTTGATCTTCCTTCTGCAGCTGCCCCTCCAAACACCAATCCAGAGACACCACCAGGCACCAGCAGCTCAGGACTGACTAGAATATTCAAGTTGTGAACAAGACAAAAAAAGAACAGTCAGCACTTGCATCCGTTGTGGTGAACACACTTGAAAAGACCATCAAGTGACCTGTTGCAAGTCCTGCTGGACACACCCACGTGCACACAAACACACTAAAGAGTTTAATTGTTAAGTTCCCCATCCATTCTCAACTTTTGTACCATTGTTTGACCAATGTCTTTTGTACTTTTCATATTGTGTCGTTGTACTCTAATGCAATTTGGTTCATAATAAATTATATTCAGAAATCTGATGGAGAATAGACTATTTACAGAACAAACTCTTTCTCACACACACAATGTTATACTCCATTAAACTTCATATACCGGTCAGAAATTGCAAAGTTTTTTTGCACAGGTTCTCAAGGGTTAATGGATCAACATAGTGATCAGCGGTAAAAATATCAAAATTTACCGCTTGGTGTCGTGGCTTTGCAATCAAAAAAGTTCATTATAATGGATATCAATGGGGCAAAAATAACGTTGAACAATAAAGAAAATCTGGTGCAACACAAAAACTAAAAATGCATTAATGCCAATGTTTTTACTGTTTGACAGACTGTGATAAAAGGTAAAAAAAAGGCCGCCATCATTTTTCACATTTTAAATAAGTAAATTTAAAGGTAGATTTAAGCAATTAAAGGGGAAAATCTTGGATTTTTCTATTCAGCAACTTAGTTCTCTGGTACATATACATCTATGTACATTTCAGCCACAAACTTTACGAAAATGTGGTGAATTTGCATTTTTTTGAGTAGCATCTTCACAAAAATGTGTAAAAATAAAATGTCACCAAAAACCACTCCTTTTGAACAAACAGCAAAAAACGTTGTGGCCAAATTTAGACTAATAGTCACCCCAAAGTGTCAGAAAACGTCCCCAACTGCACATTAGGGTTAATTTAAACATACATGTTTTTCAAAAGGTTAATATCGTAATAAATATCTATGGTTAATATAATGCGCACATGTCGCTGTTGATTACAGACGCCGGTGATGCACGTTGAAAAGAAACGTTGTTTAAGAGAGAAAGAGCGCCTTTCAAGCGTTTTTAACGGCTTTGATCACATGGTTCAACTCACGTGACTCCCCGTGACCATCATGGCTGCCACCTCCGTTTTCCAGAGAGTGAGAACTGGCTCGAAAATTGGAGCTCAGTATGATCAAGAGGGCAATCTTATCAAGGTAACAGTTCATTTACAGTGTTAATATGTAATAATCGTCCGTCTGCGTATAGAATCCGTCAAATAGCTTTAAAATACTACTTAATGTGTAAGCTAAATATAAATGTATTATACATTTTATCATAAATAAATTCACAATGCAATTCATGTATAACGTACAATATTGTTTATATTTTTGCCAAATATACATATTTGCACAGAGTTCAAATACACATAGGAAAAATTCACATATCTTCAATTATATTTAATGTGGATAAAAGTAGACTGAGGACTATATTGAATGTCCTGATGCTTATATATAGTTATATAAGTATTTTTATTATTACAAAGGATAATAATTTGCAGATTTAGTAATCTGTTTGTGGTTGATGGACAGGTGGAGACGCGTGAGGATGAGGAGCAGAATATCAAGCTTGCAGAGATCTTGGAGCTGTTGCTTGCAGCAGGTTATTTCAGAGCACGCATCAAAGGACTGTCACCGTTTGACAAGGTACATAAGTGTTTACATCATGCGCCCCTGTTTTCCACACCACAATGAACAGCAGCCGCTCTTTCTTTAGGTGGTTGGAGGGATGACCTGGTGTATAACTACGTGCAACTTTGACATTGATGTTGATCTGCTCTTCCAAGAGAATTCTACTATCGGCCAAAAAATGTGAGTGACAAAAATGTCAAATGGACTATAGAAGGTTGATAAAACATATCATAACAAATGTATGATTTATTTTTTTCATCACATGAAGAGCTTTGACGGAGAAGATTGTGTCCGTTCTCCCCAGAATGAAATGTCCTCATCGATTAGAGCCTCATCAGATCCAAGGCTTGGATTTCATCCACATATTCCCTGTTGTACAGGTGTGTAAATGAAAAAAAAAGAGCTCCTGGGAATAGATTTGGATCGTATTTGAAATATTTCTATTGATACCTATTATATATCTATTCTCAAGTCTTAGGCATTGAGCATGTGTCTAGAGAAATGATAAGAATTCTTACGGAGGATCTTTTGTGGGGTTTCTAGTGGCTGGTGAAGAAGGCCATTGAAACGCGTGAGGAAATGGGAGATTATGTCAGATCGTACTCCATCTCTCAGTTCCAGAAAACAAACACTTTTCCAGAAGTGAGACCACAACTTAAATTGGAATTTAACTTAAGGAAAAATAGTTACAGCTCTATGTGTAAATTGTTCATTTTAGGATGAAGAGTTTGCATCAAGAAAAGAACGAGCCATCAGCACCGTTGAGAATGTTTGTGTAAGCATCCAACAAATCCTTAATAAATGTATAATTACAGTGCGTTTTAGTAAATGATACAAGTGTTCCTCTCAGCATTTGGTAATAAATGGTTTTGTGTAGGCACTGTATGCTCCTCAGAGACGATACAGACGGCAAGATGACGCAGGTGAACTGCTGGATGAAGAGTCTCGAGTACATTCAACCTTGCTAGAATTTGGCAGGTACACCTCCACCCCTCACCCCTCACTAACGTCTATATTTATACATTTTAAATATTGTTTTAGTGATTAGATGAGAGTTATATCTTGATTGTAGTGTCATTTTAATACCCAAGAAATCTTTCATATTACGCCTGTTTGTGTCTTTTGAGTCAGGAGCATCTTTTTATCTGGTTCAACAGGTTATAACATATAGTTAATATAAAACTAACAGTTTTTGTGCAATTTCCTGGTTTTGTTTCATTACAGCTATGCTCATAAATTTACACAAAATGGAGGATTTTCTGATATCTTGACCATTTTTCAGAAAATATAAGCATTTTTTACACTCTTGGGTAGTTGTTGGGTGAAGCCATTTATTGTAAAGCAACTGTGTTTATCATAATGACAACAGAAACTTTCCAAATGACCCTGATTGGGCTGCTTTACCAACAGAGAAGATAAGGAACCTCATTGACAACTACCTCAAAATGTGAGGTGATCAGGGTCATTTGGAAAGTTTCTGTTGTCATTATGGGAAAAATTGTGGTATCATTCATATTTTCTGGAAAATGTTCAAGTAAGCATAAGTTTTGTCAGGGTATCCGCTTATCTGTTGAAATACAAAATGCTAAAGGTACAATCTGTGTTAACACTCCCATTTAAAACAATTGGGGAAAGAAATGACAATTAAAGACAAAAATAAACATGTAGCATTCTGAAACATCTCCCAATCTTTGATGACCAAATGCTGGCGATTTTTCTGGTTCTGTTTAAACATATTTTGCTAACATTTCCAGTAGCTATTGTGTACTGACACTATTTTCTCATGCGTCAGTTGGTGGGTGGAGCTTGAGGACTGGACTTTGCTCAACAAGATATTTTTAGGGACAAATACTCAAGCAAATCTTCAGCTGTTTTTAATGTTTTAAATTGTAAAATATTAATATTTTATATATTTAATATTTTAATAGTGGACGGTGCACAGGACATGTAAACACGGTTGCGCAGGGTGACGCAGGTTCGAGTCCCGAGCCTGTCGTCTTTCCCTTTCTCTTTCTCCGCCTTTCTTCCTGTCTCCCTCTACTGTCCTGTCTTTTGAAATGAAATAAATAAATATATTTTGTAGACTTTTAATGCAATTTTACAACAAACATGCCTCTTAATAACCATACCAGCAATAGTGTTTAAGATATTTAGTATATGTTATTTCGTTCCAAATTTTGTTTCTCATTCATTCTCTCATTTTGAGTCATTGTGTCTGTCTCTCTAAGCCTCAACCAAAGCTACCAATTCCTGTACTCCTCTGATTCTTCAGTCCCTTCCTTATTTCTTTCAATCTCTGTCTTTTCTTTGACTCATTAGTCCATGTCTTCTCATATCCCACTACATCCAGTGAGTATGAACAAGATTTGGATTCTGGGAATGAACTTTTGGATTTTCCTTTTGGATTGCATCTGGATGTTTCATTAATTTGTCTGAAGTCTGGTGTGTTTTGAAACAACTCTTTGTCATGAGCGGCATGCTGTATGTAAAGTGATCATAAGGCATTTTTCTGTTTTCTAGGCGCTATGGCTTCAGCAAACAGTCAAAATCAGGCGCAGTGAGTGTCAAATGTTCTTTTTATCCTCCCTTAAATGTTAAGATAATGTGAACAAGAAAGAAAATAGATGGTAAATTCTGTATCTGCTGATGAAGCACTGCAAAACTAAATATTTTTCAGTGAAATATGTTTGTTTATACTGGCTCGAGAACTCCCCCTGTGTCCGAATAGAGTGCAGATGGACATGAGGGCGTGGCACTAATCTTTGCTCCGTTTGACTGCACTCTGCTTTGATCATCTGATGATCTTCCAGCAGGCGACTGAGCAGAAGCAGGGCTCGGCTTCAGGAACACAGGCTATTCCTCCTGGAATGGCACAAGTGTCTGAAGAGGAAGATCTGGAGGCTGCAGAGGAGGTCAGTTTAGGTCATGTGACATGGGACTAGTCCACTTGCTGTAATAATCGACGATCAGTTAATTTCACATCAACCAAAGAGCTTATCCTTCTCTTTCAGCTCAAAATCAAGGCTTTGATGACAGGAATGGCAGCCATGGCATCAGAGGAGGTGCATCTCTAGAAGTTACACACAATTACAACAGGGAATATTTTAATAAGCATAAGTAAATATAAAAATGTAGTACTAAGAATTTTTGGACTGGATTGTACTGCTCACTCGTGACGACTTTGACGATTTTTTTTATCGTTAAATGGGTTTTTTTTGCAGGGAAAGCCGTCAGCCAGTACAGTCGGGCAGATTGTTGGACTCCAGTCTGAAGAGATCAAATTAATTGCTACGGAATATGCTGAGAAGGTGACTACGGCTACGCTTAATTTGGAGGTGAAAAGAGTGTAACTTATTCTCCTTAATGTTTGGGACTGGACAGGTGGAGCGCTCTGCAGATGATAGACAAGAAAGATTTGGTCCTGCGCAGCAACACCAGCGTCAACTGGCATCTCTGAACAAACAGATCACTCAAAAGACTAAAGAATTGGAAGAGGTGACGCATGCTCAGATTCTTAACCTTCTTATATTGATGGTAGTATTGAAATTCTTTTTATTCATTCCAGTTACAAGCCAAACAGCAAGAGGCAAGAGCTGTATGTGAGGATGCTAAAGAGAAATTAGCTGAGGTACACTTTTGCTAATGCGCTGACAAATCGTCACATTTTCTTGTACTGTCAGTATATCTACAACCAACCTTGACATCGTATGGTTTTCAAAATAAAAATGTATAGGTATTCATAATAAAATATTATTTAATTATGTGTATTTTGCATACAATGTAGCATGGATTTTACCTCACGCTTCCCACTTCTCTGGTCTTCTCTTTTAGTTTTTAGGGCAGTCACAGAGTTTTAGATTCCTCCATAGATTTTGTAATTGAGTATTTATGCATAACCCAAGTCAGAAGACTTTTAACAGAAAACACAGCTTTATTTAGCTTAAACAATATATGCTATTAGCTAAAACATGCTGCATTGAGAACAAATAAAATTGGCGTGTCTGGGGTTGGTAGGTGTGAGTCTTTATTCAAGCAATGTGTAACTTCCTGTTGTGATGTACAAATATGTACTTCCTGTTCTATCTCTCTATCTAGTCAATAGGATTCTAAATTTTTTTTTCCTATTACAATTTTTTTTAAGGTTTGAAGTCTATAGAGATTTACTAGACCTTGCTTCTTACTGGGTCATCCCTTTGTTTGCCATTTTCATGCTTATAGTGAGAGGTGTGATGAAAAGTCTTTATTTAAAAAATCAAACAATCCATTCTTTTTTTTTCTCAAACCTAGTTTTTTAGAGAGTACTAACAAAATGCGAACGTAAAAACACTTATTTGATGGACTGTATACAGTACATGCAGAGTGGTACACATTTATGGAACAGTATATAATAAAAAAGTGTGATTTGTAGGCTACTGCGCAGACTGAGAAGCTGGATGGAGAGTTGAGCTCACTCGAGGACCTTGAGTCTCAGGCGGATACGGGGTAATTAAAGTTAATGCCTTCCGAGGTTCCGAGTCACTTTAAAGAGTGATTTCATCTTTCTAGGTTGCTGGAAAAGCTGCGAGCTTTGGTGGCCATGAATGAAAACTTGAAAGAACAAGAGCAAATGTTCCGCTCACACTGTCGCGTATGTTACCAATCAGCTATGCTGAATTTGTTTGCTGGTTTCAGAGGAAATAAATGGTAAATGTGTTTTATTTCTGTTGAACAGGAGGAAATGACCCGTCTGCAACAGAACATTGAAGATTTGAAACTGGAGTCTGGAGACGATGGAGATGATAAAAAGGTTTTTGTGACTAACTACAGAAATATATATATACATGTCTCGTGTACCTCTTGGGGTCTGAAACATTCCAAATCTTAGTTGCTTAGAAACAGGTTCTCTTCAGAGTAATTTGTCTCATATTTCACTTTGGTTTTGTGCAGGAGAGGAATCTTTTGATTGATCAACAGTATGCCGCAGACAGAGAAAAGCTGCAGAAGATCCGTCTCCTCATGGTTGGATAAGTTTAACTTCTGCTTGGAAGATTAATTTTTTTCCCCTATTTTAACTCTGCTGCCCCTTGCAGGCTCGGAGGAACCGTGAGATTGCCATCCTGCAGAGAAAGATCGATGAGGTTCCTAGCAGAGCAGAGCTAACTCAGTATCAGAAACGCTTCATTGAGCTCTACAGCCAAGGTGAGCTTTTAGTCAGCATTAGGGGGGAGGGGGGGGGGCGGCGGATGGGTGGTTGCAGTGCAACACTGAGACTTAAAAGCAGCTTTAACTAATGAGGCTGTTCACACCAGACAAACACTGACGGCATGTGAAAAAAATTTGTTTGATAAAACGCTCAGATTGGCTCTTTTGTTTCTTGTCTGAAGCTGGTGGAACTCGCGGACAAACTCTTTTGACGAGCTCAAAGTTGATGAAAAGACAGTGTAGTTTCCATTTGATAGTCATTATTTTTAAGTAAGCATTTAACAATATATTTATTTCTCTAGCAAAGGTTAAACAACCCCATTTTAAATTGTGTTTGATTTGCAACGGCTCTTTGCGTTATGCATATTGCCCTTTTTAAATGCTATTTTCGTAAAGTTGTTCACACTATAAGGATTTGTTATCCCTTTTTTCACTTACATTAGAAATTCTCTTTTCTGAATAAACACTACAATGATTTCAATAATATTAACAGCTAAACACTAATTGTCTCATCCTCTGCTAGAGACTATTGGATGCAGCCAAATTCGATGTCTTTTCATGTGAAACTTAGTAGATTTAGAGCTGCTCCAGTTATCCATGGTTTGTTTGCCAGGGAATGGATATTGTAACTATATTTACAGACGGTTAAACTTCTTAGTTTTTTTTTTTGTTGATATTCTTTGACATGCAAATTTGAGCAGGCCCCCCATGTGGCCAAGAGTGGCTCTGAGCTTAAGAGCTCGCTAATGTTAGGAAACATTTAGAGAGCAAATACATATTTAAATACGCCTGACATTGGAGGGGAAAAAAGGTTGGGCATGTGTAGACCTTTACTCTGGTTAATTGTGTGCTTACAAGGTATCTTTAATGCCTAGTAAAATAATATAATTATATTTAATATCCAAGTAAAAACCTAGCGGATCACCTATTAGAGGCAGAGCTGTCTTTAAATAGAAACGTGATGAAAAATAGCATCGTGAAACTTGGACTGGATTTTTAAACTGGGTTGACTACCAGTGCACTGAAATGTGATCCTTCCCTCTGCACCGGCTTCATTCAGAATTCATTTGAAGGTTCTTTCATCGGTTTTGTAGGATTTAAATGTCTTAGCTCCACAATATCTGACTGTGCTTTTTAATTCTCTGAACCTGGCATTGCATTCTTTGGATATGAAGCTGTTACGGGTCCCTAAACCTAAGCCCAAATCCAAAGGTAATGGGGCTTTCTCAAGGTCTACTTCAAGAATCTGGAATGTTCTTCCCACAGATTTAGAAAGCACAGATTTTTTTTTTTTTTGGCCAAAAATATTTCTTCTCAGCTCTTGATCCACCCTGTTGCACACAGCAGCTGTGAGCATTCCTAAAGGCCAGGGTGCTAAGTTGGGAGAGAGCAACTCCAGATCCTCAGTTCATCTTTGGTAGGCCACAACAGTTGCTTTTGCAATATTTGACTAATGATTTCATTTATATTTCAGTTTCTGCCACACACAAAGAGACAAAACAGTTCTTCACCCTCTACAACACCTTAGATGACAAGAAGGTCTATCTGGAGAAGGAGGTATGCACTGTTTGGGAAAGTTGCATGTTTGGATGTGTACTGATACTGAGAGTCAAACCTTTATTTTCCCTGAAGGTTAACCTGCTAAACTCTATTCATGATCATTTCCAGCAGTAAGTATGGATTTCAGATTTTTACACTCTTAAATGTTGGACTGTTTGACTGGCAAATGTAGATCAGATGTTGTGCTTATGTAGGGCCATGGCTTCTTCAGGAGGGAAAGAACAGTTTCTTAGACAAATGGAGCAAATCGTGGAGGGAATCAAGCAGAGTCGCCTTAAGGTACAAAATGAATTGATTCTTTTAATGAAGCGTGGCACTTATTTACCCACATTTGTGTTCGTGAAGATGGAGAAGAAAAGACAGGAGAATAAGATGCGGAGAGATCAGCTGAACGACGAGTACCTGGAACTGCTGGACCAACAACGACTGTACTTTAAAACAGTGAAAGACTTTAAAGAGGTAGATGGATTTATCATCCATGACTAAATCAGTTCTGCAGTCATCTATAGAAAATGACAATGTGTATCTGTGTCTATTTCAGGAGTGCCGCAAGAATGAGATGCTCTTATCTAAACTGAGGACAAAGGGAGCTTCTTAACAGCTGGATGTTAGTTTTTTTCAGAAGAAACTCACACGCAATTAACTTTACTTAAGATTCATCTTAACTGTATGAAATTCATGGTGAGGTTTGTAACCAAATTTGTTTAGAATCTTGATGTTTAAAACATTAAATACTTTATAATTACTTTCCCAAAGTTTTGCATTCGGATACAAAACTCCTGCTGTAAAAAAAGCTTAGCAGCAGCAAAATTGTCCATTCACTACAATATTTATAATGGGAATATTAAGTACTTGTTTTGAACAGAGTAATATAATTTTTGACATTTAAAATTGTTAGTAGGCCTTTACCGCAATACAAAACAGCTTTACGCTTGAATTACAGGTGAATACACGATTTAATCCCAGTGAAACATGACATTGAAGTCTGTCACGTCCTGGACACGCTGGAAATTCAACATGCAAATTTTTCCACTGGCAACTAACCCCACCCACTACTTAATGACTTGCTATATTAAATGATTTACTATAGAACTAATTTAAACTGTAGAAATGCTCACTCAAATTAACTTTATAGTAATACTAACAGGATTTGATTCATGAGTGATCGAATAACTCACACATTTGACCTCTCTAAATTGATGCCTCATTGTAAGACATTGTTGGACTTTCAGCTTTTTAATCTGGAATTAAAACGATAGCGTGTTAACTTTCAAGCAGCTTTAGTTGGTACATTTGAGCTTGTTACACGCAGACAAAGTCTATAAAATAGTTTATATTCATGTTTGATTAAAACAAAGTCCAATAAACTGAACAAATTTAAATAGAGAAAATATTTCAACCATGTGACTAAAACAGATCTTTTTCTTAGGGTAATTTCCAATAAGCAATACCATCTATACATAAGGGTATCTTTTTATTGTGTTGCTGTATATTTCTGTACAAACATGGAATGCAGACTGATCCAAGCTCGAACCACACAACTGAGAAATGCTTAAATACAGTCGACAAATGTGTTTACGCCTGGTGCTTACTCCTGACACCGAAAGAGGTGAATAACACAAAACACGTCTCACTCTCAACGGGAAAACTGTCTGCCATCTTTGCGTCCTTTGCTCACATGCTTGAAGATCTTAGCCTTGTGAACATTCTTAGATTTCTGGTACCCGAATCCTCCACCACCACCTCTTTTCTGCAGCTTGCCACCTTTACTACTGTGAACATCTGAGAGAGGCAAGAATTAAGGAATGGCACTGGGATTCGTTGGATTCAACAAAATTATGTCTGAATAATTATACAAAACTGACGCATCTCTGAAACATTTAATTTGAACAAAAAATAATAGGCAAGGCTTAAAATGTCTAAATATTACAAACATTGCGTCACTCAAATAACAGTTTAGTAATAGTTTACAAATGGCAGAACACTGAGGGTGAACCAGTTTCGAAAGGATACTGAGGTCTACAAAAGGCGGTACTGTAAATCCAAAGGACATCGCCACCTTTGGCAGGTTGAGTGTCTCTACGTTGTAGATCTGCTTGAGGGAATGCGAGTCGTATGCTCGGACGTAGGACTTATAGGCTTCCTGAGCAGACTTGTGAAGGTAGTAGTTCTTCTCAATCAGCTTCTCCAACTGAAAAGACAAAACAATAAAAACCAATCGACTTCACCGACGTTAACATGCAGAGGTTTGTGAGTCTGAAAACGAATCGTCACCTGTGACTGAATATCAGAAATCTTCGTCCAGGAGAATTCAAACTCACTCAGAGGAACCTGTGAATGACAAATGAAAATAATTTAATCTACGTCACCTGTAAATGTTTTGTTTTAAGATATTACATAATTAACCCTACCTTAAGAAATAAAATGTATTTCCTAGTATGTTTTTTTTATATAAAGCAGCATAGTTCATTGAACCCCATTAGATGAGTAACATTTCAGTTTTAATTCAAATATTCTATTTCAAATCTTTAGTTTTTCAATGTTGCATCATAATGTAAAGGACATATGCAGGACTACGTTTAAAATACCAGTTGAAAACTTTAACCAACCTGTAATAGAAAAATATTTAGAATCTTATCGTCTGAAAATAGGAATTTACATCTCAACAGGAAGTTACATGTTTCTTCAAAAGGCAGCACACCTGCTCTTTCAGCCCCCCTCCCCCCACCCAAGCTTCTTTATACCCGTCTTCAGTGTTAAAAGTTAGATAAAGCCACGTTTTCTAGTTCATCTTTTTAAATCTTGCTTCCAGAGTCTTCTGTAAAGGGTATAATAAATATTTCAACAGATTTTTCTTCAAAACAAAGTTTTGTATGAGGTACAACACATGTAAAACGTTACGTATGCTTTAATTGTACAAACGGCCACAAAAAAGTTAAATAAAAAGAAATCCATCAGGAGGTCTTTTAAAATTGTACAATTAATTATGTTATCAAATGGTTGACTTCCAAAACAATTATAGTATTTTTATACATACCATTGTATAAAAAAATCTGTTTTGATTTGTTTATGTTGAAATTTTACAGCTCAAACATGTTATATGACATATATATATATATATATATATATATATATATATATATATATATATATATATATAAAAAACACCTTAAAAATTGCAATTAAGACTTTGTGATCACTTTTTAAAGACCTTGATTTTTTCAAAATTGAAATGCAGCAGGTTTGATCTGATTACATGATCTACGCCAAGCTGCACTGAAAGTGTCCTCACCAGACCTAGGGAACAGCGGAATTGTTTCCAAAATGCTAAAGCACTACTTTTCTTGGGAAAATGGAGGATGAGCCTATGTCAAAGAAAGTGTAATCAAAGGGCAATCACCATATGAAGACTAATCCTCTAGAGGAATTCCAAACTCCGTTAAATAAACAATCACAGCACTCTTACTTTAGCCTGTTTGAGGAATCGCAGGAACCCCAACTCCTCTGGTCTCAGGATCAGGAGTGCATGTCCTCTGCCATCAATTCCACGGGCTGTTCGCCCAACACGATGGATGTACTCCTAAAACATCGATAAAATCTTCACATACATCCACCACTGATCCCAAAAACCTCAAATGTACAATAAGGGACGATGGCTGTACCTTTGGATCATCCGGTGGGTCGTACTGAACAATCCAGTCCACCTCTGGGATATCCAGGCCTCTAGCAGCTACATCCGTACAGAGGAGAATACCAGAGTCCGCGTTACAGAACTGGAAAAAGGTTGTGGTTCTCTTCGTCTGTTTCTGCTTCCCCTGAGAGATGGAGAAGACGCAGTCAAACTCTGAACTCTAGATCATCGATTATGTTCAAGTGTCCCAGTCTCACGTGAATCGCCATGACGGGCAGGTCGATGTAATTGAGGAGCTCATAGTGATACTTCACAGACATGCAGGACGAGAAGAAAACCATCAGCTTCTTCTTGCGATTCTTCTTCAGAAACGTGAAGAGCAGCAGGAAGCGCTTCTCTGAAGGACACACGACATATCCCTAGCAAGAAAATAAAGTTTCTGTTGAAGTCAACATGTCTTGTTGAGGTGGAAATGGAACATTTTTTTTTTTACTTGTTCTAATCCTTCCACAGTTGCCGTGTCTTTGTTGTCATCCACTCCGACATAAAGTGGTTCTTTCTTGAGTGAGATTCGAGCAAGATCCTCCACTTTACGGGTCTGCGTTGCTGAAAATAGCATGGTCTGTCGTTTTTCTGCAGTAGAAGCAAATTAGTTTAATTTAATATCAAAGTGTTTTGGTGCAGGCAACTACTGTTCAAGCTCAGAATTGAGAGAAGTTGTTATTTTATGGTTCCAATAAAGCTGATCTCAAGTTTATTCTATGATTAAATGACTGTTTCTCACTCGGAAGAAGTTTGATGATCTGCTTTAGTTCCTCCTCAAAGCCAACCTCAAGAATCCGATCAGCCTCATCAATGATCAGACACTGGAGATTCTTAAACATGAACCCAGGGGTTTTCTGCAGGAAGATTAACAGAGCTTCAATATACCCAAGTCATGTGAAGAAGCTGAGCAGTTGAAGAAAGGTACCTGCAGGTGATCGAGGAGTCTACCAGGGGTGGCCACCATGATATTCACTCCATTACTCAGTTTCTGAGCTTCAGCTGACCGATTGCTGCCTCCCATGATGAGGCCGTATGTGTGCGCGTGATGAGTCATCAGCTCCTTCAAAACGCCGTACGTCTGCATGGCTAACTCTCGCGTGGGGGACAGGACAATCACTCCAGTTCCTGAACATAACAGACAGCCATGCCATCTACCAACAGCTTGCTCTGACATGTCCGATACCAACTATTCACTTACCGTTTCTAGGCATAAATTTTAGTTTGTAGATGAGCTCGATAGAAGGGATCAGGAACGCTAAGGTTTTGCCACTTCCCGTTTTAGCTGCGGCCAAAACATCTCTGGTGAATGAGATCGAACAAAGCCAAAATGTTACACCAAATAAACATCTCAATGATTTCAAGAGCATGACCGTCTCACCTCCCCTCCAGCAGGGGGCGTATTGTTTTGTGCTGGATCTCAGTCATTGTCTCAAAGCCCATCTCCTTCACTCCCTTCAGTGTGTTTTCACTGACCACCTCAGACAAAGAGGCAAAAGACATGTCCTCAAAGGCACCTGAGGAAGCCACCGCAGAAAAAGTTTTTAGACACTTGGGTTGGGACAATAGATTGATATCGGTAAAGTATATCACAATATCAGCATGAGTTGGAAGACAAAGCTGCACGCTGTGGCGTACAAATTTAATTTGCTACCTCCACCTCCCCAAACATCCTTTTTGTCCTGGTAACCGTAAACTAAGGCCACACCATGCAGTGCATGAGCTGTAAATAGTCAGGCCATTCATTCTTTATGAAAGTTTTTAACACCACGGATGCAATATACTTTTGTCCACACGTCAATTTCATGGCGCTGTTTATTCCTTTTGGTTAAACAATTTATTTGTCCACCATTTATCTGTTAAAATCACTATTTACAAACCCAAAGAAACATTTGCCTTCAATGGTGATTTTTATTTAATGTGATGCACTTAGCAACACATCTGATTGGCAAAACTTTAATTTCCAAGATAAGTAATTGAATTTAAATAAATAAATATTTTTATAAATATAAGATCATTTATAAATATTACACTTTTTGGTTCGTAAACAAAATATATTAAGCTAAATGTTTTTCACATAATTGATGGATTGATAAAAGTAATGAGTAGGATGTCTTATCAATTGCATAATTTTAAAGTTTGTCTTTTCCCACTGTTTTTATAATGTATTATTTTAGTCTCTCTATAATAACTGTTGACCAATTATTGTTACAAAATAATAAATGTTAATAATATAGGCACCATAGCGTAAATAACAGATTTAAAATTGCATTGATACATTTAAAAAAAAGTGATGTAATGAATCTTTTGAGAAAAGTTTTGAGAAAAACCCAAAAATTGTTATACAAAATATAATTTTGTTTTTGACATGTTTGCAGCGTGGCTTACTTCATTCTCTGTTTAACAAAGTTCACTAAATAACAATGACCAACTAACTGTACAGCAAAACACGCCAAACTATTCTTTTACTTGAGAAATGCATGGATTTCTGTTTGTTTTGCAATTTCCTTGCACTACAAGCGGTATCCAATCGCAGCAGAGTGATCCAATCACAATCCAGTGAATTATAAATGTATTTTTAAGTATTTTTTGACATTGCATGCGCAGTAAATGTGTTTTTGGATACTCAGAGCCTCACAAAACCAATAAGGAACCTTTCAAAATCCCAAGAGGGGACTTTTAACACAACGGGAAGAGGTTTAACATCTCTTTTACCTGTTAGACCAGAAGGAAGTTGGGGGGCATCTTCATCACTGTCCTCCTCAGTATCCTCTTTTTCATCATCAGAAGACTTCACAAGCTCGGCACATTCTTCCTCTAGCTTTTCAGCATCCTGTTGCTCTTCTTCTGTTGAAACTTCAACCTTTTTAGGTTTTTTAACACCTAAAGAAGCAAGAACCTTCCAAAATTACTCATATAATACATTGCATCTCCCTAGAAACATGAATGAATCACAGACAAGCTCAACCCATGCAACAAACCACATTTACAAAGAAACCCACTGGATGTTGAGTCGCCGGTGGATTTCCTTTTCTTTTTTTTAGCTTTCTGTGTTGTTTCATCCCCCTCTGCGGATGCACTTTCCTGCTGCTTTTCCTCAGTTACTTCTGGCAGGCATTCAATGGATGTTTCAGATTCTTCCACACCATTATCCAGCTGCCCTAGACCTAGATCCACAAAGTAACGTTACATTAACTAATTTAGTTAGCAAAGGGACATTGAAAACAAAACGTGTTTTACACAAGAACAAGACATACAGAAGAAATCCAAGCTGTTAACTGAAAACACAACATAATTACAATTAAGCTTTAATAGCACATTATTATTATTTATGTTGGATCAATAATTCTACAAACCCGTAAGGTAAAACTTAACGAATGCATGCTAGTAGCGGAAGACTAACACATGTGAAGAGAAAATACACAGTGATGTTGACAAATAAAGGTAGAACAAATTACCTTCTTCGTTTGTTTCTTCCTCCTTCTGGGATTTTTGAAGTTTTCGTTGTTTATTTTTTTCATTTCTCTTGTTAATTTTCTTGCGAAGAAGCCTCATCTGCATGTCCGCCATGTCTGCAGGAAAACACGTGTGCGTCCAGCGTGGGGTCCTTCACTCAGAAGGCGGACTGCCGCAGTCTGCGCCTGTCTAAAATTATGCCCTAAACCAGGGGTGTCAAAATATTTCACTTTCGCTTTTAACCATTTTTTTGGGGTGATTTATATATTATATTTACAAAAATCTTTGCATTTTGTATAATAATAACAATAATAAAAAGATTAAGTTCTTACCATCAAATGATGACTTTTAACTTCAAAATATAGAAAATAGCAAGAGATCTAATTCTTTCACACAAAATAAACACCTAAATGTTTGAACAGTTCATTTTTAGAAAATCAAAGTAATTAATGTTATTTAACATTCTCAATATTCCTCAAAATAAAATTGCCTTTCTTTGACTAGTGAGGTGAAGTGTCAACTGACGAGATCTCTTCTGGCTCAGTGAAAGCCAGCATCACCTATTTGTGTGTTATTTTGCCAAATCTGCACAGCAAAAAAATACCAAAGAACAGGCAGAACCACAGATGAGCATTGTATAAATATATCTGTTAAGTACAAAAAGCACAACAGCATTATTGTAGAAAAAATGCAAAATGTTTACCTCAGATATGGATTAGCCCATTGTGCACCGAGACATTTCCATCTACTGCCAACGGTTTACCTTCACAGTATTTCATGCTGTGATCAACAGTACTGGTCAGCTACATACCGCCTTCATGGAAGACACAGTGGGCCACTGGAAATTTGAACATGGGTCACACTTGGTGCCAGACTTTTGGACATTTCTGCGCTAAACTTTTGCAGCATACCGATTTCTAAGCACTGCTTTTGGCATTCTTGGCAACCAGAAGTATTTCCACAAACCCTTTTAGTGTTGGTTGCTATTTGGCCCTCATATTTGGATAAAACGTAATTGTTTAACATGCGTCGCAGAGGCAGATGTAAGGCTTTATCTAATTACATTTCTTAAAAATGATTGGAAAAGTGCTATTTTGTACATTTATTTCATACTCTCAGAAAAGAGTATACTTTAAAAGTATAAAGCGGTTTATGAAGGTGTATATAAATACTAGAGTAACTGTAGAATCAGGCGTTAATTAATTTCGTGAGAACTCACAGGTAGTCCATTTTGTTCTTTTAATATCAATCTGTTGCTATTAGCAACAATAGTAACCCACAGCTTTGGTTGAAAGCGAAATGGCAGCAGCTTCGCTAGACAAGGATTACTGGATTATTGTAGCATTTTCATAGACGTTGTCAGACAAACCCTGAGCCCTAAAGGATTATTGCCTAAAATTGGCATGATGTGTACTTAAATACACACAATTTGCCTTGGATAAACAACTTTGAACATGGTACTTTTTTGTCTGTTTGGTCACAAATACTTGAGTTAACCAAACAAGATAACTGCCCCTTTCATTAAAAAACACTTTGCCTCAACCTCGTAGCTTAATACAGCCAAAATCCCAGCTGGTTGTTGATTATCCCGAACAAATCCAATATACAAATAGTCAAAATATGCAAATCACCATAATCCGTTCATGTTTCTGAATGTTTTATTTCTAGGCCAAACATAAGTGGTAAATCTATCACAAGCCTTAGAAAAAAAAACCTGTACAGTGTGAGACAGAAAGGGGAACTTATAAATACAAGGCTTCATCTGTTCAATGACAAATCATAAAGTCTAACATGCGAAGAGAACAATTCAACGAATTGTCAAGAGGAAACACAACTTAATACTTCCTCAGAGCTGGCTTCGTGTCCTGTCACAAACATTGAAAGCAGCAATGAAAACGAAACAAAACATTGGTCTGAACTGGTTAAAACCATAAAAAGCTGCATTAAACAACGGTATGCGCACTTAGCATACCAGTGAAAGCCACATGCCCCAGTTTTAGATACTAAAAGAAAGTAGGGTGCATTCAAATGTCTGTCAATCTCGAAAATGGTTTGATTCACAGTCTGATTTGACCTTTGTGAGAGCCATTTGAGTAATGCACTTGACTACCTTCTCACATGGGCAACATTTTTAATAATAATAACAACATTAATAACAATAATAATACTGTATATACAAGCTGACCAGACTGCAGACATGGTCCTTAACAGCTAAATCTCGGCCAGTAACGGCAGCAAAAGGTGGTTGAAGTCCTCAAAACATGCAGACTAATTGTTCACGTGCAAAAGAGTGCAACATTTTATCTTAATTTAGTGGGGAATGAGAAGCGAATAGGGAAAGCTATGTACAAAACTAAAAGCTAAGCATTAATATTAAGATGTGGAAAAAATCTTCAGGTGAACAAGGAGATACAGTACGACGCATGAGGTCACCCCTTGATTTTGATTCTAGAGGGTCTTCGTGTAGCTCCAAGCTTCACCGATGTAGTAGGAATCCCTTGAAAACGGAACGTAAGGCAAATTAGTTAACGTCTTCTTGCTCAAAGAACAGACTGGTTTCATTATTCATTCTAATCTGAAGACCACTTTCACACTTGTTTGTTTTAACGAGGCTAAAGGCTTGAAGATTAAAGGCAAACCTGTACATTCAGAAGCTCATTCTTGTAGTGAGGCCCACATTTTACACACAAGATCCAGTCCAAGAATAAAATCAACAAAACGGCTTTACATTTTCCAACACATTTGTTTTTTTACAATTCAAGATTGTGGTATTGCGGTCCCGTGAAGTTAAAAGGAATATAAGAATTATTCAGAATTTTTGGTTTTCATTAGAGCCAAACCAAAACAAAATGTGTAATTACATACATTTTTCGGTTTTCTTTACATAATCACTCGGCCTGCCAAATGATCAACTGGCATCACTCAGATTTAAGTGATGTATCATTTAACCAAACCCAACCCGGGTCGTTTATTACCAATGAATGCAACTTTCCACCAATTAAAGATGCAATTCTAACTAGGAGGGATTTCCATTTTTTCGACCTGAAACCACTTACATTCAGTGTCCCATTGGTTGAATAAATCGAGAACAACAAAAGAGATTTCAAGTGTTTGTATGAAAGGAATCTTTCTGCAGGAAAGACAGCGATGAATCTGAAAAAACGATGTCAGAAGGAGGCACAACTACGTTCCCCTTAGCACAACTAGAGTTGTGTACATCTGGCTAGCTGTGAGAGGACACATCTGAGGAACTGCTGCTGTTGCTGTTGGTGGTCTGGGCCCTCTTAATGTACAGATTGAGCAGCTTCATCTGAGGAAAACAAGCCAGATGTGGAATTTCAGTAGGAGAAAATACTGGTTATTCACAAAACTCAAACAATTAAAATATTAGGAGAAATTCCTGATTCTAACAGTCTACCTCATCTCTCCGCTCTCTCCCTCTTCATTTCCTGCTGCTCTAAACATTACAATCAATAAAAATTATGAAGATGTTTACCAACAAAAATAAAGCTAAAAAAAGCTGAACAGCCATCATTTTTAGCAATGGCCACAGTGGCTCACCCTTCGTGTGGATGGTGTCAATGTCTGTCTTTTCGACAGCTGTGAATTCAGCAAACCACCACGTTAATTATGTAGCCTTTAGACTCAGACTGAGAAACTTTGAAAGGCCACAAATACCTTTAGAGGTAAAATATTCTTCTTAGAATAGAACGGAAGGAAGTGTCATCACATTGGGCACAGTGGCCATTTTGTTCGTATTCTAAGTTTCCACCAGGAGTTACGCTTGAATTGTTTTGGGGTTAAATATTTACAAAATACAAAAGAAACAATTATTAATAATAAAATAGAAGAACAAAACCCTAAATTAATTTGGTTAGTTTTAGTTTCTATTGATAGGATCGCTCTGTTTAATGTGTAGCCGTGGCAACGGTGGCGTCACACTACAAATATGGTAGACGATGTCACTCCTCCCATTACTGTACTTTAATATGATTACATTGAGAATAAGTTTGACCTTCTGAACGAAGTGACAAAAAATATATTTCAAAACAATCGCACTGCATTTCCTGTTAGATTTATAAATGTTTCAATCTATAAAACAGTAGTAGTAAAGTTACTAGTAACTAGTAATAGTTTTAAAGTAACTGTTTGCCATATGAATGAAACTATTTATATCTACTTAGAACTTCACCCCAAATTTATATGAATAAATTGTGTAACAAACTTTCAAAAAACCTGAAAAAATTGTTGACATCAATTGCTGTTTATCCTCTTAAGCCCTGAGGCCTATTTTCCGAAAATCCTATACTTTTACTTTTTAAGGCATTTCTCAGCTTTTACAAGGCCTAAACTGCAAATCTTGGTATCAAAATGAAGATAGGTTCTTGGGGAGTGGTGTGGATGAGTTATTTGACAGTCAAGAACACTGGGTAAGAGTAATTGATGTTGGAATGGCCAAAAAATGAACTCCGCCTAAAAAAAAACACATGTTTCCTCCAATATCTCCTTATTTTACTTATAACGAAGCAAATAAACACAATCAATTGTAACCACTACATGTCAAGGACATCTGTAGCAAGTTTGGTGTTCATACTACAAGAAACTAATATTCTGTAAAGGTTTTGATTGAACAAAGTTCAGGCGTAATCCATGTTGGCACAGTTTGGCACAATAACTGAAATATGGAAAAAATCTTGTCCAAAGCTTCAGCTACATTCATAGTCTTCTTTTCTTGCTTACGGGACATGATTTCAGCAAAAAAAACTCCTAAAGAAACGCTGTAAAAGGGGGGTGGAAGCTCATTTACCCCATCTCGCTGCGCTTTTGGGAACCTTTCATTCACAAACGCTTTCGACGTCGAGTTTCTGCGTGTCCCTACCCCCCGACCATCTGTCCAATCCGGGAGCTCTATATATCGCTGGAAAGCTCTGATTCTGAGGCAATGATGACAACCATTTTGAGACTGACGGGATCGCCGACGAATCACACGACGCGCAGCGTAATTTTCACGAATATGAAATTGAATTAGATACGTTTTTAGAGGAGTTTCCGCTGAACACAACAGTATTTAATATGTGTGGGTTATTCTCAGGGTTAGTGAGCTATGAGTGAAAATGTAACGCACAAGGGGGCAAGTCCCCGATACCGGGGACTCTCGGGCTTAAGAGGTTAAGGAAATTCCAAATACATTTAACCTGAAACTTATTTCTTCCCAAGAAGCCATTTAAAAAGACAATAAAAAAAACTAACAAACAAACATTTATTTATTTCATTAAATAAGACCCATGTAAAGAGGCCCAAACACTGTGGAAAAAAGATGTTAATATCTTCAGAGCAGATCCTGATGCAGTGTACCTTGCTGCCAGTCAGCTGGGCCAAATATGGCTTCAGCTCCTCGCCGATCACAGAGTAGATGGCAACGAGACAGAACACGCTGGCCTTGCGGACACTACTCTCTGTGTTATCATAGCCCTGTAAAAACATACACAATTTAAGCATCATTATCATATGTTCCTTCTGGACATTGTCACCTTGCTATAAACAATGCTATAATACGTAATGGTTAACAATACCCACCTGTAAAAGTCCAGGGATGATGTCTGGCAACAACTGATGCAGGGACTCCTTGGTAATGCGCTCAACCACTTTAGTCTGCATCTTAATAGCAGCCAGGTTGATGGGGTAGTCGGCAGTCTGTACGATAGGACACAGCACTTTGATGCACTGCTCTGGGTGAATGGAGCCAGCCAATGTGGCAGCAGCCTCTTCAGCCGCCCTCACCACCTGCAGGTGTGAAAGAATGACCAGTTTGTTCAGATTAACAACCAGGAATCTCGAATGTTTTTATTTCGTAATGAATTTCATTAGGTGACTGTAGATGTTAAAACTGTTTTCATCAAAGAGCTCAGTAGCCATGTTTCTATCCAAAGATGGGAATGAAATTTATGCACAAAACTGGAATATCGCATAAAATCTTCCTTTCCTGATAAACTTGCGACAAATTTAATTAGACAAATAGATGGTGGAAGACAGTTCTGGGAGGTGATAATCCCGAACCACTTTTGGTGACCGACTTTGGTTCAGGAGCTTTTTTTTCTTTTTGGATACAATCCTACTCAGTTGCGTGCATATTTTTTAATGCAAATTTTAAAGATTTATGTGCATGTTGTTTCCGTCCAGGACTATTTTATACAATATTCCAAAATGTGCATAAAATAGGTGGATAGAATAGAAATGCAGCTAGTGACTGCTGTCGCTCATGACGGACTTATACTCGGTTTGTCATGGAACATGAAAATAAGCCAACTGAACTGAATGTAAAGTTCAGTTGATCCACCTTGATTTTTCTTTACAATTATTGGCTCAAGTTATGTTAAATTATTGAGGTCATCCAGTTATATCCCGTTACACAAAGTAACAACTACAGCAAAAGGCATTTGTATCTCCTGGTGCTTTCCGTAGTAGTCAGTTAATTGTCTCCGAGACTATGGCATGTTACAGAAGTCCTCAACAAGACGTCATCCACATCACACAGATTTTAAACATTCTTAATTCACCCTTTGCAAATTTCAGTCTCTTAAACCCTGTTTCTTGAAACGATCTTGAGACTATCTCTTGTTACTTCATTTTAATGAACTGAATCATTTTGTTGTACATAGGGACATTTTTTCGATTGGTTTATTCTAACCTCTTTATGAGAGTCTTTATGAGCCTCGAGTGTTTTCATGATTGTGAGTTCTGCATAGTTCTTGAAGCGCGCTGGCTGGTTCCTTAAGATCTCCTTTAGCACCCGTAAAGCCAGAGCTCGGATAGTGTGCTAAACAATGAGATAGAATGCATTCTATGATTAATTACAATGACAAATAGCTTCACAGTGAATGGAAGACTTGGATTACACAGAATTCAACAGGCAAGTAATCTCTTTAGACTCACGTCCTTGTCACCAAGGGTCTCCAGTAGCAGAAGTAGGATGGTTTTAAAGTGCTCTTCCCACACAGCCAAGCTGTCCTCGCGGGTAATCTTCAAAAGCTCGATCAGGGCCCCCTTCCGCTCCTCTACTCGCTCGTTGTGATTGGACAGCTCTTTCAACAGGTCTGCCACCAGATCTACAAATTTTAAAGTAAGAGTGAATGAAAAAAAGCCTTTTTTAAATGCGCTGGGTTTCTTATCGGTTTGAGTCTTATGGTTAAGAAAGAATCTAAGAACCTACACAAACAACACCTACACCTTTCAACAATAAAAAGTTAGATTAAAAGTCACTCAGATATCCTGGCGGTACATAGCAAGCCATGCCGGCTATTAATATATTATTTTGTGTTAATCTTTAAACAGATTTAAACAGGACTAAAAATGGCAATTAAAAGCAAATGTACATTCCTAGTTACTAAAGCTTTATGCAGGTGTGAATAAATGCTGCAAGCAAAGAATGCTTTGTTCTTGAAATATTAATCATAACCCATTAAAGAAGACTCTGGAAGCAAGGATAAAGAAGTTTTAACAGAAAATGCAGCTTTATTGAGCTTAAACACTGAAGATGCTAACAGCTAAATACCATACAACATTGAGGAAAGAGAGAGAGAGACAAAGGATGAGGGGTAGGGGAAAAAAGAGGCTTCAAAGAGCAAAGTGTCTCTTTTAGAGTCCAAGGAACGAACAGAAGTCCTGGTCCTGGTTTATTCTCCAAGATGTTTGGAACTAAGTTCTTTCAAAAGCAGCGTGCAAGACGTTGTTTGAGTTGCATTATGTTAATTGATAAAAATAAATGAACACTTCCATTTCCATACAGCATTTTTTTCACACCAGCCTAAAACTTTTGCACAAAAAGTTTTTTTTATTTCCCATTTAAGGTGAAATGTAGAATGAAAATGTTAAATATACATGTTTTTAAGTGCTTTGATGTTAGTCGTAGTTAGTAGCTTGAAAACATCTAGGTTAATCAAATTTGCTTTTACATCAAGATTTTTGCAATGTTTTCACCTCTGTTAGCTAAATAGCAAAACCCAAGTGAACCACCTCTTGATTTCACTTGCAATACAACGTATAGCACATATTAGTTCAGGTGACCTTGATATAAAACCAGTAGAGAGAGGGGTAGACATCACATGAGAAACAACGATATTGATGCCAATGAAAGAAGGTGGAAGGGGAAGTAAATGAAGTAAAGTGAAGCAGTCCTGTTGAACTGCGCAGCTCTTTACCAGGATTAAAGCCCTTGGGGAGCAGCATCTTGTTCTCACCACAGTCCTGACGACGGCCTGTGTAAGGGAAGGGAAAGGAAGGGGAGGGCAGACCAGGGGAAGTGATGACACAATCTCTACTAATCTAGACGCTCTACCTAGTGTTTACCTATTATTATGAATATACAGATAAAAGTGTATATTTTTAACTATGTTTTAACTATGATTTCTTGTGTTTCAATATTTCTTTTCACACTCTGAGAATGGAAGTAGTATGGAGTGGAGGTGAAGGGACTGTGGAAATACTTGATGGCTTTTAAGTGTATTGACTCACAGTCTCTGAACTGCTCCACGTCGTCGTCAAACACGGCTTCCTTCAAGGCGCTTTTGTCATAGGCTGAGATTGTATCCCCATACCCATACGGAGCAAACTCTCTCGATCTTGGTCCAACGAAAGACCGTGGTGATGGTGTGTTGAGGAGAGAAGTCTTGTTATCTAGTGCCGTTCGACCACCTTCAACTACATCCAATCCCAATCGTGCATCAGACCCTGGGGATGCGCCGTCCTTCCCAACCTGAAACAGGAAAGGTTCTCTTTAATGGGGAAAAAAAAAAAAGGGGGGGGGGGGTCCAAATAAAAAAATGGACAGCGATCGCAATGTAGATTCCTTCACAAAACGAAGTCAGTTTGCAGGATAAGGTTTGAGCGTAGTGTTGCTTTCCTCTTAAGGCCTCTACACATCTATCTGAAAGTTCGAATCGATCGAAAACCATGGGCGCCAATGGGAGCTCACACATCTGGCCGAATCAGTTGTGCCAACAAAAAAAACGTTCAGCTCTGCCATTCTGCATTGATTTTCCAAAAGGAGAACGACAAATGAAAGCTGGCACGTGAGAAAGACGACGACAGAGAAGAAATCAAAGAACACATAGGAAAAAATGTGCATGTCAAGCAGTTCATCTTCAGGCAGGGGGCGTCATTGCATCAATATTTCTTCGACCCAAAATCTTAATTCTGATTGGTGTGTAGAGGCCTTTACTGTTATTTTGTTTACCGCCTACAAAATAAAAAAAAAAAGAATGGCAAAAAAAACCATCACCTGTATTGACTTTAAGTCCAGGCTCAAATTCAATCGAATTTCAATCGTCTTTTTGATCCCACGTGAGATGGAACGAATTTAGTAGAAACAAGTCTCCTTTACCAAGCTTGTTTTGGTCAGTTTTTAGTCTGTAACATAGTTCGATCAAGTTCTCATCACAAACTAACCGCTCTAGAGTTCCTGTGTAATTCGTAGCGAGACCCCCTCCAAGAGCTGGTCTTGGAACAATTTTTAGTTTGCTTTTGGTCCAGTTTATGTTCGGGGGCTGCCTAAACAAACTAAACTAAAAAGGAACGTAAACGCAGGCGTGAAAGTGCGCTTAAGCACTTCATCCAAATTGAAAGCAAACTTAAAAGCATCTGTAAGAACCCAACAATTAAATATTTTTCTGTTTCTTCTCAATTATACAATTGTAAAAATACTATGATCACTAATTTTTCTGACCTAGAAAGGAAAATAAAAAAGGGTTTCTATCTTTGTCTACATTTCAGTTCAGTGTGAAAAAGTCCAGACTCACAGAATCTTCCTTTTTTCCATCGCGTCTGATTGGCTCGTTGAGATCCTCCTGACTTCGGTAACTGAAACTCTGGATGGCTTCTGTGACGCCACGAAGTGAACTAAAGATCTCATCAGAATTCATGTTCTCTGTGTCATACTCCAGCATGCTGAAGAGAGATAACAATGTGGCATCAGTCAAATCCAGGATAAATCAACCAGAAAGCCAAGGTATAAATAATATATTTTTTTTAAATTAGAATCACCAACAAGCAACTATAATCAAATAGATGCAGTGAAAATGGTTAGTCAGTTAATCGATGGATATAAAGTGATTCTACATGCATTACAGATTCCTTAATAATTTTACCACCCATTTTCCACTGATAAGCCAACTCACTGTGGCCGCCAACTCACTAGCTCTGGTTGACTGGGATAAAGTAGGGAATCTAAGCACCCAAACCGCCCCTCCTCATTGAAATCTGTGTTACCTGGGAGAAAGAGCGCAGCGGAAGGCCCTGTGGGGGGGCCCGGCAGGAATAGAGGAGTGAGACGGAGGAGGAAGAGGAGGAGGAGAGGGAGAGGGGTGCTTTAAGAGCCCATCGACACTCCAACCCCATAACCGACTGTGTCCACAGAACGGCCGGAGAGGGAGAGAACAGGGCAGAAGAGGAAAGAGAGAAAAACAAGAGTCTTCCAGTCGGAGTGTTGAGGTTAACAGAATGGATTCATAAGTTTAAGAGGACCAGAAACCCCTAAATTGGTTATCTAATCAGTTAAAACTGTTTTAGACCCTAAATGAGAGAATGATGTGACTCCAGAATTGCAGAGGTTCATTTTAAGGGTTTCAGGTTGTAAAGGGTGGATGTAAAATAACACAGCAGGTCTCATTCGGATGTTTAGTACATGTTATTAAAGAGAAGGATAAACTCTTGAAAGGACGTCGACATGCTCAGAGAGAGCACATGCATTATGAGGAAAGAGGATGCGTTACCTGGGTGACAGACCGCCGTGGGAACAGTTTGTGGGTGAGGTAAGTGGACTGGTCCTGCTGGCTGGATGTCGAGGTGGCGTCCGGCCCATTGTATTGCTAGGTGAACTCTGTGAGAGATGAAAATGTGTGTGTTGGTCGTTTTAATCTTATGCTTGAAATAGATGGACAAAATATGCAAATTCAATGCAGATATCCAATAGCTTTATGTGCATCGATAGGCATTCTGATGACAGATCTCATCGATAACTTATTTTACCCAGACTACAATTTAAAATGAATCAATTGATTAATCGTCCCGAATATCCCTCACATTACGGCAGTATTTGGTAATATTCTTCTCTCAATACCTTCAATCTAAAGTAACTATGTGTATAGCTTTATTGTGCTTCCAAGAACTCTGGTTTTTAAGGGCAAGAAAAGACCATTTTCCACTTAACTAGATCATGTTGAGGACCAAATGCAGCCAAGCTAATCGTTAATTAATTGTGAATCATCAATTATAGCAATCTATTGTTGGACAAGCTTTAAGGAGGTCATCAGATAGACCAGCTCTGGACTCTGGAGCTTCAGAGACTGATCCACTCTGGTTTGATATCCCAAAGATGTTTACTTTCTGATGTCGGTTTATACTATGAACACGGCTAACTCTCTAGTGATCCATCAACTGTGATCAATACTGGTATTTTCTACTTTTGTCACTGTCGCCAGCTCAACAATGTAATCTCTCTATTATGAGACAAATAAAGGGTTTATCTACTTATCTAAACCCAATATAAACACTGTGATGAAAAATTCATGTTTTTTGTTGTTCTCCGAACTGTAATTGTGTTAAACTGCTTCTTTAATGTCTGATTCTACAGATTACAAATACAGGTTTCTTCAGGTGTCAAATTTAAGACTTTTTGTAAGACACATTTTAAAACCATTAAGAATCAAATGTAAGATCTATATCATACTCGCGTTTATCTAATAAGCTGCTGTAAATTAACAATAAAAAGTACATCACAATTTTGCATTCAAGCTGTAAAAATGGAAACAATTCCTCCAGCTTTAAACACTGTGAACAACACATGGAAAAAAATGGCAAAATGACAAAAATTTTTCCACCAACAAAGATTAAAAAGTCCCAGAGTCGTAGATAAAGGAACAGAATGAATTTGACATCTGAATGTATTGTTCCCTGAAATATCATTATTTATTAACAGTAAATGCAGAACTTCTGGTCATTTGTAAATTTTTAAACAAATAAACATGTCATATACGAGGCTACAGTGTGAATAGTTCATGTTATTAATGTCTAAACTAGATCTTTTAGCGATTTACAAAAATGTATTCACAACTAATATATGAAATCTAAGACGAATCTTTTAAATTGCCGTGTTTTATAAAGAGGTTAGTCTCTTGAGTGAATTCGTTCTGAAACGTTACGTTTATATGGCTAACAATGATGCATTTTTCACGTAAAACTAGCGATTTTTTGGGGGAATTACATTTTAGGACAAATTTGTGTTTGACACATGAAAACAAAAACAAAAAGATTGTTTTCATAATTTTAAAACCTTTGTAAATGACAAAAACTCACGTTATTTGTGGTTGCTATGGTAGCCATCTCTGTTAAACAATCAAATGTGCCAGTTTGCGAAAAATCAAGCTTGCACGGCCTGAAGTGTTTTGGAAAATAAAGACCTGTGAAAATTGACTTTTTAAGGCTTAAAATTTAGGTTTTAAAAATGTTTAAATGCTTTGAAGCACCTGCAGAAACCCAGAATTACAATATCTACAATATTACCATCTATACACACAAAAATGTAACTAAAACACAACTTGGTGAGATTTTCCAAATAGAAAATTAAATAAAAAGGAAGATGTTTTTACCACGCTGCTGGTGTTGCTTGAGTTCTTCAGATGATTATGCAGGAGCTTGGTAGCCCCATCCTGAAATGTTTTGGGCAGAGCGCCTAGTAGCATGGTGAACTCGGGTGTGTTCAGCTCAAAAAGTGAGATCAGCACCACCTGAGCGGCCTGCACAACACATAAAACACTTCCTGACACCAAGCATGAGCACTGTATACAAACAAGCGAACGCAAAGGCGGCGAGGATGATGGTGATGATGATTCAGGAAAGAGAAAGAGATCGATGCTGACGTTAGTTCAGTTTCGAAAGCAACTGGACCTGTTATGGTCCTTACACACAAGACTTTTTCATTCCCCAAGCTCTCAGGAGTGTCGATGCCTTCTAGATCATAAAATGGAATTTCAAAGGAGGAACCTTGGTTAGTTAAGCATTCTTGTACTCCAATAGATGGCAAGATTCACCAGGGGAATTAAATAGACCTAATAAAATTACGATTATTTTATTTAATTGTGTTCGTAGAGACTACTATCAGACAGCTCTACTTGATTTCCTTCATTAAATCCTACTCTTCTGAGAGGCAGAAATCCCCTAAATGAGGAGCTACAGCACAAACACAATGATTTCCTAGTGATCAGGATGCTATTGGTCTCTTCCACCGTGAGTACGCCCCCACAGCATGCAACCCAATACTATAACTCTTCTAGTCTCTACAACAAATCGAAGCATCGCATAATTCATAAACACTGGCATTTGTTTTATGAATTACAGATGTACAGCTCTAGATGGCTACAGTACCCTTGCACAAAAAGATAAACTAAAGTCACACCGATTAGAATCTCATGAGTCGTGTATTACACACAATTTAACATATTTCAAGTCTAGAACATGCAAGAAAACTCAGTGAAAAGAAAAAAGCAGTAAAGCATCCTCTCTTCTTCGTTTCATGGTGAATTGCTTGTTAAAAGATTGCAGTCTCTTTGCAAGGCATCAAGGCGGATTAGAGTGAGGAGAGGGCACACGTTTAGATGCAGCTGACTGTTAGGAGCTGAATTTTTTGGTTAGATCTCTGGACTGGCACTACCTGCTTGCACCTCTCCTCCAGCTGACCCTCTCCAGGAAGAAGTGCTGTAGTGCTGGGCCTGCCTGAAAACTCCTCACAGGCCCAGTTATGAAGGGTCTGGGTCATCATGCCAGGGCAATAAGGTAACAGATGAGTCAAAATGCTAAAACACTGGGAAAGCCTGAGGAAAAGCCCTGCAGGTCCGAACTGATTTGAAGCTTTCTGGTGTGATAAAAGCATCGCTGACATCAACATCAAAAAGTGCCAGATTATTGTTAGCAATAATATAAACCTTACATATAGGATTCAAATACTGCCAGTGTAACCCTTAGAAGTCTCTGCATGCACCGGTGCGTGTGCCAATCACACGCCATTTTAAATAAAGTAGGATTGACGGATTAAGTAATTAATGTGTAGGTTTCAAAAAGGTTATTAGCGTTGATATTTTTTATTTTAAATGAACAGTTATTACTCGTAATTTGCAAGATAATTCAAATTGGAGAAAATAAATGTTGTTTGTTTCACAGGTGCCAAATTTGTGTCAGTGCGAACTAGTGATCAAAGTTTCAGCACAAAGTCCTGCAGAATGGCGCAGTGGGTAAGGTGGAGGACACATACGCGCAGATTGGAATCCCGAGCCTGTCGTCTTTTCCATCCTGCCACATTCTCTCTCTTCCTCATTTCCTGTCACTCACCACTGTCATTTCAGTTCAACTAAAACTCGACAAAAAGCTATGGCCAAAAAATTATCTCAAAAAATAAAAAGTTGCATTTTTTTTATAAACAATTTTCACGTTGTTTTCCTTTTTTGGAGATTTATGAATTTTTATTTAGTGTCAAAACTTTAGATTTTTGACACAAAACCGTTCCAGTTAAATAAAATTTTTTTTACAAACTTAATATTCAGAATTGCATTTATTTTCACAGTTTGTTTCGGATTTTTTGCTGAATTATTGTTTAATGTAATGAAAAAAAATATTTGTGAATAAATAAATAAATAAATAACGTGGGGTTGTACCAAGAAATGATTGTGGCATTGCCACAAAAACTGTTTCAATTTAATGGAGCAAAATAAAAAAAAATAAAAAAAAATGCAAAAAAAAGGCCTAGACTTCTAAGGGTTCAAATATATTACAATTAAAATTTCATATTATGTCAATAATATTTATTTATTGTTCCATCATCACAAATAAAGCATTAATTGATGACAAACTTTAAAGGACCCATTTAAAACTGCCTAATTCTTAAAAAGGAAAAGTTGAAATATCACATGGTCATATGTGACTTTTATTATACAGACACCAAAAGTTTTGCATTGTCTTGATGCAATCTGAGTAACACAACCTCACTGGTTAGAACTCAGACCTCTACTCACTTTTCTGACATCGGAACTCTTGGGTTCCGTGGTCCAGGTGATGATACGAGAAACGGCTAATCTCGTCTCACTGGAGTTCACAAAGTCTGCAGGGTCCATCTGCCGTGCCAGGGACTCGATGTATTTCAGAATGGCCACCTTCACCTATGACACACCATTAAGAGTGTTAGGATTAACAGAGTGAGGTTCTATGTAGCGTTGTAGGTAACCCTGTACCTTCAAATTGGGGGTTTGTGTCTGATCAACAATGAACCTCATCAGGATGTTGAACTGCTGGTCGAACGGAAAGGACTCGCTAAAGAAGGGAGGGAGAACGATTTTTGTAAGTCAACGAATAAAATCTGCATGAATCTCACAATGTTCAACGATGGACCAACCGTGTGATGTCCAGAGCCTTCTGGACCTTTGCCTGAACTGAGCCCAAGAGGTCCGCTCCCATTTTCTTTAGTAGCTGAGTGAGGAGAACAAAGAGCCAGTCCTGGAGATCTTCCCGGTGCACTGTGATGAAGTCCACAAGTGTCTCCAAAAACATGCTGAACACCTGAGCGCACAGCAGGTAGTCAAAAATAATGCTTTTCATAAACTCATGCGCTTTATTTATAATTTTAACAGGAAAATTTTGTTAAAGGAACATTTACTTTTGGATAAAAACTTTTTTTTTTTTTAAATCTTTACAGATTGATTTAGAAGCGCTCCAGAACACTTTTAGCATTAGCTTAGCATGAATCGTGGAATGCTATACTTCACCATAAAATATAATGATTCATGTAAATCCATAAATAATGTTTGTTTCAAATACATGTAATTACACAAATATCTATACTTTCTAAGATAAAAAACAAACAAACATTTTAATCATGCTTAAATGTTAAACCCAGCTTTTTACTCATTCCTGTTACCCTAAACCATCCCCATCAACTGGGGAGTTTCCATAAGTCAGTTTTGGAGCAGGAAGTTGCATCACTTGGATCTTTAGAAGGCCATGGGACGAACAAAGTTAAGTTCTCTCAAATTCTTATTTACAAATTTAATAAAAAATGCTATCCTGTAACTCAAATTATTTCAGAGATTTAATTTGTTTTGTGTGAAAAAGCACATTTTTGGAAAAATAATTAAATATGATAATTTATTAATGTGCGCCATCGGGTAATTTAGCACACATTTGCTAATTCTTTGCTAAAAATTCTGTTACTAAAATAAAGATTAACAAGAGCGTTAGGAACAAGAAAAACGGCACTCGTCTTTTGATTATAAATCTAATAAAACATGTAAATAAGTTACTTAAGATAGACCAATACCCTTTGGAATGCTGAACGTATGTTTGCAATTGGAGTCAAGTAAGAAATCAAGTAAAAAAACTAATTTTGTTAATCAAGCAAATGGCACCCATTTACATTTGCAAACAAATAAATAATACAATACATAAATGCATGCTCACATAAAAAAATTTTAAAACTATATTTGAATCAAGAAACAGATGATACTATGAATTTCTACATTTTAATTGGTTTATTTTTCTATATATAATCAAAACATATTGTTTTTACAATTTCTTTTGTGCAATTATTAATTTATATATTTTTTATTTATTTATTTGTGCATGCATTTCTACACATTACTTCTTTATAAGTCATATTTCTCCCTGCATAGATTGGACTGGATCCTGATTTAACCAAAAACAGCTTTCTTACCCTTTCGACTTAGAAATCTGCTTAAAAATAATTTGACCTGTTTTTACTTTCAGAAATCAGAAAGTACTTTTACCAACGTTTATCATTTTGTTGAGTGCGTCAAATTTCCTGACCAACACTAGGACGTTTGATGGTAATTGACTGATAATTTGCTTGAATATTCAGCTTCTACAATAAATGTTGAGTAAATCATCTCCCGTGTAGTGGGTAAACGATAGTAATTGTTGCTGCTGGGCAAATCTAGACTCAAAAATAACAAAGAATGAATAATTGAGGAATGCTTAAGATAAAACTTACTCTCTATTGTTAAAATCCACACCAAAGCAGAGCATGCAAACAGGAAAAACACATTCCATTAGTACAGCCTGAATCCATTTCTACAAATTTCTCACAGTAACAAACGTGTTCAGTTCAATCTAAAGTTGCTCCATTTCAGTCATGTATTCAAAACAAATTCACATTAAGCAATACTTTGAAACATTAATTTCATCAGTGGTAAGTAGTTGACGGTGAGATGAAAGCAGACACGAGAAACTCATTCATCTTTCAACTGTTACCTTGCTATGAGGATCTGCAAACATCCTTGTGAAGATCTCACACAGTCTCTTCAGCTCTACGCGGCTGAAACGGTCATAAAATATGGCGGACGTTCAGATTCAGTAAAGCTCAGAATAGGGAAAAACGATAATTAGGAAAACTGGAAATAATAAAGAACATGTTAACTTAAAAAAAAAAAAAACAGACCTAAGAATGCGCTGGCTCTTGAGAAGGTTCTGTAAACCCAACAGGCCCTCTTTCCTCTCAGACCAGTTGGAGCTGGCGCAGTGGTTCAGCACCTCGGCGACATCCTCTGTCTGACGCAAATAGTGAGGAATTCCTCCATTTCGGGAACTATAGGAGCGTTCGGAGCATGCGCTTGAGGCATCGCTGTTGGCATCATCATCCGACTCGTACCGTCGTCTTAACGGTTTACGCTGAGAACAGGTTGGAGAACTTTGGTCATTTCAACAGAAAAGTGATAAATTCAAAACGTAATGTATTGCACGTATGCAGATGGTAAGAAGAAGCCATGCAGCGGTAAGAAAATACACAACATTGGTTTAGTTCTGTAACCCTTGGACCTTTTGTCCACATAAATCCAAAGCTAATTGGAACTAATCATTCAAATGGCTGTATTTACTATTTTAAGTAAATAAAAAAAACTTCAGAAAGCAAAAATAGTTTAGTTTTACCTATCTGCCATCCCAACTCTTGTTGTAGAGTTCGAAAGATGTTTTGGGGAAGTATCTACATAATTTTAATGATTTTTTTTTTTCATTTTCATTCTGTGACATTCCTTCTATACCTTCTAAACTATACTTATGTATTCCAAAGAGCTCACAAACGGAGTAAGGGTGGATATAAACTCACACTCTTTACGGTTTTCAATTTAACTGTAGTAAAATGCAGTTCTAGTTGCATTTGCAAGTTAAATGAGATTTAATCTCTCTTTATTAAAAAGAGAAAATAGTCATACTTTCTAAATAAATTATAATCAGAGGCTTCATTTGTATTTAGAAAATTATTTTTCTGTTGTGACATTTTCATTTTCGCAGTTTAAAGGATACCTGTTTGTTCAAATTCACCACTGGAGTCTGAAAGAATATTTCAGATATTTGCTTGATCAATCACCAAATGGTTTAGTTTGATCACTTTTGAGCAATTAATTATTCATAAACAGTCCTCTCCAGTGATAAATGTTTAATAACGTTTAATAATCTACAGGTCTTAAAATGACAAAAACTAGTTCCTAATTATCTTAAACTAAAATGTTGCCGTCACTTCCATTTGTTACCGATGACACTTAATTAGCTCAAAGGGAACTCTTACATAAACTCTTACCATCTTGTCAGAAATTAGGTATTTTCAATGAGGGAATTAATTAAAAATATTGCCATATTTATCATAATGAATAACATAAATGTGATTTGGGTGACAAATTCAACACAACACACAATTTGTAGACACTTCCATTAGTACAGTGTGTTCAATGGAAGGAAGAGAAGCGAGTGACTCACTGGATAATTGCATCAACTTATGAAGCAAAATGAATTTGTCACATTGATGCATAGCATCAGCCCTGTTTACCTCTTAATTCTGCTGTGCTGTCACATGGTAATTAATGACAGAATACATTTATCAAGTCACTGGGCGATGAGATTAAAGCAAACTATAAGCAAAATGACTGTTGTGAGCATGCGTGAGTAATGTTGTGGAGCAAACACATCTCTGAAAAACTGCAAGAACGTTCTTTAGGGTTTAAGTCATTCTGATTAGAGGAAAAAAAAGAAGCCCAAGCAGAAGATAAATGGAAGCTCTACCTTATTCCTGGAGTCTCCTAACAGCTGAAGACAACCAAGAAAGGAAAAGCACAGAAACGCAGAGACTTTAAAAGCAGCTTCTTGCAGAAAAGACACAATTTTACAACAGCACCCTTATAATACAACTTGACATGTTAGAATTTAACTTTTTTTTATCTAAATAAAAATATATAAGCTGGTCACTATTGTAAAGAACCTTAAGCGAAAGGAAACCAGACTGAACTAAGAACTGATGGAACAATAAAGGAATGCATTAATGACAGAATACGTATCGTGGTGCTACTGGGAGACATCGTTTAGGATCTGATTCTAGTCACTTCTGAAACTTCTTTACATTGTCTTATTATTTTTTTATATATATAATACTTTACCATCATTTTAACTAAGAAAGATTATAAAATTTGGATCTTTCTATCAATTACAGTAAAAAATTATCACTTAATTTAAACATTAACACTGCTCCCTAGTGGACGGATGGCATCAAATGCTCTCATACAAATCAAACTAGACCCTAGCCTTCTTAGCTTTGTGGTGTCAATTTTTTTCAACATAAGAAAACAGTTTCAATGGTTTATTAAGAAATAGTGTTGTAAAATATAAGCTGAGTTAGGTTCAGAGACAAATCTGCTTCCATCAGAGATTAAGTAGAGAACATTATCTGTCAGCATTGAAGTTTATCGGTCAATTTTTATGTTATATACTGTCTATAACCTTCTACCATCATGGCAGGTTTGAATATTACACTAGTGCACGTAAGAAGACAGACAGTGTAGCACGGCCCAATATGAATATGCAAATTGTTGGCCAATCAGAGAGCAAGAATACCTTTGAAAATCAAGGAAACACTTTCTAAATACAGACCAAGCAGAAAAAACTAACAGAAAAAATTTGAATCTGGATCTATATAAATATTACAAAATCCAGTTCATGACCCCCTTTAACTAAAGCTTTATTGTGTTATTGATTGTAATGTAATATTTGTAACTGAATAATTTCACAATTGTGTGTATTTCACCTTAAATAATCCATATCCAGCACTTTTCCCTCTGCTCAACAACAGAATCAAGAAAATCTCTTTCGACATCAAATAAAACGTATCTTTCATTTTTACAAGGAATTAAATATTCTTACCAAAGCGTCAGCCACAGCAGCCTCCACTTCAGTGCCAGTGTTCAGCACCCTCATAGCATTGACCGAAGCAGAAATACGAGCCTGGTGGATGAGGCCAAAGCGGTCTGTGGGGTTTGAACAAAGAAACATAATCACAAGGATAGAAAATAAAGAGTGAGAACACACCTACCTGCAGTTATCTGCAGAAATAATACATGAACACACACTTAAACCATAAACTAGTCACGTTTAAAAATCAAGCACAAGTAGAGTTATGTAAGGTCTTGGGATGCAAGGTTTGCATTCAAACACAAAAGCATGAACGAAACCACCATGATGCTTGCAGTCGAAACCCGAAGCAAAAGAGACTTTCGAAAACAAGTTTTTGTAACAACACAAACATTCATCCACCGACCAAATGAACCTCATTGAAGATGGATATGGTTTATGGAGGCCAAACACGTCACTTCATCTGATACTTGCACAAATGAATGGGCAACAAAGCATCTAAATCGAGCACTGACCAGATGCATGGTTTTAACTTAATCTGGCAACCTCAGCTGGATTTAAAAAATAAGCAGGAAAACTACAGAAGCATGCATATGATTGGCCCTGTCTGAAGAGGCGAAGGGGGGTGAACGTGCAGGTCACCTGACTGGCCCACGGGTTCGGCCGTGGACAGAGCACTGGTGGAACGCGAATGGCGTCGAGAGGCTGAAAGAGGACGACACCCCAGGGACCATTAGTGCTATACTATTACCAGCACCTTCAGTAGCCGCTACGACTCTCTTCCATTTCTATCACTTAACCCCATTCCTTTTTGCATTCACATAGGTGAAGGTGTCCCAATTCTCCTGGATGATGGGGAAGGTGAGGGCAGCCCTACAAAAACCTACAATGGTGGCTTATTTTATTTAATCAACCAAGTGAGAAACGCAAAGAAGCGATTTTATAATTTAGAAAAGTTTTAAAAGTACAAAACCCAACTGTTATGTTAGATTTCATGCCCCAATTTTGTAACAATAATACAATACATGCCTTGATATTTACACACTGTAACATGTTATTGTACTCCAGATAAGTGAGAGAAATGGAAGTAAGCTAAAATATAACAACATTTATGGTTTTTAAACTTTAAGTAAATCATATAACACAATAAAACACATTGTAGATGCATGGACTCGAGTGAAAAGCATCATATCCACCAGACTATGGATATTAAGGGGTATTTTCTGCGACGGGTAATCCAAAGAGTTACAGGGGCTGAGTTTGTTTGGGCCATAAGTCCAAACAGCTACTCACCCAGAGTAGTGAAGCCCCGAGCGGGACTGGTGTCACGGCTGCTCTCGCGACTGGTGTCACGGCTACACCCCTGACTCATGCTGGGGCGCGGGATGCGACTGCTCCGGGCTAGCGTGCGATAGGAAGAAGCGGCAGGAAGAAGAGCTTTACCACACAGCCTGGCTGTTAGAACATAGGTTAAGGCATTAGTGAGGCCATAGAGTCAGAGAGAGACTGAGAGAGAGAGAGAGAGTGAGCGAGAGAGGCAGAGAAAAGAATGCTGGTTTGGCAAACCTCATGCTTTATAAAGTCGCTGGATGCACAAGCTTAGCTTTGTAGTTTCTTAACATGCAGTATTATAAGTGGAAAAAGTCATAAAGTGAAATACAAGATTTTAATAGATTATACATAGAATCATGCATAGATGTACATTCCGTTAAAGATCTTGAGCTTCTTTTTACATATAAAATTCTAATATTCCACTCGAAAAAGGAAATGGTCAAGACCTGGATTTATTTTTGTTTACTTTGTACGATTCATGGACGTCTACTTGTAAATATAGAGATCTTTTCATAAACAATGTTGATTTATATAAATACATGTTTTTCTTGTTCCAGAAGGGGGCGGCATTTCAATGGGCAACCACTTACACCTCTCTCTAACTGGACGCTGGTTTGAAAATGCATAAATAGCATCTCCAATGCCCTTTTGATAAAAAAAGAATCTTTGTTAATTTTGGAATTAGCATGTGGTTTGTTTAATTTTCTCATGTAATGGTTTCTCTTCAGCAATAAGTCTTTCAGCTACTGACTAATGATCTCATGTTTATTTTATAACAGATAGATCAGCAAGTTTAATGTTAGTGACTATGAGAAATACAAATGTGGTTGAGAAAGAGAGATAGCGGGCTTCAAACACCAAATTCCCATGTAGAAAGGGCATAAATTATCCAATAAAATTCCTTAGCATTGATAACCATGCAAGAAAGACATACATTTGTCTCTATTGGCTCCAAGTTTATTTTTTATTTTGTATGCGTTTGTTTATATTTAGGACAGGGTTCCTAAAACCTTTTTTTAACCAAGGAACATTTGTTTTTACAATTGACTGTAACCTATATTGACAATATAAAGTGGTTTTCATTTATGGGTCTTAAATAGGAATCAAATAAACAAAAAAATATATTTAGACCAGTTAGGTACTGTGGCCTTTCAGTTAGAAGGTTGCCGGTTGTCCCTGTGCTTGCGTGGATTTCCTCAGGGTACTCCGGTTTCCCCCACAACCCCCAAAACATGCGGTTAGGTTAATTGAACAATCTAAATGCCCCTTAAGTGTGAATGTGTGAGGGAATGTTGCCCTGCGATGGACTGGCGACCTGTGTAGCCCCTGTCTCTCGCCCAATGTGCAATGGAGATAGGCACCGGCAGATTCCTGTGACCCCAAAAAGGGAATGAACGGGTTGGAAAATGAATAAATGAGATATATTTGGTTAAAAAAATCTCTACAAGTGGCTGCTGTAGAGGAGAGTGTATTCATGTTGATACAGTGACTCCAGATAAAGGATATCAGGAGTACTATATACTAGGGGTGTAACGGTACGCTAAAATCGTATTCGGTTCGGTACAGTGTCTTGGAGAGTTCGGTTCGGTTCATTCGGTTCGGTACAAAACAATAAGAACTTACATATTCTTTATTTTGAAAAGCTGCCAATACACAATAGAATTCTTGCATAAAATAAATAAAAGTGACACATTTGGGTGATATTTAAAATAAATTGCACTCTTTATTAAGAAAAACACATTTTTTTTTTAATAAAAAATGAAATACTGCAACTAGTTAGGATAGATTACCTATCCACATTTTCTGAAGAGAGCATAGATCTGGTTATAATATCTCCAGCAGTAGAAAATGTTAGATGTGTTGCCTGCCCGATCTCCGTGGAACAATGTCGGCATACAACTTTAAATTTATCCACTCGTCTATCCCCGTTGTCTTTTAACAGAGAAGCGAAAGTGTTCTCAAACACGAGACCGTAGTGAGGTGAGAGGGTCTTCAAGCTCTGGCTTCTCTTTCGCTTTTGATATGATTCTCGCGCTCGTGCTCGTCAGTCAATAGCGTCCGTGCGGAAACTCGCCTAGGAACATTTTTCCGCTGCGCTTAATATCGCGCTAATAATACATTTATATCATTTAATAAAAATACCGAATACCAAAACGGTACGTAAGTGTCCCGAACCGAACAGGCCGTACCGAAACAGTTCAATACATACCGTGAACAGTTACACCCCTGCTATATACAAAAAGATCCTGTGATTTAAATAAATTAAATAAATTTAAATTATTACTGTTGTAAAGGAGCGAAAAATCATTACCTTTAAATGAGAAATATGTTGCCCCTACCTATGCCCAGTCTGTTGGGGCTGGTTTCCCGACTGCATCCCTGGCTTCGTGGGATCCTGGAGTACTTGTCTGAAGGAGTTGTTGGTGCTGTGGCTCTAGGAATTCTGCCATATGTGTGTCCCAGGAGCTTTCCAGGAGAGCTGGAGCGGCTGCCGGCTGCAAGAGAGAAACAAGGGCAAAGCTTTTATGAGTGAAACTGTGGATGATAACTTCCCTCAGGGAACCATCTCCCCTGATCAGCTAGGTCAAGGTGAAATAAAAATATGAGCCTAAAATCATTCCAGAATCATTGTATCACATGTAAAATGTACTTGACTACTGCATACAAATGAAAACAATATCATAAATAAAAAACACGACCCGACCCACCTATTGTTTAATTTCAAATATAATGTATAGGTTTGAAAAAGGTTATTGGCTTTGACATGTTTTGTTTTAAACAACCATTACATGGGTTATGGCATAATGGGCAAGGCTATTTAATTTGTTTGATTTTATTTGTTTCATTTTACAGACCCCCCATATGATACTGTCAGTACCATCTAGTGGTGAAAGGAAGGGATAACCCTTGGAAGTACAAGACCTATGATATGGCTTGTGTTTTTCAAAGTTCGGGCACAAAACAATGCACAATGGCACAGAAAATGCTTGAAACAGTGCAGAAGGTCTAGAAAGAGTTTTTTTGATACCATGTTCACATTGTTTTGACTGGCTTATCAGAAAAATTTGTGAATTTTTATTTTGTCTCAACACTTTTGATTTATTGTATATATGTTTGATTTAAAACATGCAAACAGTTTGTTCTCAATTTTTGCAGAGAAAAAAATTTTTATATTTGAATTAATGTGGAACTTAATGAATTTTTATTATTTTTTTTTATTTAAGCTGGGGTTGTACTAAACAAATTATATCAAGCATTGCCACACAAAAGGTGGCGGACTATCAATATCAATATTGATATAAATGAAACTAAAAACAAAAACTGTAAACAAAAACCCATTATATTTTCATTGATTAAAAACAAAGCAGTGAAAAAACAACACTAAAATACAGATCGACAGTGGCAGACTAACATGGTGTGTTTGGATTCAAGTTCTATTGGAACTACAGGAAAGGTATGGGATTTTACAAACACATTTATAAACAAGGACAGGAAAAAAGCACAGGTTTAACTTCTATAAGAACGGAATGAAAGGCATTACTGATCTAGAGCGGGACATGCAAAATGAAAGCGGTTCATGCAGGACTGATGTTGACTATATGAAGCAGCTTTGTTCTGATGAACATCAGATCTTACCACTAGTTGGGTTGGCAGATCTGGATCCTTGTATGTGACGGCGAGGCAATGGACAGGTGAAAAGTAACGTGTTACAAAACACACTAGATGTGATGCATGGGTGCCCAGGCAAGATGTTTGTGTGATCTAGCAACTAACACCAAGGAAAAATTAATTGACCCCCTGAAGATTTTGAATGTTCACCCACAGACAAAGAAATGATCAGTGCACACATTTAATGGCATGATAACATCACCAGCGATGGACAGACCAATAATAAAAAAATAAGGATAAAAGCAATTGACCCTTAATGGCAAAGCCTTGTTACTGAACACAGGTCTAGATGAAGGGACTGGACTAACCCTATGTTTACCTGGCTTGATTTCCCCTGTTAGGCCATGCATTTTTGGGTGTACCAGCACGTAGCTTCCTCATGTAGCTCCCCACGCGAATTAGAATTGCTAGTGTGGGTTTTTACTCCAGGATAGGAAAATTAAACCAATAAATGTCATTTAAATAATGTTTAACTAAGGCCACTCCCCCAAAAACATGCTTGAACTGTAGCGTATAAAGCCCTATATAACATGTTTGATTATTTACCTGTGTTTATTTAATGAAACGTGCTTTTCTTATGTTCTTTTGAAAAAAAAAACTGTCTTTATGCAAATTAAGCAATGACATCATCACTTTTCCCCATAAATATTTGGTCAAGTAGCAGTAATCCTTAACAACGATTACCAACACTACCACTACAGTCCACACGCACATCCAGAAACCTATAATCCTAGGAGAACCATTGGAGAATGTTAAGATAAACACCTTTTCCTCACTGTACTGTACTTTCCTTGATGCCAAAGTATGTCTATGATGTTTCTACAAACTTTGTTACAACTTTATAGAAATGTGATGTCAAGACAGGAAAACTGAGCATTAAAAGGCTTGGGTAAGTCAAATGTATAAAAACAGAAATAAGTGTAAAGGAGGACTGGCTAACTGAGAAGATTTTGATTCATATGTTTTGATAATTAAAAATTGTTATATTATATATTTACATATTATATCATTTCATTCTGGAAGTTAAAACACTAACCATTTAAAGGAAAATGTATGATTTCAGAAGATGAAAAAATGAGATGCTATTGGGGACATCTGGAAAAAAAAAGAAAGCAGGCTAATCTTTTGTTCATCTGTGTTCTTACGTTGGGACTGAGACACCACTTTAGCCCTGCTTCGACCACGACTGTCTGTCACTGTGCTGTTGGCACTGAGCGTGCTCCCTGAGCTTTGCCTTCTCGTTCGCACACGACCTGAGGGTGAAAAGCATGAAAAGAGTTAGACAAAGTCAGAGAAACTAATTGTGTTTTGCGACAACAAAAAAAATTATTTATATTTTCTGTTTCCTGAAATCATGAATATTTTTTTTCCTGAAATCAAATGAGCAGATCTTATTGCTAGGTGAAAGTGATGCTGAACTCGATGAATTAGTGAATAATAACAATTACATAAACACTAAACTCAACATGTCATTTTATGAAGCTTTAAGAGGATAAGTACCACTGACAAAAAACAGACAAACGGACCATTTAGTTTACATTGACATGGAACTGTAGACATTTATCTTGACTGGAGGACAGGGAGGATTTTATCATGCACATAGGTCATGCAGTCCTAGAATGGTTAGACTGCATGGAGTACATTTGACAAGGGGAAGAAAGAACATAGTTGGAGAGTCTCTGACATCTCAGAGGGTATAAACGCTCACATAAACACACACATCTTACCATCTATTTTACCAGGTGCACCATCTTTGGGGGCAAATAGCACAAAAACGAAAGCAGGGAGTGCAGGGTGAGGAGAGGAGAAGCATAAGAGGCAGATGTTAGAATCATTTTAGGCCATTGAAGCATGGGAGCAAAGGAAGCAGAGTGAAGCTAGAAAAGGGAACCTCTTTGGATAGTTATAGGATTTTGAAAAAGATGGATAAAATAAAAGTGATAGGTTGTAAGTGACAGAAAACTTCTTATATTTAACCAAAAGTGTACCTAGATCAAGCACAAAAACAAAGCAAATTTAAAATTAAACTGAGCAAAAATGTTTGGACGACAACAAATTCTGATGGACCTTAGAAAATAGACAGATACTGTAAAAACAAGTGATTTCAAGCTGTTCAGAAAGGGAAAAACGCATCGAAACTAGAATATTTGAACTTGTAACTAGTCACAAGTGCTATTAAAACTAGGATGTTTTGTGCATCAAAAGTATATTTGTCGTTAAATCAAGTTGGTAGCAATACGATTAAAAAAACAAGTAGTAGCCAAAATTATCTTAAACAATAAAAAAATACCAGGAGATGGGTAGTGCATAATTGAATTCCCTTAGTTACACTAGGTTTCTAATATTTAGTTGGGTAAATTTTAAGATGTGTACTTTTACGGAACCTTTTAAAGAGAGAACTTTACTTTTACGTAGTTTCTTTACCAGCATTTCTACATTACTTTGTAATAATATAAAGTGAGAATGATTAAAATGTTTTTTTTTCCCCAAATATCGGGGTGATACTGCCTCATGAGAAGTTACTCATCTCTCAGTGAGGGTTTAGTTGAAAAGTAATGCCTGAAGCAGCTAAAGGAAATCCTGCAAGAGTTACTGGATGCGCGAGTTCAGAGAGTCATTCCGTTTCATGTTGATGTACCTCAAAGACATCAAGTTAAGATAACAAATATTGCTATTTTCACAAACGCAAACAAACAGAATCACTGAGCGATACTTGCCAATAATACTTATAATAATAACAATAATAAATGTAATGAACATTGTAAATAAAATTGCTGAAACTAAATAACAAATAAGATACACAATATCGAAAAATCTGATAAAATCCTCAATTTGCAAAAATTAATATCGCTATATAAAGTGTGTCTGTGCAGTATGCACCACAAAAGCTGTCCGATTATTTGTATATACCGGTAATGTAAGAATTTTTAAATAGAAGAGGTAAACATAACATTTTTATAGAGTGATCAAAAACTTTCAACAACTTGTAACTGACGATCACAACCACCAACTTATAAGTAACAGAAAAAAAGTAAGAATTAATAAATGGTACCATATAAATGGCACAGACTCATCGTTGGTTCCTCATCATCAAGCAGCTTAATGCCATCTATGGTGCCTATCAGTTTTATTAATGGACTGATGTAGCTATAAAAGCCAGTGATTTTTATTAAAACTGTTAATTAAGGTCAAAAGAGGAGAAAAGATGGATAGAGTGTGGTGAGGTCTCACCCAGGGAGGCGTATGAGCCTGGAGGCAGGGCAGCAGCGTTCCCAAACGGAGAAGGAGAGCTAGCGATGGTCATGCGGGTTTTGGCATTAGAGGCAGCGTTCACGTCGACATCACTACGGGATCGCTGGAGGGCACCGGGGGTTGAAGACACACGAGAACTGATCACTTTACCTGAGAAAAGAGACGTGATGTAAATAAGGTGTGCAAAACACAAATAGTGAAATTTACGCTGCTTTACTAACTTCTTGTGACGGGGCCTCCAATGACGGTCTTAACTGAAAATGGCCGACTGCAGGAGGGAAAACACATTTTACGAAGAGCACCCCGTTAAAATAAGGTAAAAGATAAACATATTGGGTTTGGTTCGATACAACACACTGGTGTCATGGTTTGGTACATACAGCAAAAAAAAACAAAAAAACATGAAAGCTTCTCTGACTTTTTTTATTAAAATAAAAACCTAATCGATTATAGTATTTTCTAGGGGTGTAACGGTTCACGGTATGTATTGAACCGTTTCGGTACGGCCTGTTCGGTTCGGGACACTTGCGTACCGTTTCGGTATTTGTATTAAATAATATAAATGTATTATTAGCGCGATATTAAGAGCAGCTGAACATTGTTCCTTGGCGAGTTTCCACACGGACGCTATTGAGGGACGTGCAGCTCTACTGTGCGACACTCAATAATAGCGTCTGTGCGAAAACTCGCCTTTGGCTTCTCTGTTAAAATACATAACGGGGATAGACGAGTGGATAAATTTAAAGTTGTATGCCAACATTGTTCCACTGAGATCGGTCAGGCAACACATCTAACATTTTTTACTGCTGGAGATATTGTCACTGCAACCAGATCTGTGCTCTCTTCAGAAAATGTGGATAGGTTCATCTTTTTAGCCTAAACTTAAAACTTGAATAGTTAGTTTTGTTGATATACAAGCTGAAGCTGTTGCTAGTGTTAAAAGTTTTCAGGTCCTAACTAGTTGCAGTATTTAATTTTTTATTTAAATTAATTTCTTTATCAAGAGTGCAATTTATTTAAAATATCACCCAAATGTGTCACTTTTATTTATTTTATGCAAGAATTCTATTGTGTATTGGCAGCTTTTCAAAATAAAGATTATGTAAGTTCTTATTGTTTTGTAACGAACCGAATTAACCGAACTGAACTCTCCAACACACTGTACCAAACCGAATACGATTTTAGCGTACCGTTACACCCCTATTAGATTTATAGAAATAAATAAGATAACCATTACAACATAATTCAGGTTATCTTTTTTTGGGTTGTCTTGGCTGGTTTATTTTGGCTCCTGCTGTTTCGTTCATTTCGTAGTGAACCACATCTCTTCCACTCTGCAGTTTGAGGTGTGTGTGCGTGTGTGTGTGTGTGTGTATCCGGTACGTCAAAACCAAAAGAATTCCATATTACGGGAGGCAAGAGATCAATCAATGGATTATTTCATTATTTCTTTATAGAGGTAAAACAGACTTTTCAGAGATAAAAAAAAAAACGGGAAGCATGTGAGTTGAGCTTCAATTGCTATGAGAAAATTAACCTTATCTGTGTCTTGTTCACCAATGTTTGTGAAATATTGAAATATCTATCAATATATCAGTGGATCTTTAGCCTATTCTGCTGCTTTAGTCAGGTCTGCTGCTGTTTTTGACATATCAATGGTCTGTAGTTAACCTAATCTGGAATGAAATGCATGTGGGTTGGGGGATGCACGAGGAAGACCCGGTGGTGAATCACGTGTACGAGAGTGTGAGGGAGAATCGCAGGCTTCTGCTTGAAATGCTGGATTTTTCTATTGCTTCGATATAGTTTATATCGTATTTATTTCAAGGATGTTGCACTCGGTGTTGTTGTACTCCTTTCATTATTATTGATTCTTATATTTCGCATATAAATGTGTTATCGCATGAGTTTGCTCTCTCTTTCTCTGCACTAGGCTGAATGTTAGTGTAGCAACAGATAAAGCTTTGTAGTCTGGTCACGGTGTGCTTGAATTTAATGAGTTTGAATTCTGTATTCAAGATGATGGAAAGCAGAATGTGGTTAAACACATTCATGGTATTTGTAGCGTTCTGTCTTTTTAGTGTGGTAGAAACATATTATTGTTGATGCTAATTAATCTTGGAAAGTTTCAAAAACACAACCTTGAATTCAGTGAAAGGCCTCTCTTCAATCACTTCTGATGTTCCTTGTAGTTTTATTGCTGCTATTGTCGTGTAGAATTAGGAATCTGTCAGAAAAGTGTCCTGATTTATTCTGTTTTACTGACATTCTTATGTTGGTTTTTCATTGAGTTTAGTCTCAATTGAGCCAAAATGAATAAAGGAATTAATTCAAATTGTAACTTTTTCAGCCAGAGGCACATCTGGTTTAGCGGCACACCGCCAGTTTAGGGACACAGGCAGTTGAGAGGCAAAGCCAGGGTATGTTTGAGGCTCAGGTGGTTGAGGGGCACAGTCTGTTTGAAGCAAAGGTGGTTAAGAGGCACATCTGGCTTAGTGGCACAGCCAGTTTAGAGAAAGGGTCTGTTTAGGGGCACAGTTTGTTTGAGGGAAAGGTGGTTGAGAGGTACCCCTGGTTTGGTGGCACATAGCCAGTTTAGACTGAGGTCTGTTTAGGGGCGCAGAGCCTCTTTAAAGAGAGGGTCTGCTTAGATTCAGAGGTGTTTGAGGAACATTTGGTTTAGCGGCACGCATCCAGTGTAGAGAGAAACACTCTGTTTAGGGGCATAGGTAGTTTAAAGACATATTTTTCCCCGTAAATGTATTTACTATTTACAAGTAAATTAATTAATCAATAATTAATCTTTTTTTTTTTTACATCTTCTTAGTGAAATCTATTTACTAATTTACAAGTAATAATTAATCTTTGTTCTTAGCGAGACCGTTTAGATACCCCCCCCATCTGCTTATGTTTAATTTGTAATATATAGAACTGGTTCAGATTTCTGGACTTTCCCTTTTCCACTGATGTCTGTGGGATTTATATGGAGTGGAACATGCTGTTGGTGCTTTCTGAAACCAAAGACGTTCACACTCCCTCTGTGCCTCTTCTCTGACACTCCGAAGAATAATATACTGCTTTGAGCCTGATGATCTCCTTCTCATGTGTGTTTGTCCACGCGTGCAAACCTATTACTGCCTCACTGTATATACAGTGTCAACATGAACTTGGCTGCATGTCAGTAATTTAGATATGCAATACAGTAAACCACTTTCTCCTGAATGTATGAAATTGTCTGCATGGTTTAACTGTGGAGGAAAAAAAAGACAATATCCTTTTTTCAGGCATGCACATATACTGTACATGTGTATCTCTGGCACATGCCCTGGGCTGTTTTGCGGAGTGTAGTGTGTCAGTGTGCAAGGTTTGGGATCAGAATTCAGCTCATTCCTTCCTATTGCAGAGGAACTGTTGGTATGAGAGTAAGCACCAGCCATCTGCTTCTGGACAGAAATAGACTGGATGCTCCGGACACCGTCTGGGCAGCTGAAGAGTCACAGAACAGTGCTTTTTCTAGTGATTTCTTTATCTCTCTGGTATATAGAGATAGTCATTGTTTTTCCTATTACCATAATGACCAGAAACGATCACGAAACATTTTTAGCCCATATCGTCAATATCACCTCAAAATGAGTCCAATAATTTCAGTTTTAAGACTGTAGGGTAGGCCCCCGTACAGTAACAACAGATGAGCTCATGCTTTGTTCAGGGCCAGGTTCTCTCAGGCTGCACCGCTTCAGCTCCACATTGTTCTACAGGCTTCCTGTTTTCATTCTCATTATCAGACAACAGAAAAATTATGTAGCCGACTTCTCGAATACAGAAACTGACGCCACTGATTCTTAATGGAATTAGAGTCTATGTATCATGAAATTTCACCGCCGGTCTGTTCTCAGAGTGTGTGCTTTCGTGAGGTTTTGAGGAAGACGCTTTTTTGCTGTTTATGGAATACTTTAATTCATAAAACTTTGGAGGCATTCTTTTTGAGTCTAGTTCAAAGCGATCATCCTTACCACTGAAAGGTCTGAGCATTTGCTGGTCTCAGTGATGATTTGTGGTGGTGATCTTTTTCTTGATCTTTAGCACCTGTGATGGGAATGTGTCATCTGGCTCCTGCTCACTACTGCCCCCACAGGCGGATGACTGATGGAAATAAAGCTTTCCTCTTTAATACACTGCAGGCTTGGAGGGAGGACTTTGATGCCATTTGGGTGGAAATCTTTGCAGATTGAACAAAGTGTGACTCAAAGAATGATCTTTGCTTTTTGCTGTTGCACACTGGGACGTGATGACATATTTGACGTTAAAAGAACCATACTTTGGTTAAAAGAAAAGTTGAACAATAATATTAATATTCCTCCCAAAAGAGGAAAATACCGGGGATCATACAAAGATGGTTTCTTTTCTAAAAGAAGTTCCATTGAGGAACTTTTGGCTAGAAAGCAAATACTTATAAGTTCTATAATATTAACAAAAAGACCCATGGCCAATACCCAGCCTCCTGCCTTCATTCCGGTTTGTTTTACTCAATAGTAGACAATGTCTTCTCATTGTGTTTGCAATCTGTTTCTGAGCACACTATACCCTGGGAAATGCATCCATAAATATTTCCTGAACCTGAAACAATTCAAGAGTTCAAGGACCAGTATAGTATAGCAAGCATGTTTGTCCAGTATGTAAGAAAGACTAGGCAAGAGGTCTGATTAGGGATCTAGAACCAAAAGTGCGAAAGCACCCGTAATTTGGCCTAAAACAATAATAATTGGGGACCTCTGGTTTAGTGCAATTCTCAGGTCATCTGACTGATTTAAGTCCAGATTTATAATCGAATACTGAAAGCTGATCGCAGCCAGATGGGTTTATCATTCTTTCCTCAGAGCTTTTCCTGTTCGCATACAGCAGGTCAGCTGGAATAGACTCTGCTAACTCATTTAAAATCCCTCCTGCTTGAGTTTCCTACAGTGATGAAAGCCATTAGTCTTCCTGCTGCTGTGCCCTGGTGTGAGTGCTTGTGTGGGTTTTTGTGATGCCTGCTTTATCCGTGTCAATTGGGTATAAAAGAGGTCAAATTTATCAGTGCTGTATATTAGAGGTGTTTTTTCTGAACCAGTTTTAAAGATCTGTTTAGTTTGTTTTCAATTTTAGAAAATTGATGACTGCCACTCCATTGGTGCATTCTCAATAAAATGCTTCAAGCACAATAGTCTTTGATGATACCACTCAGGAATTGTTATTTTGTTTAGAAACTTAAATCCTGAAAATAAAGGGCCTGTTTAAAACGTGTTAGGCTGGCGTTGAGTCTCTGCTACCCACTGTTCAGTGTGCATGTTGTCATGGTAACGTGCCTGAACTTTTTCTATGCTTTGTATGAGTAGTGTTGACGTAGGAGAAATTGATAGAAAACAAGATTAAAGATCATTTGAAGTCTGTGCTTCTGCTCATTTGATGGTGCTTTCCATGTTAAAACAATACAGGAAGCAAATTTAATGAAAAAGCTTAATGAGGTTCCACTTCCTTCTAAACCATGGCATAAACTCAAGAACAAGTGATGAGTCATTTGTGATTCATTCATTAGGAGTGACTCATAATTAAGAGTCATTGTTGGGAGTCTGTGTAGAATTTATTCATTTTTTTAAGAGTCCTGGTTGAGTCTTTCATTCAAAACAACAAATCTGCAAGATTAACTTCTCACTGGCTTATAAGGTTGTCATGTGATTTTAGTGAATGTCCAACCAAAAACTTGAGAGATGAACTAATCTATCGTGTTGTATGGTTGCCAACCTAAATGTTTCAAAAGAAAAGATTTGTTTATGGATACCAAGGTTCAAAGAACTTTACCAATGTTGGTGAAACTGGTGTGAGTGATTGAAACAAGTGTGTCCAAGTTTGCCCAGTCTTGTCTGTTGTCCACCTGTTTTTGGCCTCTGTCTCATCAGTGACTGATGAACAGGAGGCATGATAGGAGATGCGTTTATAGTCCCTCTGTGCATTTTGTTCCTGGAAAGCCAATAAGATGGACTGTGATCATGTAAATCTCTCTGTGTTCCTCCCTCAGCTTCAGATTTCAGTTGACCTCAGGTCAGAGTTGTAATTGTTCTTTATTTACCCTCTCCTTCTCCTGAATGGCACACGTCTGCCCTTCCTCACTTTAACCTTGTGGGAAGCAAGTTGAGAAAAATGGGCCTCGATGTTTTAGTCCCACCTGGGAAGGTATCGGTTGACTTTCTATGCAGACATGAAATGAAATAGCTTTCTGAGAAAGAGGCCACCTTCTTGGTTACTTCGTTGAAGGTCCTTATAGTAAGAGGTAAAGAATTATTGACCACCTACTTGGAAAGGGACCAAGCAACCTCAGACTGCGTTAATTAGTGGAGTGGAATAAGTATTTGACCCCATAACCCCAAACAAGACCTAAAACTTTACCAAATTTACAATTGCAGAGGTCTGATGGTCTTGTAGGTGAATGTCAGGTTTGCACATATCTCAAGTAATGAAAATATGAGGGTTGATGTTCAGCAACTCGACCCATTTCCATGCTGGAATAGAGGTCTCATGTTCACCACCCAAAATGCTGCCAATTGTTTTCTTGGTGACCGTGGTTCCAGCTGCCTTGATCCTTTGCCATCATTCTCAAAAGCATACTTCCTTTAAGGGCTGCTCAGCTAGTGACTTTTATAAAAGACACCTATGAGTCAGAGATATTGATTCATAGAGTGAATACTTATTATTGTGCCTCCAACATACCATACATTTTACGTACCAATGATTTCTTTATTGCCAAACATTCAATATCAGCGGGAGATCAAATCCTTGATTTAAGACCAACCAGAATGATTTCACTATTCATCATGCTTTGTAGTCTTGGCCATGGATCTTTCAGAAAGGAGCCCTCCCCTTTCTTTCTCAATGAATAATAGATGTATACTGTGAAATTATCCAGAATCCCAGAGGTGCTGCTGGCAGAGTTAGTCTTTGCAGGGGGCTTAGGCACATCTAACTGCATAGAAACTCCTGCTTAAACACTCTACAATTCAAATCCCCTTTAGCTCCTCTTTTTTCATCCTCAGTCAGTTGTACCAAAATGTGGTCAGGAAGGGTTTGTATGTTGTTGTTTTCGATTGTTACTAAGGATTGTTAGTCACCATTTCTTTCTACCCGTCACCACCCAGGCGACCTCGGCACCCTGCCAATGGAATGTAGTGGTCTGGGTTGAATCAAGACCTGAACGCACTCTGGAACATTGCCTGCAAACACATGAGCAGCTGGCTTTCTGAAGGTTAAAAATATCTTACAGTAGAGTCCTCCGGCCCCACAGCCTTTTGCACAGCTCGCTTTAGGCTTAGCGCTCAGATGTGGTGATGAGGTCCATGGCCGAATGACTCAAACATGTCAAATAGTAAGCAAGCCTATAGATTCCAGCTTATTAAGTGATATGTAGCAACCCACAGAGAGTTCGATAGAGAGAAAGCAAGGCTGGATGTTTTTTTTTGTGTAGCACTGACACTTTCAACAGGTGGACTCGCCTATTCTGAACAAAGACATTTCAGAGTCATCAGCTTTTCTCTTTGTTCTCTTTCAGAGATGTAAATGCGATCTCCATTACTTAGTTGTGTATTTCAGAAATGACCATCAGTAAAGTGAAGTATTAGGTAAAATAATCTGCACTGTGAACTTCTCAGGCAATGTCTACATTGCAGTTTTACAAATCTGCCCTTGGTTTATAGATTTAGGGGGGTTCCCCCAAGCAATAATTGGCACTAGGGCTTCTAATCATGAGAATTTTGGAAACTCACATTTTCTACATAAACAACTTAAACCTTGTAGGGAGATTTGTGGTGGGGATTGTGTGGTGCTTCTGAGTCGTGGTTTTTGGCTGGTTAATCCAATTATGAAGCCTGTAGTCGTAGTATATGCATGACAAAAACATTTTTTTTATTTGCAAGTCTTAAAGGGGTGCCCCCCTCCCCCCTTGTTGAATGGTAGGGGAAACACTTCTGTTCTCTTCAAATAATAAATACTCTTATAGTAGTTCTGATATTATTTACATACATAATACAAAAATACATAAATAGGCCACAATACTTAAACAAGTTTTAATTGTTTTTAAGTTGTTTAATGATGAGCTGATGACCACTCGGTTTAAAAATGCTTTTTATTTTAAAAGCTATTTTATTGTTCGAGGAAGTGCTAATGTCAGAGTAAGAGAGTTGCATTTGAGTTGTTTATTGTTTATGAACATGTAAAGTTTATATTGACTTTTTTTTTTCCTGATTTCTCCAGCTATATTGAACCCCAAGAACCCAAAAGAATCACCAAAATCTTTCAGCTTTGACTACTCCTACTGGTCCCACACCTCTGTAAGTTAAATAATCTTTTCATCTGGGTTTGCTTCTGCAATTTTTCTCCTAAATCGTTATTAACAGTATTTTTTTTTGTGTTCTGAATTTCTCTGCTAGCCGGATGATGCCAGCTTTGCTTCGCAGAACCAAGTGTACAATGATATTGGGAAGGAAATGCTGCAGCATGCTTTTGAGGGATATAACGTCTGTATTTTTGCCTATGGCCAGACTGGAGCTGGCAAGTCCTACACCATGATGGGGAAGCAAGAGGAAGGACAGGAAGGGATCATACCTCAGGTGTGTATGAAGGTTCCAAGCATCACTTTAATTGAGAATGTAGGAGAGCAGTGAAAGCCTGCTCAGCTTGGGTAGAGTTATTTCTGCACTTTATCGATCTTGTCCTATCCTCCCTAATGTGCTCTTTTGTCCCCTTTCTAGCTCTGCGAAGACCTGTTTGAGAAAATCAATGACAATAACAATGAGGAGATGTCGTACTCAGTGGAGGTGAGCAACTGAGGCGTCATGACTCAATTTCTTGATTTCCTTATTGTCTATTTACATTTTTGTTTTGCTTGCGCCAATATATTTCAGTTCAGTGATTAATTTTACTACCAATGGCATGATGGCAGTGTTATATCTTTATTTATAATTTTTAGGCTTAAGTTAATAAGTTATACATCAATTGCATTTTTATGATAATCTTCTTTGATCAGATTGAATCCTACTCAGATTTATTTTTATTTTAACACATTATAAGTCTACATTTTCTTAAGTACTTGACACATAATTAACATTTTGTAAAACAGTTTGTGGGAAAAAAAGTGTAATTTTATCAAGAATGGATACCTAGAGATTCCATGAACAAAAGACAACAAAGTTTAAACTTTTAATGTACACCTTAATTAACTAACATGAGCCTAAACACGAGAGGATTCTGTTAAAAAATAGAATCAGGAGGAAATGAACTGGAACAGGTGATCTAACTGAACTAATGAAGGTTTACCAAGAGAGCTAGAGAGCAATCAGACACGAAAGCACACGGCCATTTGAAAAAAAAAAAACAGCCATGTGCTCAAATGAACAAAGACCCAAACATGCATAACTCAACATCCCAGTGTTGTTAGCAAGCACATTGCAGGAGATTAGGGAAACAGGTGAGTGTAAAACCCAGCACTAGAAAGCACGAAAAGACACAAGACTAATATACAGACACAAAATTTCTTGATGCTACAGACAGGAATAATCATGACCAGATTTCCAAGTGACATCTTATACGCAATAAGGTACATGCTCCTTTTTCTGCATTGACTGTAGGTTGCTTATATGGAGATCTACTGTGAGCGGGTCAGGGACCTGCTGAACCCCAAGAATAAAGGGAACCTGCGTGTCCGGGAACATCCTCTACTTGGGCCATATGTGGAAGACCTCTCCAAACTGGCCGTCACCTCTTACACAGACATAGCAGACCTTATGGATGCTGGAAACAAAGCCAGGTGATGTAACATCATGTCTCTTGTGCTTATTGTGGAATTTGGTTAATCATTTTGAAAGTTTAGGGGTAAAGGAGAGCGTTCTGTTTCCTCTTGTGATTCAGTAATTGACAGTCATGTGTAAAAGTGACTCTTGGGTAGAAGTAGCTTGCTTCTAACTCTCCCAGGTGGATTCTCTAGCTTTATGTGTGGAGGGTGTGACGTGAGTAAACTGTTTATCCACTCTGTGACACATCCAGCTTATGAGCAGTGTGGCCGTCTTATTTTTGCACCGTATTTCTCTCTCAAACACTACCACAACCTTCGTTTCCATCCAACTGTTTTTATGGACATTTTATAATATCTCATAAAAAAAAAAAACCCTGCATGGAAACTCATTATGTGCACTTCTGAGTTAGACAAAATTTAAAATGTGTATAAAATAAGATGGAAACGCCTTAAATTCCAATATACATCATCATGGCAATGCGTTTTCAGTCAGAACTTGGCCGCGATGAGGATTGATTTCATCTCAGAATATCTAAAACAATCTTAAAATTCCTAAAGCGTTCCCAAAAAGCAGTCTGCCGCCTCCAATAACAAGATGACATGAGTGCCATATTGCATTTCGTCTACGTGTTCTAAGTTATTCTAAAGAAAAAATGCCTTCTCCCAACACAGCAACTTCCTTTTGTTCTTTTGCACCAGTTTATCAGAAAGAAACTTTTTTTGTTCTCATGGACTCTTTGGAATGAAATGGTACTTTATTCGTTCATAGTTTTTCCAGTTTTGCACATACATTAATTAGCTTCTTTGGTTGTAAACATGGCACATAATAGCACACTGCTAGGCTAATAACAGAGTGAGTGTCTGTGATTATGAATTGGAGCTCTATGGTGATTTATAAGAATTCTGGATGTTGCCTGTAGATCAAAAATTCCTCAGCAGATAGTTACGTACAATGTTTGCCAAACCTAAGCCCTGTGATATTATTAATTCGGAAGAGATTGCCGTCTAGAATCATGAGGGTAATATGAATATAAAAATATTTTTGTATATTTTTAAGATAAAACCACTTTAACTTTATGAAATTGTTATTTTTATTATAGCACGTTTTCACTTTTGATTTGGTTCACTTTATTTTATGGCCGAATTTGTTCTTATGCTTTCACAGAACTGTCGCAGCCACCAACATGAACGAGACGAGCAGTCGCTCTCATGCAGTCTTCACTATCGTTTTCACCCAGAGGAAGTATGACAGCGAGACGGACCTGTCCACAGAGAAGGTGGGACATATTTCACCTACACCTACAGCCATTGGAACATTTCGCAGAACTCGATCGTGGACCCCAGAGTCAGCAAATCTGAAACAAGGCACAAAGGGAAACGTTGAAAAAGAGGCGCTCATTCTGTTGTCGGGGCTCACTGTGTCATTACAGCGGAAACAAAGGCCACTCTTTGAGCTTCACTGATGCAATGGCTTTTGTACAGAGATACTACATTAGATTCACTGAATGCGTCTTGTTCTAATGCCACTCTTTCAGTTTGACAATGGCACCACAATGAAATTTAACAAGCATCCAACCGTTTAACACTTGCATCTACATGCTAATGGGTTAACTTTAAGACCCTAGTATGTCTGGCGGATGGAAGTGGAATGATATATGCAAGGGTCTTATACTTAATGAAAACTAAAAACATAATAAAATAAAAAAAATTATGTATATAATGAAGATATAAAATGTAATTATTACGATTGAAAAGGCAAAATTAACTGAAATTAAACTAAGTATCTTGCCAAGGAAGCTTCTTTTTCTTTCTTTCTCAGTATGGCAAGTAAAGTTTAACATTTAATACAGTTTCTGTACTAGCAAGTTGGATTTGACTAGTAGTTATTCTACTTGTAGATACCTGCAATGTTTATTTGACTAGTTGTAATAGCAGTTAGAGATATCTACAAATGTTTGCCATTTGAAATGCAATATGCACTAGTAGCCCTGTCTTGGAAATAATTTTAAGGTTATCGCCATTTGTTTTGCACCTTGTTTGTTAGGAAGCTATGAGAAATTTCTAAATAAATTGACAAAAAAGAAACACAATACTGACAAAGTATACAAACTAAATTGAATAAAAACCTTTTGGACTCCAAAAATAAATTGCAAAAGAAAAATCAAAACTAACTAATACAATCGATTGTGACCAATTAAAAACTGTTTTAACTGTTGGATTAAAAATGAATTAAATTGTTAAAATCAATTCCTACAATTGGTGTTTTAAATCTATGTTTTAAAGTTGTCTGAAGCCTTTATTCCGATAAAGCTTATGGGCTCAAACTTGTGACTGTTCTGACTGACTGTAAGACTCAAGCTCTTCTTTCATGGATGATTCTAGAAGGCATTCTCTTGTCTGAAAGTGTCTTTTTCCATCTGGTCTCAGGTCAGCAAAATCAGTCTGGTGGATCTGGCAGGAAGTGAGCGCGCTGACTCAACAGGGGCAAAAGGAACAAGACTGAAGGTAAAAACTCATTTTATAAGTATTATGTGAACAGAAGGCCATTGTTCACATAGTTCAGTTCAGAATTTCTACTTTGATGTAATAACAAAATCTTATTTTTGTGCATAGGAGGGAGCAAATATCAATAAATCTCTAACAACACTAGGGAAGGTGATTTCTGCCTTGGCTGAGGTGGTGAGTATTTTGGAGAATACCAGTCTCTCTTTCTTTCCAGCTGTTTGCATGTCTGTCTGCAGAACTGTAACTTTGTGTGCTATGTTTTTCTCTTTTGGCTATGCTTCACTATTCAGGATAACTGTACCAGCAAGGTAAAATCTATTCACTGCGAAACGGAATTTCTCAAACTGTTGAACCTTTTCGGTCTTAACACTTTCTCTTGTTTTATCTAATCTTTAGTCTTTAAAGCATTTCTTTATTTTAACTTTGTCCCTTAAAGGAGTCATAAGTTTTACTTTGCACCGTTCATGCCGTTTTAGCCTTGCATTGTCAGGGCGTCCACAGGGTCATAAATTAAAAAAAAAAAAAAAAAAAAAAAAAAAACATTTTAGGCCTTAATAAGTGTTAAATTTAATTGAATTTACTGTGCTAGGTCTTAATTTTACTTTTTTCAGGTTGAGAGCTCTTGAGACAGATTTCCCAGCATGCAAAAATTGTTTTATTTTCGTTTTCATGTGACAAATTCACATCCCGGTACATGTCTGAAAATGAAGTGGATGTGTCGATACACAGTGACTTGAAATTATTTTTTAAAAATTCACATTTTCGTTTTTTTTTTTTTTCGTTTTATAAATGACGTTTAAATTATGTTTTTTTTTTAAATGAGTCGTTAAAAACTACATAATTATCTCATAAAAATGACACTTTTCTTGTAAAAATGACAATTTTCTACTTTTTCCTATGACCTAAAAAATTGCACAGTAAATCGTAATAACTATTATTATTGCATGAAAAAAATAAAATAAAAAAAAGATATAAAAAAAGACACATTTTTCTCATAGTACTGTAAAACTGTTTGTACACCATCAATCGCAATGGCGGCTCACTTTACAGAGAAACGTGAAAGACTGCTAATTTGAACACAGTACTATTTTTTTCAGAGTATTAAGTACTCTTATTTCAGAGTATCAAACTCTGGCTCTAGCGGACAGTGCTTCAGGGAAATTACCATAAAACTCCCTTAAACACAATCGACTGCTCTTTTGACTGCAGTAAACAAGGCTACATGGATTTTTGGCTGTTTCTTATTTCTTTGTGACTGCTATAGAATCACTAAAGAAACCTTAACCACCATTAGGTTTCTTAAAATGTATTCGCAGCATTGAAGTAACGGACTTTGATTCAAACAAAGATTCTCATGAATGTAAAGCATGCTGTTTTTACAAGATATTTTAATTACGTCACTTAAACGTAATAATTCAGTGAAAAAATATGATGTGCGTAGCAGCAATGAGTCACTGTATGTCAAAAAGATGGATTAACATTTTATTTAATGTAAACGCATGCTGTTTTTAACACATTCTATGTTTCAAAACAGAGCAAGAAGAAAAAGAAGACTGACTTCATCCCTTACAGAGACTCAGTGTTGACCTGGCTGCTACGAGAGAATTTGGGTATGGAAAATAAAAATCTAATAATTTATATTGAGCAAATTTCTTGTTCTTTAACCCACCGGCGGTTATTCAATATTCCAGTGAAAACTCTCTCCACACACTGGTTCTAACTGTTTGCGTAATCCTTCTCAACAATTAGGAGGGAACTCCAGAACAGCAATGGTAGCTGCCTTGAGCCCCGCTGACATTAACTACGATGAAACCCTCAGCACTCTCCGGTACCCTTCCTTTCCCAACAAAGACACTTCCAGCCTTAGATCTCGACTGTGATGAGAAGACTTTCTTCTTTGCTCACACAGTGCTATCGTTTCTTCTTTCATAGATATGCAGACAGAGCCAAGCAGATCAAGTGCAATGCCGTCATCAACGAGGATCCCAATGCCAAACTGGTACGGGAGCTCAAGGACGAGGTTTCACGATTGAAGGAACTGCTCCGGGCCCAGGGTCTTGGAGACATCCTGGACAGTAAGTCAGGGTGCAGCGCCTCCCAATGGCCACTGTTTGACCAATCAATTTCCAGCTTTTCTTGTGCTCAGTGGTGAATTTTTTTAGCTCTGATCTAATGCCACAGACTCGCCCACCCAGCACCGTCTTAATGTTTTTCCTTTGTCCTCATTTCACAAACTTGTAATGGAGATTTACAGATGAACATATTGTTTACATTTCACGTTTGTCTTCATGATATAACTGCCTCAGTCATTCCTCCTCTCTCAAACTTCTCTTGTTCTTCCTGCTTCCCTCAGTCGACCCTATGGGGGACGATTGCCTTGGAAGTGGAATCAAATGTGTGTATATGTGCGATGGAGTCACTTTTCCCTCTCGCTAAAGCTTTTCCATTGCTTTGGAATATAAAGTCAGCTTTGCATGTCCTGATTTATTTATTTTTTATTATTGCAAGGCTTTCCTGACAAAACGGGCATTGATTAGATTAGCATGCTACTAGCAGGCCATATGCTTGTCTTGCATGGTGCAGTCTTAAAGCCAAGCTTTTCCCTAAAGTGCACTTGAATAGCTAGATCTGGTAGAGGACACATGCGCCACTATTCCTCCGACCTGTTTTGGGGTATAAAAATTTTTTTGGGTTACCTCAGTGCTTTCCATTAAACTTAATGGAATTAAAAGCATAAAATAAAGGAGATTAACAGATTTAAGGTGATCCAAAGTCTAGGATCGACATAACTGCTTCGCCTTTGGAACATGTTGTAGCGTTGGTTAGGGCTGCCTAGTCCTTGTACCACCACAGCCAGAGTGAAAGTTGTACTCCAACAGGGCTGACCTTGGTGATCCTGTTCACCAAACCAGGAGCTCCAGTGTGCAGTAGGAGGTTTTGCGGCCCAATGTCAATGTTCTCAGCTGTAAAAGTCTTGCATGCTCCCTCCAAGTTGGTGGAGAGATCCTGGCCCAAGTGGAGGAGTTAAAAATGTCTTGGGATCTTGCCCCGAATAAGGGGACTATGTACCAAGACGGATGAGGTAGCTGCAAGACGCAAGCTCTTGAATTATTCTTGACTCTTGATGTCAATCTACATTCCCAACTTTGACTTTGGCCATGAGCTCTGGGTCATGGCTGAAAGAAGGAGACTCTAAATACAAGTGGATGAAATAACTTCCACTGTAGGTTGGCTGGATACTAGATTGGGTGAGGAGTTCAGTCACTTGGTAGGAGCTTGGAGTAGAAACACTGCTCCTCCACATAGAGAAAAGCTGGCTGAGGTGGCTCATGCATCTGTTTCGGATGCCTTCTGAGCAACTCCCTGGGGTGTTGTTCCATGCATCTCCATCAGGGACCTCTGTGTCCTCCCCTCACCCCCCTGGATGTCTAGGAAACCATGCTTAGACTGCTCCTCTGCGACCCAGCCCCAGATAAGCGGAAGAAGGTTGTATAGTCAACTTCTGAAATTAATAGGTTTTATACAAAAACAAATATTTTTTACTATTTATTTTTGGTGTAATCGTCTCAAAAGTCACTGTTAAGTAGAGGTAAAACACGGAAAAGAAAATGTTGGGTTGAAAAAACCTTGAAATGACATTTAGAAATGCATCTGAAATAGAACATTTAATGGTTTGAATGTTCATAATTTCATGTAACTGTTGCTTGCAGGTCATGATATTAGTGATGTTAGAGCATTGCTCTGTTCACAAACCGAGGCATTGATCAATCGGAGAAAAGGTGATTGCTTTCGTCAACTTTATTAGCAAAATAGATGCAGAAATAGCTTTAGACAACCTTAATATTTCCATTTTCCTTTAGTGCTCTCTCCAATCCCTATTTAGAGTATCCTCTTACACAGAGTGGTTTCGATAATAAAAGCTAATCAGAGCACGGTCTGCCATTTGGCTTTCTGTGTATCTGAAAGGTCTTGATGTGCACACTTAGATTTCTACTGTAGTAACCGTACAGCTCTAGGAAAGCAAATGCTTGCTCTGTGGTCCAAAAGCATTAACAATGTCATGCAGCACTGCTTCTCCGCCATGTTGGCCTAGTTGCTTCAGGAAAATCTGATCAGATAAACAATGTGGGGCAAAATCCTGCAAAAAGTTTGCATGAACTACAATGAAGCTCCCATGGAGAGACGGCACAATCCCTCTCATAGATTTTCAGATTTATTCAGTATTATAATTTTTTAATTACATCACACGTGGCAAATATCATATCTAAACGCAGCACGTTCTCATAAGGGCCATCCAGCACCTCGAGCTCGAGAACTTTATGAAACCCTCATTTCTCTTCTAAAGATCTCTTCTCTTCTATCCAAGGAAAGATGTCAGATATTTTTCCTCTCAGGTTTACATCTTTGAATGATTTTTTTTTCATATAAAAACTAGCTAAAAAGAAAAGAAGTATTAGACCCTCTGCCAGTTCTGGATGTTTGCCGGCAAGGAAAGAGTCAAAGATGGTGGGTTTATTATTTAGTCACAAAACTTGATTTTGTCGCAGAGTTCTGGCGTTTATTATAAAGTACCTGGGGAAAAAGTTTAAGGTGATTATTGGACATTCTCAGTGGCATTGTTTCAAGTGTTGCAATAATTTTTCTCCAAGATCCATCATTGAGGCTGGTAGAGTTTGGCTACTGTGCAAAACCTTCTCCAGTACATCCCGAAGATTCTCAAAGGGGTTAACGTCTAGACTCTGGTGGCCAATCCATGTGTGAAGGTGGCCATCCATACAATGTTGATTCAGTAGTGACCTGGCAGCAGTTGAGGAAGCCAGGGAGATCTGTATACTCAGGGAGAGTGAACAATGTCGGCAGGAACACTTGAAAACTTGGTTAAAAATTCTCTAAACGGTCTGAAGTCACTGCAGTGTATATACATGTATCTCCGAGTTGTGTCCAGGAGGTGTCCGATTTCCAATGATGTGATCGGATCAGGACTTCCCTAGTTTAAGTTATTGCCAGTTACGATTATTCAGGATTTGTTCCTTCCACGTTTTTTCCTTAACAACGATGTTTTACGCCAATGATTTGGCCCTTTTAATTGAAATTTTCTTAATTTTTTTCTAGTGTAGTAAACCTACTATTAGATTTATGGGTTGACGGTCTTTGTGGGCAAATGTTCAAAATCAGTAGGTGTATTTAGACAGATAAATGCAGGAAATGGCCACTAAAACATGCATTTAATTATTAATATCTGTAAAACTACTACTTTTATACTATTCCACAATGTCGTTTGTACATTAGGATATTGTTAAACATATTTATCAATTTAATATATTGTTAATATTTTTCCAATTTTCAAAAAAACTACCTAAAATAGATTTTAGTTTATATTGGTTTGGGTGAATTTTTCTTGACAGAATAATCCAGATTTCTTGAATAATTGTTATCTGATTTAGTAAACCTGCGGTGAAAAAGTGAAATCTCGACTGATTCGTGTGCTTGTTTTTATCCTTTGTGAACAGTGAGTCTCACATTAGTCTTTCCTCCTTTTTCCCTTTTCTCCCCTTCTGTGTGCTCCTCATTCTCCATCGTCTGTGTCTCCACCACCTTTGCATCGTCTGTCTCTCCTCTGTGGCTCAGACCTGAAAGATATACACAACAATAAGCATAGATACTTGCTAGCCTCAGAGAACCAACGGCCTGGCCATTTCTCCACAGCACCGATGGGCTGCCTGACAGCATCCCCATCCTCAGGCTCTCTGTGCAGTCAGGTAGGCCTACAGTCCGTCTCCAGCATCCAGGAGCGCATTATGTCCACGCCGGGAGGAGAAGAGGCCATCGAGAGGCTAAAGGTACACAGACGAGCCTTTTCTAAGTACATACAAATCAAGAGCCAAGTGCTTAAGTGGTTTAACCACATGCTGGTGCTTCCTCTTGAATTGATCACAACTAATTAGAGAACAATGAGTGATAAGATAATGGAGGTGCTTCAGGCGCCTGGTGATCTTTTATGCTCAGGATGCGTTTGCTCAGAGATATTTGAATGTTCTCATGCATATGCATGCTTTGCTTCGGATCACCATGGTAACCAAAGATGGATTTCTAGCTTTTTTTCTAGTTACTGAGTAAATGACAGCTGATGACGCCCTTGATGCAGGTTTTGAGAAGTGTGAGAACACGGGTCTTTGAAGCGCTAGTTCACCCCAAAATCTTGACATGCTCGGTACATTTTGTTCACACAGACTTTTTGAACCTACGCTTTTCAGCAGTGTTTAACTCACATGGGTACTCTGGTTTTGGGTTTAATTAAATAAATGTAATTTAAAAAATGATTCCAGGTTGAAAACGTTCTGGATACTTGATTTGCAGTTTTTACATTTATTATAAGTTTAAGACACTTACTTTTACAACAAAAACACTCAGTTTGATTGCACAATACATAATCTTAACAACTAGTTTGAACTGGTCTCTATAAACAAAACAACAATGTTAATGGAATGGGGTCATGTACTGGGCTTAAAAAAATGTACTGGTCATGGATGGCCAATTATATGGATATAGCGATTTAGCCATTAAAAAAAAAACATTGTTTATTTTTAAAATATGGTTCTGGGAGTGGGCGGGGCTTCTCAATTGGCTACCTTAGGTACTTCCCTCTAACTGGACTATTTGAATATGCATGACTTCCTTTCAAGATATCGTATAGTGCTTGAGGAAGTGTAAAAAGCATAACTTTACAAACGAGAAATCTTTTAAAAATAAAAGGCTAGTTTTCTACCAATCTACGTTCCATATTTGATGGGATCAGCCACACCACAATGTGTTTTAATCACATTTCTGGTAAGGTCATGCTTTTTGTCTGTTTTCCATCAAACACAATCAGATAATGTTATTTGTTAAGTGTTTTTCATTAAAAAAAATGCGTTGAATAACTCAATGCAAAGACTTTTACTTGGAGAATGATTTTTAATAAGGTTAATCCGGTGGGTAGAGCTCTGCTTCTCGCTTAATTTTTTTCAACTATCAGTCTGTCCCTTTTTTAAAAGGAAACAAAAATGAAAAACAGTTTTTTTTTGCCGTTTTCTCAAAGTAGAAAGTTCCTACCAGGGGAGATACACAATCCAAGTGGCGTGTATCTATGATCTGTTTCTCTTTAAAGCTCAATCAGCTCTTGTATTCCAAAACAATACCGCATCCGCAATAAAGCAGTTGTAATACGTTTATTATTGCAATCTGATTTATTTGATCTAAAGCTGTCTCGTGAATATGCAGTGGATTTTGTATCAGATGACAAGTTTTACAACATATGTAGGCATCATTCAAACAATAGCAAAAATAAGATCAAAGCTTTAAAATGTGTCGTTTAGATCCTGTTAAATAAAATGTGCCTAAATACGTATTTGGTTGGTTATAATTAACCATTTCTTAGGGTTGATGATTCAAATACTCTGTTAAACGGCATGTTTAACTGGATTATCAGTGATGGGGTGGTTTGTTTCCTCTTTTTGAGACTCTGTAAATGTGTGCAGGTGAAAGTATACGTGGCCACAGATTTCAGGCATTAGTTTCCATGGTTACAGCAAGTGGCTCGCATCCATGACGTCAACTGCCGACGCATTTCTGCAGGAAATCAGACAGAAATAGAGCTGGTCTTCGTGAATTTTCTATTAATGTGGATGTAGCATAAATAGGAAGGCCATCCTTGACCTCATACGAGAATCATGTCGTTGTCGGTTTCTTGTGATTCACACCCTGATATAAACTAATTCTTGTACGGGTTTGACCCTTTGTATAACTAACAAAATAACCTGTGTTTGGTGGAAGGCAGTCAGGTTTAACGAAGCTATAGCACTACTTTCTTCATGAACAGATGGCAGGGGTGTTAACCCTATAGGAAGGATCTAGGGTGAGCTTCCTGAACCTCGGGACAGATGGTTCAGCTCTTCCTCTCAGCCAGGGACAATATGGGCCAGACACAATAGAGTGGAATGAGAACAGCACATCCTGAGTTTAATGGTGTTCTCCAATTTTGATCCATTGCAAATAAACTAAAAATGGCCCCGTTTTTGCACTTTGATGCTGAATTTTATGCCCAATTATGTGAATATTGCCGTTTGTACTTAAAGAGCCCCTTTTATGATGCATCTGTCATATTAACAAATAAAAATCCACATCTTCCTTGCTACAGGAGTCAGAAAAGATCATAGCAGAGCTGAATGAGACCTGGGAGGAGAAGCTGAGGAAGACAGAGGCCATCCGTATGGAGAGGTCAGTCACCAGGGATCGGGGGCCATCTGGCTCCCTTCCTCTTCTCCCTGTCCCATCGTGCCTGTGAGGGCCGTTGTGTTACGGTCACTTTATCCAGATGCGTTTTTTTCTGACTGCTCTTAGAACGCTATTTCATGTAACATCACTGATCATCATGGTATTTTCTTTCATCCAATCAGAGAGGCGCTTCTGGCGGAGATGGGAGTAGCCATACGGGAGGATGGGGGAACCCTGGGCGTTTTCTCTCCGAAAAAGGTACAACACGTGAAAAGTAATCAGCGGTCATCTGTAATAACCTTCCTAATCTCCTCAAATCCTTCTTTCATCATTGTTTTCCATTCTTTTATCTTGTGTCTCGCTCCCCTCTCGGAATCTTTTAAGTTTGGTCATGATAGACCACTGTCTATTGAGGACTTTAGTATTTATTCTTCCAATCAGGTTTGTATGGATGAAGCTTATTGAGGTTCTTTTTCTTTTGTAAGAAGTCAACCCATCTGTAGCCAGCTATAGATGTTGAGTTTGCAATCGTAGTTTAGTGTAGTTTATCCATAGACTGTGACTAGTTAGAAAAAGTACTATATTGTCTGTCTTTTTCATAAAATAAGGACAAAAATCTCAATTTTTACTGCTGCTCGGCACAAAAGACTACTAGATTACTACAAAAAATCATAATACATGTATTTAATTTTATTAAGTAATATTTTTTTTCAATTTTGCTTAGATAGAAAGTTTAAAAACATCTTTCTCTTTAAGGCGATGTTTTCTCATTGGGAGCAACAAATTCCCAATGTGATATATATATTTACAATAATTTATTTATATATATTTGCGTTAAAACCTTTTTTTCTTGTTAAAATCTAATTGTTCATTAAACTTCTTTTCATAGTCATTAACAGTGTTTTTTTTTTTTTTTTTTTTTTTTAAAAAAGTACATTTTTCTTGCTATATAGTAAAACCTAATACATATCATATTGGAAAACATACTTTTCTTGTTAAAATCACGAAGGCAATTCTTCTTTGTTATTAAAAAAAATTATTTGTTTTTCTGCTAAAAGTTGTCAAAATAACATAAATTTCATATTTAAACAATATCTATTTCTTTTTAAATCTAATTTTCCATATTTAACAATAAAAATTGTCAGTTGTTTTGTTTAGTTAAGACATTGGGTGTTTCACCAAAACAAAATGTTGTGCCATAAAAAACGTGTTTTTCTTGTTAAAATATATAAAAACTTAAAAAAAGATATCAGGGTTGACTTTTTTTTTTCTCATTAAAATTATTTATTATTTAGTAAAAATAGAAATAACTTTAAACTGTTTTCATACACTAATAAGAGATACTGTTATGAAATAAGATCTAATAACAAAAAAAGTCATTTACATTTTATTCAAACGCCTGCTTGATGAAAAATACATATTTTGCAGCAAAGAATTTCTATAAGAAAATGTTCCATGTTGTTTTTTGTTTTATATTTTCCTACATTTTCATGTTTTCATCTCTGTTTCTTTCATTTTGCTCCCAAACAGCCTTTCACTGAAAGGCCTTGTGAGCTCTACACTGACTTTAATGGGGTGTTTTCACCCAAAAAGGTTGGTAGGGACGAATATGTTGTACCTTCCAGTTATTTTCGTGTCTTTGAATATAACGATATCCTGTGTCTCATATAGTATGTTAGTGAGATACCATGTCAATACAGTATTTCCACCCCAGTGTGTTTGTATTGTTGTAGAGCCACCAGACTCTCTTTTGTGATCATTGAACCCGTTTATCCACAGACCCCTCACCTCGTGAACCTGAACGAAGATCCTTTGATGTCAGAATGTCTCCTCTACTATATCAAAGACGGGATCACAAGGTGACACTCAGAGCCTGATTCTCACAAAGTTTGTAATGTTTGGAGTTGCTCCTGAAGTTCTAATCTATCTTTGCTTTGACAGGGTGGGCCAAGCAGATGCGAAAAGAAGGCAGGACATTGTTTTAAGTGGAGCTCACATTAAAGAGGAGCACTGCATCTTCCGCAGTGAAAGGAACGCCAATGGAAACGGTTTGAGCTCACTTTTTTTAAACTAATCTGAAAGTAGATGTTTCGCCAGTTCTAATATTCTTATACCTCTACAGTGATCGTCACTTTGGAGCCATGCGAAGGATCTGAAACATATGTGAATGGGAAATGTGTGATTTCTTCTATGCACCTGCGATCAGGTCAGCCATATCAATTCATTGTTCAAGTGTATTTATTGTCATTTCCACCATACTGTCTGCATATTTGTCAGATTGTCTGAACACATTTTTACCAATCAATGTCCTTTATTAGTTAAATATTATTTGAGCTATAGACTATAATAAATGCACAAATAAGAAAAAATAAAATCAATCAGCTTGCAGACATAACCAGTTTGTTTTGAGCTAGTGGTGGTCGATTAAATATTATTTCAAATATGTTACAGATGACGGTAGCATCTTAAAAGCATCTTTTTCTTTTTTTTTTTTTTTATAAATTCTAAGCATTGCTTAAATAAAAGTTATTTTATTAACTTTTAACCTAAAAAGCTACAAATACATAAGTAAATGCTATGGTCATTATTATTATTATGCCGAATAGAACCGAATAGAAAATGAGGTTTTATTAAAGTGCTTTCAAATGCGATGCGAACCATTGTAAAGACATCAACACAGTGGAGAACAATTATGAAAACATTAGGAAAGAAAACTAATGAAAGATGCATCTGAAGAAACAGGCGCCTCCAAGCTGCAATAACGTTCTCCAAGGATAAGCTGGGGAACCGTTATACATACTCGAAATGGTTTGAGGGGACAAAACTAGACATTTATGGCAATAGTGATGCTACCTGTGTTTGGAGAAAGAAGGGGGAGGCTTTCAGCCCCAAGCGCATTGTTCCCGTAGTTAAACATGGTGGTGGGAGTGTAATGCTGTGGGGGGTTTTCAGGGAGTTTGGTACTGGTTATCTTGTCTGGGTTAATGGACCAAAGACTTTTGGGTCAATGTTTTGTCGACCCGACAGCAAAATTATGAACCAAAGCATTCATCCATTCTGGTCCCAAGGCCAGATGCTATTGTTCCTTAGGAGACCTGTTGCATCAGGTGCAATGAGAAAGCTGATCATTTTGGTTTCTCATTTAAATAACCTGCTTGCGTTTCAGGAAATCGCATCATCATGGGAAAGAACCATGTGTTCCGCTTTAACCACCCGGAGCAGGCTCGTGCCGAGCGTGAGAAGACTCCGACAGCGGAGACCCCCGTCGAGCCAGTGGACTGGACCTTTGCTCAAAGAGAGCTGCTGGAGAAACAGGGTATCGACATGAAGCAAGAGATGGAGAAGAGGTAAGAAACTAAGTGATTTGTATTGAGTATAGCTCCGATTTGTCCTAAAAATCAATAAAAAGTTAGACATTAACAAGCAAACGTCACCTGTTTTGAAATACAGATAAGTTGAAATGCCAATAAACCAAATCTAAGGCCGTCTAGCAGGTCCAGACTTAATTCTATGGAATGCAAGCACATATGAATTGGATTATTGTAAGAAGGATTATGTTGCGTGAAAGAAATGCAGTGAACATAAGAAAGTGCTGCTTTTGATTCAATGCTATTACAACAGGCTCACAGAAATGGAGATCCTCTACAAAAAAGAGAAGGAGGAAGCGGACCAGCTTCTCGAGCAGCAGAGACTGGTAAGGCCCTATCCCTTTGGAACGCTCGTTTACTGGAGGAGCTTTTTCTGTTGATTCATTTGGAGGGGAGAGATGTGAGAGGTGAACCAAGGAAAGCAGTCCCTAGTTTTCTACCTGCTCTGCTGAAGTCCATGCAGCACTAATTCTGCATTCTTGGCTCTGACAACTTGTGACTTTTGTGTGCGTTTGTTTGAGAGGAACTCTGCATGGCTGAACCTCTTTGCATGGTCACTGAATCCACTCTGTCTGGATTGAGATGCTGTAGCTGATGGCTCATTTCTCATATTGACCTGATTGGGTTATACAGTAAATCATGTGTCTATAGGATTTAGATTTTAAGTTCAAATCGCAGTGTTTTTGAAATGCATTCGGCATAAAAGTATGCCATGTGCCAATTAAAAACCCTTGTTTTGAGTCAATTCATTTCATATTCGTCTTTTGCTCTGATACAGTCATCAAACTTTGCCAAGAGATCCAAACTGCTCTGATTGCTTTTACCCTAGCAACCAAATCAGCAGATCTACAACTCGGCTTCAGAAAATGCTAGGAGCGTAGGGTTTGGAATAGATCACTCGTGGTGAGCAGGGTACCTTTTAATATCATTGATTTCTCCTTAGTGACCCTAGGTTGTCACCCCTACTCACAAGGGCCACATTTGGAAAAAATAGTTGGTTCAATTGTCATATGTTTTACACACATACGCATCAATTAAAGATTAGTGCTCTTCCAAAAACCTTTTGGGATTAATGGCAAATATGTTAACTCAGTGGATTTTTTTTTGTATAAAATGTCAACTAATGGAAGGAAATTTTTTTTACAGTTAATAAAACGATAATCAGTATTAATGTTTATTTTAAACAAAGATTGCTAATTTTCTAAAAAAAAAAAAAAAAACGATCAAGAACAGACCAATAATAGAAATTTAATGTAAACATTTCTAATGTACACATTACAATGAAGGGTTTACTCACTTGAAGTAGAAATTATTTTGTCGTTTACATCCTGAAAAGGGCTTTTTCAAAATTTAGCTCTGTGATTTGGGAAAACTAGTGTCTGACCTGGCTGATGGAAGGAGTTCTTGTCAAAACACAATATTATAAAGGTGAAATGTTATTGTTAATGACATGATCTTTTAACAATATAAAGTGCTGAAAACAGCACGATCACAAAAGCTTTCAACAAAACTTACATTCGTGGAATATTTGACATATTTGACTCGTTTGAAAGAGATCAGTAATCTTTATAAAGAAAATCGATTGATTGAACCGTGTATTTGGCAGCCGTCATGACTCAACTCATAGGGTTTTTAATTATAAATGAGCCTTTCTATGTTTTTTTTTTCTGTGTGCTGCTTTGCATGGTTTGGTTTTGTAGTGTTATAACAGATTTAAAGGTTTATTTTTTAATATGTAGTTAAGGCATTTAGTACCTTATTTAGTGTCTGTTGCATTTAATTTCCACAAGTATGTTTGGTGGATTTCTCAATGCAGTTGCTGATATTCCCAATGCATTGTTGCTATAACCAAAGATTTTCTGCTGTAGTTGATGAAGGCTAGTGACAATGTGGTTTCTCATTGACGTCTGTAGCCATGAGTTCTACACATCTGTATCTGGTCAGGCGCAGGGCATGCTATCCACGTTGGGGGTGTTAATCATTGATGACAAGCTCTCCAATGCTCTGATGGTCTCACCCATATTATCTCATATACAGGACATCTCAGATATCACACACTGCACCGATTACACCATCATCGCCTACTGTCCCCTCATTTATTTGACTGCGATTTGTCCTCGTTTTAACTGATCCAGGAAATGAGAAACTGCATTTTCTCTCAACTAACCTCTTAACTGTAGTGGATGAAATCAATGCTTTTAACCTCTTCCAAGCCTGTCCTTTCTATATTTCCTTCTTTGCACTGACCTTTAATAACCACGCAAGAGTCTAACCCACTGCCAGAGCTAGAAAACTTCTTAAAAACAAATCAAGGACTTTGTTTGATGGAATGGAGCGAAACCCTTCAGGCTTTGGTGCATGTTTGGGGCACAACATTCAAGAGCTCAATTGAAGAGGGAGTCAGAAACAGCGATATTAGCAGATCAAGACACATCTATCCCCTTTTTGTTGCCATTTTCTCATAATCATGACAGTCATGCCTTGCATTTGCTTTTTATATAGTGATATACAACTTGGGAAACCAGGTGGATTTATTCTATGTGTAAACACTTAAAAAAATAATTATTATTATTAAAAAGAAATGAGACTAAAGCACCATTTTAAAATTTGTACCATACAATTCCATATTATGCGCCAGTATTTTTAAAATGTGCCCCTTATGACCTTTATTCTGACATTCAATAGTCACAGTTTGACTTAATCTTCTTTAGCGGTTTCCCATTTGCATATCACAACACTGTCCATTCTTTTTAGAAACATTCCTTTTGATTTATATTCCATTTTAATTTTTCCATTTATTTTTCGCACTCTTTGGTTGTTTCCTTTTTGTTCTCTAAGGATGGAGACTCTGATAGTGGTGATGACTCTGATAAGCGGTCATGCGAGGAGAGCTGGAGACTCATCACTTCTCTACGAGAAAAACTTCCTCCTAGCAAGGTCCAAAGTATTGTCAAAAAGTGTGGCTTACCCAGCAGCGGTAAAAGACGAGAGCCTGTCAAAATGTACCAAATCCCTCAGCGCCGGCGAATCACAAAAGATTCCAAATGGGTCACCATCTCTGATCTGAAGATCCAAGCTGTTAAAGAAATTTGCTATGAGGTGGCACTAAACGATTTTCATCACAGCCGTCAAGAGATCGAGGCTCTAGCCATAGTTAAAATGAAGGAGCTCTGCGGCTCCTACAATAAAAAAGACCTTAATGAACGAGATTCATGGAGGGCAGTGGCTAGAGATGTCTTGGACACCGTAGGGGTCGCCGATGAACGCATTGAAGATGTTTTAACAAATGGACGAGGTGTGAACGACATGGATGACCTAAAGGTGCATATCGATAAACTAGAGGATATCCTGCACGAAGTGAAAAAGCAGAATAACATGAAGGATGAAGAAATCCGTTCACTACGGACTAAGATGCTGAAGATGGAGCAGGTGATCCCACTGATCGCCAACGAAACTCCGGACAAGACGGTTCTGAGTGGACCAACAAGAGTCCGTAGCTCCAGTGAGGGCAAGGCTCCTGAAGAGAATCCCGTTGGCGATGAAGAGGTTTCAAAGATGATGGAAGATGATTCTTCTTTTCGACGGGGACGTATGCGATGGATGCGTCAAGAGCAGGTTCGTCTCAAGAACCTCCAGCAACAAGAGATATCCAAGCAGCTCCGAAAGCAAAATGGGCCGCACCGATTCATCCCCCCCGAAGACCGCAAGTTGCGGTTCCCTTTCAAAAGCAACCCCAAGCATCGCAACTCCTGGACGCCGGGCACTCATATTATCATCACCGATCAGCAAGTGGTTGAGTTAAAAGTTCCCAAAGATGCAGTCCAAGAAGATGATGACGCAGATGAGGTTATTGAGCCCAGCCCACAAGTAGTTCCCTCCATCCAGACGTATCCAAGTCCTATGGGTCAACGTAAAAGCAAAGATCTAGAGCAGGGGCTGAGTCAAAGACCTAATCAAAACCAGAAACTCTATGAAAGAGGTCGTAGTAACTCATTTAACAGCAGCCAGCATACCTCAGACTCAACAGAGGGCCTCATTTTTGGAAACAGGAAACCCCCTCACCCCCAACAGGGCTTTTACCAGCCTCGCTACAACCAAAACCAGCATTATTATCCACCACAGCAGCATCCACACTTCTTTCATTACAATACTGACGCTAACTACAACTACCAGCAGTACCTTCCCGGTCCGCAACCGAGCCACCACAATTTTTACGCACCACCCCGAATGCGTAGACAAAACTCCGCCCCCAATTTGAAGGGCAGTCGAGAAACCACTGTGTGAATTCGGGATTTAGGTTCATGTACAGTATTAGTTGACTACAAATCACATATCACTGACTGATCACAGCATTGGACGGCTTGTACCCATCAAGTCAATCTGTTGCACATTTGTCAAAGAATTGAATGTTCTTGTCATTCACGGATCCGGGTTTTATGGATCTGCTCCACAATCACCTACATCAACATTTCATCCCCATCTGTGTTAGCTGTGCACATGGGTTTGCAGCTAGACCAGTATTCTTGAACCTTGAAGTATAAACCAACAAAGTGGTTCTGGTAGTTATTTTTGGGATTGAGGCGCCCTTTAATTTTGGCTCAAGCGGTAGCTTTTTAACAGTATTTTGAATCTTTACAGAGTTGAGGGACTCAGATTTCCTTTGTTTTGGTGCCTGTCTTGTCCGAGTCAGTTCGATCATTCAATAGGAAACAACTTAATCACAGTCTGTTTAGCAGTGTTGCCAACTTTGCAGTAAGGTTGATTTTATGCTTGCCATAAAAATAGCAATATGATTTTTCTTACATAACCTTGTCTCTTAAAAACTTAAGGACTTTTTTTTTTCTCCCAGTGTATACCTCTGCTGTACTTGATGTGCTTTTGAGGGATTGTTTAGCAGGAGTTTTTAAAGCATGCCAAGTTGTGACCAAGTTTCTGGCCAATCAGTGAGTTCAACAACTGACCAGTCAGCAATCGACTGGATGTTGTCATCAAACCTTTCTTTCAAGTTTGAGAAATGCAAATCAAGTGGATGGAAAAGTAGCATTAGAAATATGGTGGTGCTCTCTTGGAGTAGGGCCACAACTCCTCCACATTGAGATGAACCACATTGAGATTGCTTGGCATCTATTTTAGATTCCCACTGCAAACCAAAACTGTGTTACAGAGCCCCTTGGGAAGACCACGTCAAGAACATGTCAGCTTGTTTATAAGAACATATTTTCACATCAAAGTTGCTAAGTCACCCATGAAACCCGCAGAAGTTGTTTGCTATAAGTTGGCAACACTGCTGTCCAGAGAAAATCTCAAAGCTTTACTTGAATATAATTTTTTTTCTACTTACAATTGGCAATTCATTTGTATTTAATATGCAAAGGTCACATGTTCCATGAATGCTGGAAGATTAGTCCCATGTTTTATATCAATTACATTTCATCAAAATGGCTTATATTTAATATAGGCTTGGTTCCTTGCACACCCTTCAAACATTTTGATTATAATGATCATGTCCCTTTTCTATCACCAAATGAGCAAAACATGAAGGATTTCATTTAAAGATTGTGTGCCTTATTGACTGACTAATGTGTCCTTAACGAAGACTTTGCATGTAAATGCAAGGAATAGTAATATGGGAAGAAAGCTTATTGATTTAAAAAGTTGCAATCCAGTCTTGTTTGCATCATATTTGGCTGCACCATATTTTGAGGGCAGACCTCTCAACACTAATCAACCATTTCCAGACAGGGATTGGTTTATTGTGATGCAGTAAACAAACAGCTCCAGACTGTGCCATGCAGCATTTGTTCAGCTGAACTGTCTGCTGCACTCTGATCCTTGACACTAGGGACAGAATGTTCCCACGGGATGGAGTTGAGGAACTTTGCTGTTCCCAATCTCAGTGATTCACTTCGCATTCATTTTCTGCAAGGCCACAGTGAAAACCAGAGCTGTTTGGTGGAAAGAAGCTTGAACAGAGTTGTTTCCATGGTTTCCCAGCCTCACTTTAGAAGCATGCGTTTAGTGAAGGACAGAACCTCAAAAGCCAAATCGAGTTTGCTGGACCAGTGTATAGAGTTTCTCATTTATTCTCACTTGAATTCACAATGTATCCAAGCCGCTTTTTGTAATAGTTCTTAACTTTTTAATTTCAAGCTGTCAGCAAAAACAATCGCTTAAGTCTCTGTGATTTTTCTGCTTAAGCCTCGATGTGATGCCTCAGTGCCGATAATATGCCCGTAAGCAGATATATATTACCAAAGCACATGTTCTTAAATGCTCTGCACATAGCCAACCAGGTTACACTTCAGCCTTCTTCATATGAGTGAAAAACTTGAATGCTTTTGTTGACGGAAATACTGCCTAGTGTCTTGCCGTTTTTACATTTTAATACAGTAATGCATAATCATTTATTTTAAGGCTTAGTTAAGTTTAAAGGAGCATTTTTACATGGGTTCATTCTTTTTCTCCACTGTGAGTAACATAAAACAACCCTCATGTCTCTACTATTTTGCTAAGCTGAGATAGAGATATGCCAAATTGGTTTCTATGGTAACCAGTCTGGATCAGTGACAGATTATAATGTTCCCTTGTCAATTTAAGTTAAATAAACTGTGTCTCTATCGTTTACCAAAGATTTCAGATTTTTTTTTGGTTGCTAGGGTAAACCGTTTAGTAGCTAAGGAAGTGATGTCTTAAAAACTTATGTTGTTTCTATGATTAACAAAGCTACATTTCTTTATGGTGTTTTTTTTTTTTTTCTTCATGAAGATATTTCTGTTTGAGTTACAGCTCAATTGTGACGTCAATTTCCCAGCATTCTGAGAGTTTCCAGAATTTTCTTAGTGGTACCAGTCTGAAAAAACATCACAACTCAAGTCAGACCAATTTGGATGGTCGGTCTAAAGTTGAACGGTCTAGGTGCAGATGTGTCTAAAAATTTTAGCAAAAGAAGAATATTAATATGTTGGCTTTTACAAGCGAACATAATAATTGCTTTGAAATGTATTTATCAGGCAAGTCACATAAAGCAAAGTGTGACTCCTAGTGGAAACTAAGATTACAAAAAAAATTGCCCCTGTGCTTGATCCAATCGTGATGACGCCTCCTCCCGGCTTATACTGAAATAGGAGAATGAACCTATGTCAAAAAAGTTCAATGTTTCTGACTAAAGCAGCAGGATTCTGGTTTAAATGTGAATTCTCTCTCTCTCTCTCTCTCTCTCTCTCTCTCTCAAACAAATGTAAAAGGAACACAACACTGCCTCAACCAGTGACTTTGAGGCCTGCGCTCTTGCGGTCATAATTTCAACAGATAAATTTACGGAGCACGCTGCACTGAAGGTTTAGTGCAACTCTTCAGTCTTTTTGATTCAGATGTTGCTTTTTATATATTAATCAAAGACTCAAGACTTTAATTCAAGTTTCGAGATGAACCCACCACAGTTGAAAGCATCAAGATGCGCGTTTTACTGCAAAAGTGTGATTTAACCTTGTGTTTAAAAATTCAAAACTCTTCAGTGTTGCACAGAGAATAAACAATAAGATTTTGGTTGCTCTATAAAGTGAGCAAGACCTCACTCCAGCAAAGAATGTTATGCAAACACTACTGCACAGAGCTGCCAACAGCGTGAGGAGCTCGAGACATGCAGCATGTAAATGAAGCTTGTATTTTATCATTTTCTGATGCTTGTCTGTGTTTATTTTGCTTATGCTGTGATATCAAGTGCCTGAAATCAGATGTTTTGAGGAGCCTTTGTTTGCATTACACAAATGTGTTACTAATATTGCTCTTACTCGATATAAAGATATCAACGAATGATTGAAATAAAGACAACTTTTCTGAAGAAAAAAAAATTCTCTGCAGGAATCCTTTATAAACATTTACACTCACCGGCCACTTTATTAGGTACACCTTGCTTGCCAGGTTGGACTGGCCTTAAGAACCGCATTAATTCTAGATTCAACAAGGCACTGGGAATGTTTATCAGAGAGTTTGGTCCATGTTGGCATCACGCAGTGGCTCCAGAATTGTCTATCTCCCGATCCACCACATCCCAAAGAGGCTTTATTGGGTTGAGATCTGGTGACTGGAGGACATTTTTCCTTCTGTGAACTCATTGTCATGTTTAAGTAGCCACAGGAAACATAGAGCATGTCATCACATTAAGTTCAAGTAAGTATCAGTAGTGCTGATGAGCTTGTGTCTGCTGTTGTCTCTTTCATCAAACCTTCTCAAAGGTATATGAGAGTAAACTGCAAGAGCTGCAGAAACAGGTGGAAACCCGATCGCTAGCGGCAGAGACTCCTGATGAAGAGGAAGAAGAGGAGGATGAGGATGAAGGTAGTGTATTGTTGCTGCTAAACAATTGTACAAATCAAATAATAAAGTGTGCCTCAAAACTCAGTGTGTGATTTAAAAAGGACATCTCCCCTCGGAGCTCTGCTAAAAAGAATCCAAGGATTAGCATTGTTTATTTTAAAACATGAGGCACTTTAGACAGCACTATTAGCCTCAGTATACGAAGAGAGCAAATAAGAGATGAGGGGAAATCTGAATATTCAGTCTTCTCAAACTGATTCTCACATTTTAAAGCAAAGCATGGAACCGGTTCAGTGCCTGAAATCTTCACCTAGATGTTGCCCTCTAGAGGTGCTGTTAAAATCTTTTTTTTTTTTTATGTGCCCCTTGTGACAACGAGTGACATCAACTTCATCCCGGTAATCAATGATTTTCCTAACCTTCGCTAGTGATATCCTAACTTGGTTGCTAGGATAAACAATCTGGTTTCTAGGGAGGAATTAATTACGTGATTTAAAGTTACTCTTCTCACTAAGAGTGATTACCAACTCCACCATCCGTAGCATTTTTTGAAGCACCAAGCTGAAATGAAGATCAATTGATTTAGTTGCTAGGGTAAAATGATTAGTTGCTATGGAGGGGTCAGTGACCTAATATGATGTACCCCAAGTGAATACGAGTAAAACATAAACCAACCCTTATGTCTCTATGATTTTCCTAAGCTTAGATGGTGACATGCCAATTTGGTTGCTATGGTAAACAATCTAGTTGCTATAAAGGGGTCAGTGACAATATGATGTTCCCTTTTTGACTTATTTATTGTTACATAAGCCAGCCCCCAAATCTCAATGATTTCCCAAAGCTGAGATAGAGTTTAGGAATTTTGGTTGCTAGGGTAAACGGTTTGGTCTGTGATGTCATAATTCTTTTTTCCATTATGATCAACAAACAAACCGCCATTTCTCTTTGATGTTTCATCATGAAGAAACTCTATGGCCACGATCTTTCAATAGTTACCTTTGGTAGTCCTTCACCAAGTTTTAAGCCTCTTACACAGTTGTTTCTATTTCAGTTCATAACTTCTCAGATTGATGATCATTAGCATCTTTTTGGTGGATCATGCACCTGACTATAATCCTGCAAAATCCCATGATTATAAGCACATTTTGCAATTAGTAAATATACAGTTTATTATTATGAAAGAATTTTTTCACAATTGCTTAAAACTTTTCCAGTGTGTTATTCGTGATCGGTAAACCAATGAGCTTGCTCTCTTAATGAAAAGGCGGGAATCTGAAGAATAGTGCAACTGCATTGTTGCCAGACATGGCACCAAGTTTATCAAACACTAGCAGCCTTCCGATGCAAAGAAAGAGCAGTTTGTTGTAAATCAAAGAAGATCAAGAACTACGCCACGTTTAACTGTTCTTTCTCTGCTGCTGTAGTGCCCTGGAGCCAGCATGAGTACAAGCTGGCACAGTGGGCTTTCAGGAAGTGGAGATACCACCAGTTCACCTCCCTCCGAGACCAGCTGTGGGGCAATGCGGTGTACCTCAAAGAAGCCAATGCCATCAGCGTGGAGCTCAAGAAAAAGGTACACCACTTAAAACCATTTTTTTTCTATCTTTAAAATACATCCTCTTAGTGTTTTTTTTTCTTCTTCTGTTGCGTCTGTCGTCTACGTGTCTGTCATTTTCTGTCTCCAGGTCCAGTTCCAGTTTGTTCTGCTGACGGACACCCTGTACTCTCCGTTACCACCCGAGCTGCTACCCCCTGAGTCTGAAAAAGACAGCGACGCCAGGCCTTTCCCTCGAACTGTGGTGGCTGTGGAGGTCCAGGATTTAAAGAATGGAGCCACTCATTACTGGTCTCTGGAGAAGCTTAAGTAAGTCCTGGGCGACTAATGGAACATTATTTCTTGTGCTGTTTGATTTGAGAACTAAGAATGAGGCTAATATTCACGTCCAACTAGCATGCTTTACTACTTGGTTTAAACACATTGATTGGAGGGATTGAAACAACAACGATTGATGAAAGAGAGGACGATGTTTCCCTAATCAAAGATGTTTGTCATGCTGTTCTTGCAGGCAAAGGTTGGACCAGATGAGAGAGATGTATGACCGAGCTGGAGAGATGGCCTCGTCCAATCAGGGAGAAGAAGGGGACGGTGCATTGACTGGCAGTGACCCATTCTACGACCGATTTCACTGGTTCAAGCTTGTTGGGAGGTAGGCTTTTCACCAAATCTGATGTGATTGAATGGCTTCTGTTCATTTGTTCTCTTTTAAATGTATTGTGCGGTGGTTATTTCAAATAGCTGCTGATTTTGTGAGAGAAGAACTTGAAATCCATTTTTTGTTCTGTCATTTGTGTTTCTCATTTCCTTCATTTTAAATAAACAGACATCTTTTTTGTATTTGATTTATTTATTTTTTTGTTTGCAAAATATGGGGGACAGAAAGTGACAGAATTAATTAAATAAATACAACGTGAAATAATTACAACATTAAGTGTGCCAGTAACTAATTAATATTTCTGTGTAAATATGTCATTTAAATGTATAATAATTACGGTAAGTGTTATATTAAATTCATTCGAAATTAAATAAATAATAGTAGTTATATTTTTATCAGCTATAAAGAATTTAAATGTTTAATTAGCTATAAAGACATTAAAAATATATAAAAATGTCCTTATTCGATAGATAATTACCAAAACAAAGTTGACATTTAGTCATTAATTAATTACATTTAAGTTACATTTTAAGTCACATTTACATAATGTGATTAAATAAACAAAGGTGCCTTTAAAATTGCAAATAATTAATTTAAATGTAAATAAAATGCATAAATATGTAATTAAATTTGTAATTATTTAATTCTATAAATAGTTCTAACCAAATAAAGATGCCATGTAATGTCATTAATGAATTGAATGGAAGTTAAAATTACATAAATTTGAATAAACATATATTTAAATTAGTTTGGCTCTTAAATGTAAACCTAATACATAAACGTCAATAAATTTATAAATAATGAATAAGGTATATATAATAAATATTAATAAATAAAGGTGTCTTTAAATAGATAACTTATTAATTTTTTAAGCAAGTAATAATTAATTAATTAAATAAAGGTACCCTTAATTATGTTTGTCAGTATTAATTAATTCAATAAATTATTAACCACATAAAGTTTATTAACCAACAAAAAATGTATCTGTCATTAATTAATTAATATTAGGTTAAATACATAAATGACATTAAATGTGCCATTAATTATTACGATCAAATATAAATGTGATTACATAATTACTTAATGGCACTTGTATTTATTTAATAATATATTCAAATAATTAAATGTGTCATTAATTGATTAAATTGTGTTCATTTCAGTTTGAATTAATTAATGGCACATTTAATACGTTATTATTGCATGATGTTTTTGCTGAAGTTATTTTGTCACGTTCTGTCATTTATCACATTTCTGTTGCTTTGTGTTCACCTTTGTACACGATGTATTCATGGTACCAATATTGAAACAGTTTGTTTTTATTCATTTCGTGTTTGTCTCTGTTTAATCCCATTATTCTCAAGCTCACTGGTCTCTAGAGTTTCTTTAATGTCTAAACTCCTGGAAATCTACACTGCCTCTATTTCTCTGTATCCTCTCGGCGCACACTCTTTCAGCTCCCCTATCTTTCACGGCTGTGTGAACGAGCATCTAGCCGACCGCACGCCTTCTCCCACCTTCTCCACCAGCGATTCCGAGATCACTGAGCTGGCGGATGAGCGGCAGAGTGAGATGGAAGACTTCATGGATGATGAGGCCTTTGTGGACGACACCAGCTCCGACGCGGGCACCGAGGAGGGCTCTGACATCTTCAGTGATGGCCAGGACCCCTTCTACGACCGCTCCCCTTGGTTCATCCTGGTGGGCAGGTTGGTGCTGGCCACGGCGCAGTGGATGCCTGAAACAAATGAGGAAAAGAATGATGTAGCTGCACCGCGAAGCACCTGAAGTTTGGCTAAATACATGTTACCTCAATGTAGAGCTTTTAATCATGGGGTAAAAGAGCATCTGCTCTAGATGTAATTCTAGATCAGGGGTTGGCAAGCGGAAATAAATAATGGCTCCATAAACACTAACTTTTGCTAGGAATGCTCCCCTAGAGCAAAATTTTAAATGTAGCCATTTAAAGTATGATAGTTCCCTTTTGAGGTCATTCAAATTTGCATTTAGGAGAAAGGATATTAATAGAGGGTATGTGCTTTCCCACCAAGCCACACCCCTTTCTCTAAGTATTGCAAGGTACTTGGTAAAACGTCTGTGTTTATTCAGGAAAATTGCAGAAATGCGAGTTATTCTGCTTAATAAATGGTTAAAAAGTAAAAAAAACTAAATCTTGGATATCGAGCTAATGGATTTCCTTTAAACTTATCTGATTTCAACACAGTTTGATTTCAAATCCCTCATTGCGTGCTCGTATTTGTTGCGACATTTCCTCGACTAGAAATCAATTTGGAAAAATCTTTACCATCCCCTTTAAAAGTTGTTTTTTTAAGGAAGTCACTGAGAAATTCAAGAATTATTGCAGGATCCTCAAGTTTTGGTCACACTTTTGCATGAAGATCATCCCTCTGCGGTTAGTAGGGGCTATAGTACCTCCCTCCTCCGCTTCCAATTGGTTGGATTGCGAGTGTCTTCCAATGAGACAAGAGTTGATTCACTCTGGGTCTTATATTCTCGTGATTGATCCAGTGCTTCCAAAATTCACAGCCGTCTTTGGGCGTGTGTTCTATAGATTTGTAACTATGAGTTCGAATTCTTCGTGTTTCAGTAACGCCATTGTTTAATTTCTCATAACAACTTTTCTTTCAATAAAAAATAATAAAAATAGACAAGGGCCACATTTTACCATGGAGTTGACTATTGCTGACCCCTTTTCTAGATTTTCGAGCAGATCTTATTTAGGGAAACTCGGCTTCAAGCTTTAGTTTCACCTCTAGTTTTGGTTTAACATCAGCAAACATTTGTGTTTGTTTCCATCCTTTGTTTTTGTTTCATTTTGGCTGCCAATCATTGAAATGTGCTCTGAACCAAGTCCTACATTTGGAAAGAAAACCGATTAAAGGTTGATTCAAACATGACTGAGATAAACCTGAACAAAGCACAGACTTTGATGAACAGCCCTGATTTAAATCATGAATTGTGTTCTTTCAAACATTTCACTGTGTTTTTATTTTGTATGTAATAGCCTTTCCCTTTGACACTCCTTTTATTGGTCAAGCTTGCTCAAGAGCTGTTTTTGTGTCAGTGGGTTGTGTTCGAGGCATTGATTTATAGAGAGGCAGAGCAGTCTGGATGATGCTGGCTGCAGAGGCGTAATGAACCTGCGTCATGCTGACTTCACTGTTGCTCTGCGCTCATTGCTCTCCTCCATCTTGGCCTTGAGGCTGCCCACGAGTGGAGGAGGAGCTCCAAGACTCAAATCCAGACTGTGTCTGCCCTCTAGCCTCTGATGGTTCCCTCAGACAACATCTCTTACAAACACATTTCATCAGTTGTTTTTATTGCTCAGTGTTATGTTTTTTTGTCGTCTCTGTCTCTCATTTTAGTTGCAAACCAAGGACATTCAGTCAATCCTCTATTGTGCTGTCGCTTCTTTAAAGCTCTGATTATGACTTGCATCATGACTACTCATCATGTACCATCTGTATTCATGCATTATGTGATGCCATCTCTGGCTTATGAACTTCTTTGTTTATAGGCTTTTTTTCTGAGAAGCAGCTTTCGGTGGATGTTGAAATATTGTTTTCCCGTGTATGTTTGCATGAGAGTGACGGCGACACTCCGGGCGGTGCTTTAACTGCTGGTTATTTTCCTCCAGAGCCTTCGTGTACCTGAGCAACCTGCTGTATCCGGTTCCTCTGGTGCACCGCGTGGCTGTAGTGACGGAGAAGGGAGATGTTCGAGGATTCCTGCGAGTTGGGGTTCAAGCCATCGCTGGTGAGCGCTGCTCTGATCACTCTGATTTAATTGGCTTGTTTTGGGTAATCGACTTTATTGATTAACCCTTAAAATTTTGGTGTTTTTTGGGGCATTTTTTACTACTTTACAATTTTCTCTAATAAATTACCTTTAAAAGTTTTTTGTGGCAATGCTTGATATCACTTTTTTTTTTGTTCAACTTTATTTTTCATAACAATACTTCCACAACAAAAAGCAATTCAGAGTGTTAAATCGTCAATTTTTTCACAGGAATCTTTATGCAGCAGTTTGTATGTTTTGTGAACATTTATATTGTAAACACTTTTTTTATCATTTTTTTTACAAATCAACAAAAAGCAAAGACAAGGTCTAAACAATGTGACATTTTATTTTGAAAAAAAAAGGTGAATTGTGCTTTTTGTGTGCCAGAATATGACACAAGCCATATCACAGGTCTTGTACTTTCAAGGGTTGTATCCTCTCTTCGCCACTAGATGGCACTGATGGCTCCGATTTAGGGTCTGTAAAACGAACCTTTTAATTACCTTGCAAATTATGTAATAACTCTATAATGTTCGTTTAAAACACAAAAAATCTAAACTAATAACCTTTTTGAAACCTATTTTGTATATTTGTGTAAATAATTAAACATTAGCTGGGTCGTGTCATTCCTGAACATTCCAAACAGGTGTTGTGATTGGCACATGCACCAGAGGTTTCTAAGGGTTAGGTTGTTTATTTGTGGATCTTGCATGTGTTTCTTAACTCTTTGCTCTGTGTTTTAGCTGATGAAGAAGCTCCTGATTACGGGTCTGGAGTGCGTCAGTCGGGCACTGCTAAGATCTCCTTCGATAATGAGTATTTTAAAAAGGTATGAGTCAGTGATTTGCTGGAACCTTAATTAGGAATAAGTGGATATGGAAATGAAAGGATGAGTCAGTTCTTATCCCTTGAGATGGAAACCATTTAGAAGGTGAATGCATGACATTTAAAGCCTCTTTTTTGAAAATATTAAATTATCTAAAGCTAAGAAACTTGCTTTTAAGTGTGATAAGCTCTGTTTGTTTGTTTTTGTGGAAGAACTAAATGTTCCAAATATATATATATATGTATATGTATGTGATATTTTTAATGAAGACACTTTCTAAATATAGAGAGAAATAAATAATAATAAAGAGAGAATAAATAAATAAGAAAATAAATAAAGAGAGTCTCTCAGCACCCTCCCCCACATCAACTTATCTCCGCCTGCTTTTTCTCCACTGCTGTAATCTGACGGGCCATAAGTACAGCGCATTCTGGCTGCAGGAAAATGTCGGCTGCGGACTGCAGGGGTTACACCACTTCCCTGGACCCCTACCTCATCCTGCGATGTTCTCTTTCTGTATTTGTGCTTGATTGCTTAAATGGCTTTTTTTACCTGCTCCACAGTGCCCTTTTTTTTAGCTACTTTACCTAATATATATCCATTTTCTCTGTTTCTCTTTAAAAATACTACCTCTCAACACTGGCCTGTCTATGTCTGTGGCCAGAGGGGTCTCATCTCGCTACATTTAACCATGCATGTGACAAATAAAGCCTATTCTATTCTATTCTAAACGTGGTTACTTTATGCTTTGTGGATGATCTGTGGGATGGTAACTTGATTTGAGTTTGTGATATTTGCATATTCATCGGAGTCTCCTACCGAAGTTTAGAGCTTAAGAAACAATTGTAGCGTGCTATATATCCGTATAGTGCCTGCATTCACGAAAACACTGACTCTGCTAACCTGGAAACCGGCCGCGGTCTGGACTTAGACACCGTTCTTGTAGGAGAACAAATCAATGCCCTTTACATATCGTTTTATTTAATAAAAACCCTTATTAAAGTAACGCTGAGAAAGATTTGAGCTGGTGGTTATCAATATTTCTCTTTTCCTCCACCAGAGTGATTTCTCAACCGTGGCCATGACTCGCTCTGGCCTCTCTCTGGAAGAGTTGCGGATTGTGGAAGGTCAAGGTCAGAGTTCAGAGGTCATCACCCCCTCGGAGGAGATGAACAGAATCAATGAGATGGGTGAGTTTGTTTGACTGCGCAGGCAGCTGGAAACCCTGCGCAGCCAACAAAACCCAGAATAGAAACGCTGAGCGACCCAAAGCTTTCTGTAACTTTCATTTACACTGCATCAGGGGTCTGAATGTTTTAGGGAAAACTGAATCTTCTAGAAGCTTTGAAAAGCTGGATCCTGCAGAGAGCACTGAGAACCGGTTTAATAAAATGTCAAATAACCGTCCGTTGTACAAATTATCGAACTTAAAAAAGCAAGAAAACAACTTCACTTTAGCCATTCCACCAAATGTGTGCCATTTGCTTGTTGTAAATTTTTTTTTTTTACATGATTTCAAAACAGATTCCAATAGCACAATAAAAGTAAATACAAAACCATTAATGTAACTCATTACGCTGTGGTCTATTTACTTGTGTATTTGTGCCATAGACCTGAAACTGGGGAATCTAGACACCAAACTCTGTGACGGTTTAGCTGAGCATCTGGAAGTGGGCAGTACTTTCACATTCCGCGTCACCGTTCTGCAAGCCAGTGGCGTTCCGCCTGAATACGCAGACATCTTCTGTCAGTTCAAGTGAGTCAGCTCGTCGCCATGGCAACCGTCTCATTTTTCTGGTTTTATGTTCAAACTGAGCGCACAGTCACGTCTATCGTCTCATCCACCTTCTAGTTTCCTCCATCGTCACGATGAGGCGTTCAGCACAGAGCCCCTGAAGAATACAGGCAAAGGTGCTCCGCTGGGCTTTTACCACGTACAGAACGTAAGTGCGGAAGCCTCAGGAGCGCCTGGAATGAACGGGATAGTTAAAGAACCATCCCAGAGGTGCAAGGTATCAACGTGCTTTTTAAATGTTTTGTCCAGATCTCAGTGGAGGTGACGGAGTCGTTTATTGAGTACATAAAGACCAATCCTATTGTGTTTGAAGTCTTCGGTCATTACCAGCAACACCCTTTGCATATCCATGGACAGGAACTGGTCAGGTAACCTGTTCTTAAAAGTTGCAAATAAAATACATTTATTATAAGACTTTAAATCTGATTTTTTGCTTATGATTAGATGCATTTGTTGTTTAGCAAACACAGTGTTCTGTGTGGCCAAAAATTTTAGGAAGCCAAACCTAATTGTGTTCAATCCTTGAAATTAAGTCATTTTAGAAAAGGTGCCGGTCAAATGCACAAATGTCTCTTTCAAGCGAAACATTTTTATAATGAATTGTGAATAAAACATTTTTATAATTGCAATCCATTATATCCATGGGGGTTGTGAACTATTTTTATTTTATTTTTACAGCCCATGGATGTAAAATTGTGTGGATATAGTGACTTTTTGTTTGTTTGTTTTTTGCACAAAAAAATTATTTTGAATAAATCCATGTATAAATACTGGCTATCAAAGGTTTTGCCGGTTGCGAATGTAGGCCAGGTTTCTAAATTGTCTACCTTCAACACCTAGAATTGGGTGTTGTTTTAAGTATTAATTACATGCATCATGAGAGTATGACATTTTGATGTCACGTAGTCGTGTAAAATAGAGCTCAGAGATACTGTGCCACACAACCCTTTATAGCCGCATTTTTTTTTGCATTACAAAAAAGATAGAGTTGCTCTGTAAACACTCAGTGCATCAGAAAAGCACAAATACCTTTCAGAACTGCACAAATAGCATAAAAAAGAAAAGCCTGCATATGAAACAAACCTCCCAGAATTGACATGCTACCTTGTTTTAAAAGGCAAGAAATATAAGTAATTACTAATATAGATTTTTAAATAGTTTCAACGTAACCCTTTAAGGGGTTACAATGGCAGGTGGTGATGATTTACCATTTCACCTAATTTACCTGAGGGACAACAAATTTAATAAACAGCATCAAAACCATTTTATTAATAATAAAACAACCAACACAGCATTGATAAATCCATTAGGAAAACATTTAACATTACTATAAAATTACAGTATATTTATCCACTCCTACAATACAGTTACTTTACAGCTCAGCTAAACAAACATACTTGTTACAAAGTCTTGGGAACATTAACCCCTGGTTTTCCGTTGAATCTTCTGTAAAATGATGATTAACAGATTTGCTCTTCCATACACTGGCTTGCTCCTCATTAAAAAGGAACTTTACGTATTCCTTTTCTGACTCAACTGATTTTATCCTCATCATGTGTAACCATCTGTGACTATCATTTGACTGATGATGCTTGGCCAGAATGAAGGTGGAGCAAGTGAATTTGCAGCTTTGGTCACTTACTTGTTGGCTCTAAAAAAGCAGTTTAAAACAATTTTTTTGTTTGTTTTTTTTTTGTTTTTGACCCCTTGAAATCCTAAAGATGGGTTTTATTTTTCTGATTTTTTTTAGCCCCTCCCAGCCGTCGAGAAAGTACTACCCTCCACCCATGCCTCTGTCTAAACCAGGTAAGAGCCCAAAAATATCATCCTCTTTGTTCATTAATTCGCTTTGAATTAGAGCTGTGTGATTAATAATTGTTTCTGATCCAGTTTCTGATGATATTGGAAATGGAAAAATGAATTCCTCATTTCTTTTAGACAAGGATGGATTAAGAACAGCATACAGTGGTTAGAGTTATGGAATGTTCGAGATACGAAAGGTCTCCCAGGAAATATTTTGCTTCGAGATACAAAAAAATTCCAAGATAAGAAAAACACCAACAGTTCTGTTCTAAAATCCGCCTGTTAAGTCTGACTTGCGCTTCATAAGTGGTGCCGTAATGTTTTCTGCCACCCGTTCCACCTCCTCCGACACATCGCCATGTGGAATTCAAAGCCACCCTGGAACGCATTAATTTCGTAACTCGGGGTACCACTGTATATGCATACTTAATACCACAGTTCTTCATTTTCTCTTTCCCGTAGTGCACTTCATGTAACTCTGCAGGCTATCAAACATTAAAAGGGTAGACGTTGAGGTTGACGAAGTGTGTTTGAGTAGAAACTCATACTTTGTAGTAGAGTCTTTGTTTACAAAGACTTTAGATATATCTTAATGTGCCAAATCTATTTGAAAGACACATCTGTCAATCTGGGTATCTGTCATGGAGAGTAGACCCATGTTTTTCTTGGAAATCAACAATAAAACAAGAGCCGCAGCCTTGATGCGTCATCCCTACTGACATAACATCAATCTTTAGCCCGAGTCGTCACTCTTTTATATCGACAGGAGGGCCATTAACTCAGCTGCAGAAAATTTCAAATGCTCTAGACTATGTGGGATTTATACTTCAAGGATATTTTATTGTAGTTCAACGAGGATATTTTATATAAGTTCAACGAAAATGCAAAAAAAGACAGTTTTCCCATTGGTAAAAAAAAACAACTTTATATATATATATATATAAGAAATAACCTTTCTCCAAAAACAAACGTGTGCGGTACGAATAATCATTATTTATTTGAAAGATATGCCTTTAAAAAGTGATCCAACATTTGTTCATCACAAATTTTAACAGAACCATGTGATGTCAGATTGTTCCGTGCCATAAAAGAAATTTTTGTACGCTGCAACGCAAGGATTTCCCAAAGAAAAGACCCAAAAATAGAAAAATAACTGTTTTATTGTTCAAAATAAATTAATGGTTGAGGTTGCAGTCTTTAGTACACTGAGACCAGGTTAATGTATGAAAACAGTCTTCCAGGATGGTTTCATTCTTTACCTATTTGTTTCAGTGAAGGGGGCGTGGCCAGGTGGGAAACTGAAGTCAATGCATACCCTTTAGAAAAAAACTAAAATCTGTGTTTCTTGCTCAACTTATTCTTGTTTTTCTGTCTTTTACTGGTGAAATTAATCCAACATTACATTTACAAACACATTATTTGTTTGTGCAAATGTTCAAAATCAGCAAGGAGTCGATCACTGATTTTTTTTTTTACTTCAAAAATCGAAAAAAAAAATGTAAACAAACATTTTAATGTTTTCGAACAAAGATCAAAAGTGTTGAGACAAAAAGATCTATGAATCCAAAAATGTAAAGACAAGTGCAAAACGACGTGAAAACATTACAACCTAGATTCCATCAACTACACGTTGCTTTTCCCATGAGTATCACTTCTTTTGACCACAAGATGGCACTAATGGCATGAATTTGAGGTCCGTTGGCGGTCGCACATTTTCGACATTCCAATTTGAAATATCTTCTAAATTATATCTCTTGGCTCTTGTTATGTTTGTTTAAAAGCAAAAAAACTCAAAGCTTTTTGAAACCTTCACCTTATATTTTCAATCAAAGTTCTACGACTGGCAGATCGGCGTCTTTCCTGCTTAATTGAAAACAACTGCTGTGATTGGTTCATGCAGCGGCGCATGCAGAGACTACTAAGGGATGGCATGTTTTATCTACCCCATTGATAAAACCTAATCCAATTTAATTATCTCTTCCCCACACCCCCCTGCTCCCCAGACCATGCTCGTAAGATTGAGCTGATCCGGTATCTAATGAGCGGCTATGTGCACGGGCCAGTGCTGGACACTCTGTCTGAACATGCCAACGCTCTGGCCTCTACTGCTGTCGCCAGCCTGGAGGAAGGGGCGGATGAACTGTGCCACTTCCCCTTCCTCCCCATTCCCAACTGCCCTGTTTACCGGGTGCCCAAACATGACGGTTGGTCCAGAACATCAGAGTAGTTTAGGCTCTGTGCTGTGAGCTGGTGCCACTGCTAAGTAGAATCCCTTTAGATGCTCGATTTAAGTGTCATTCTCCTTCAAGTTCCTTCAACGAGCCGCTTCCTTTTTCCCTTTGTGCTATTTGTAGATTCACTTAGCTCTTGCTAGGTGTTTCCCATGTTCCTGCAAGTTCTCACCCCCTAGAAAGAGTTAGAAGTCCAGTGTGCAGGTTGCAGGAAATGCTGTTCTCTCCGGGCTTATTGATTTTCCGGATGGAGTGTAGAGTTTCTTGTGGCCGACTTCCTAAATTATATACAATGGCTCTCTTTGAGCTGATGCTTTGTGTTTTTCACATTACGTGACTCCTGCTTGTATTCAGCTGTAGATATTAATTGAACCATGTTTAGGAACAAAATTGAGCTCATTTCTTTTCACAAATCCACCATGTTTCGGCTGATTAATTTAGCTTTTTTTGTTGAAGTGCCAGCCACCAAGCTCAACACCATCACCAAGTCCAGCTTGGGGCAGTGTGTAAGCAAGTATGACCTGCTAGCCTGGTTTGAGATCAGTGAGCTGGAGCCCACCGGAGAGTAAGTCACCCACCATCATCAGCTTCTACTGGAGCAATGGGCTGTTTGTAGATATCAATGGTGTTGTTTATTGCAGGTATATTCCAGCAGTTGTAGATCACTCCGGAGGTCTCCCCTGCCATGGAACGTATCTTCTTCACCAGGTACGTGACACTTTCGTTCATATAGGTGTACAATGTGGATAAAAAAATGTCAATACTGAACTGAAAAATGCATATTTGACTTTATGAAAATAATCAAATCAATGAAACAAGTTATTGATTGGTAGACATGATTAAATTTAAATATGTGGTGGACACAGATGTGTGATCCTACTTATCACCATTGGGTTAGTGGAAGATGGTAGGAACCAGCACATATGGATTTAATTATGTACCGATAAAACGAACTCACTTTCAGCTAAAACTAAACAAGAATAAATGGAATACAAAGAAAAAAGATCGACCTGAAAAAAAGATGATCATAAAAATCAACATTTTAAATACATTTTATTCTTTGTAGATTTTATTTGCAGATTCAGTTTCTCGTGGGTTTGATTACCCTTGAAATTTGTGAAATTTGTGTCATCTTGCCACAAAGTGGTTCACCCTCATTGGCTGGTACGATTTTGATTGGCAGCTCAGTGAGCCGGATGCACAAGCATTTCCAGGGTTTTTTTCACCTGTGATTTTGCCACATAATTCCATTAATTACAAAATTCCATAGCACACATTCAAAGTTTTATTAAAGTAATTTCTTACTAAAACATTGCAAACATTCAAATCAGGAAATGTATTACGCTGTAAGCCGCAAAACAATAATACTCTGAGCAATTCAATAGGGTTCTACTCACCTTCGGTAAACAAATATGTACACGACTATTAAATAAACCTCTGGATTAAAAAAAAGTGTACTTAAATGAAAATAAATAAAATGTAAAATTGAATAAAAAAAAGAAAAATAGACTTTTGTGTTTCTGACTGTAGGATTGTTGTCGAATCTCTCGGGTTGCATCATCGTTGCTAAAAATGATTTTAGAATCTGCTGAACTTTCATAGTAGGATGAGCCGATCTTTTAGAAATGTTCTTTCCATGAAGTCTCTCCGTGCATCTGCAGTCAGTAATTGTGTTCCTTAGCCAGAGGATCAGGTTCACTCTGTCCTCAGTCAAGGACGTAGAGCATAAATGATTCAGAGAGAGAGGGAGCCGTAAACACTAATGCTGTGTGCAGGGGATCCAGCGCAGAATCACCGTCACTCTGATCCACGAGAAGGGAAGTGAGCTGCACTGGAAGGACGTCAGGGAGCTGGTGGTTGGTCAGTGCACTTTTACCCTCCGACTAGAGCTTGATAAGTGTACTCTGAAGCATGTGACTCCAATCAATCCGTCTCTTATAGGTCGAATCAGGAACAAGCCAGAGGTGGATGATTCAGCTGCAGATGCAGTGCTTTCTCTGAACATTATCTCTGCAAAAAATCTCAAATCCTCCCACAATTCCAGCAGGTTAGACTCTTTAAATATAAAACCTATTGCCTATCGAATTCTGCTTCGAATTCTCATTCCTTAAATGGCTCAAGAAGGGACTCAACATGAGTCACCGCTTCCTCCAACGAGATGCAACAGAGCCATCTAGTGAAAGCAAGAGGAACCTCATGAATGTTTATTTTCTAATTCAGTCCCTTTTATTTGGTTTACTGTTTGTTTTTATTTGTGCATATCTCTCTTGCCTGACTGTTTTGTTTCTCTTTTTGTTCTTGTCGTTCTCCTGCTGCTGTCGGACTCTTGGTTTTGCTCAGCCTTTCTATTGATTGCGATATTGCTAGGTATCAGTATCGTCTGCTCATAAAGCCTTTTACCCTCAAAGTGCTTCATGAGTCACTTGTGACCTGTAGCTGTAGCAGGAAGTAGAGCCTCTGTATCTGTTTTCGAATTCCCTCTCATTCCACGTAGATCTTGGCATTGAGGACATGTTCGTTTAATGCAGTTTTATTTACACGGTCCTATTTGTACATTTTAGCTTCTATCTGAGATTAATAATGGCAAGATCCTGAAACGTGCAACATTTCAAGCTTAAAAAGCTTGGGTTTTCATAGCTTTATAGTTGTTAGCGGCCACCACCACTTTTTTATTCATTACCATTCCGATCATCATTATTATTCATTAGCTCTTTTAGATCCAATTGGCAACTGGATCTTATTAGTCACCTGACTCAATGGGGACCCTCAAACTCCGTAGCACCACCACTGTTTACGTCAAAACCATATGATCTCGAAACAAAATTCCCTCTGATTTTCATGCCAAATTTAACAACTCCTGTGATGTCATCTCCCAAGTGACCCACCATTTTAAACAAATTGAAAAACCTACTTTTTCCCCAACTACACTGTTTCCACAACATTTGCTTTCGTCAAATCGTAACATAATGCTTCTAAAAATGGTTGCATGGCTATATCTCTGTGTATTTACATGAAACTTGGCGGATGTTATAAGAACCATAATCTAAGATTAAGTGAACCGATCCGCTATAGCACTCCCTAGTGGTGGGGATATATGGAACATTGCTTTTTGGGTTTCTAACTCTATATTCGTTTTTACTAAATTCATTCTATTGGTTTACTTTAGACCTCTATTTACCCTGGATCAAGATAAAAATATAGATCTTTACATATTTCAAACATGAACATTTTCAAACTCGTCCTGGATCGTTCATATGATTCCCACCAATTTTTTTAGATCAACCAAAATGTATTTTCTGGCTGCCTTTCGGCCCTTGTCCTTACTGTTTCCAGTGGCTTTTCCCCGCCCCAGATCAACGCTTACAGCTATATTTATGTTGCAATAACACAGACTTTTTGTTGAAGCAGCTTCACAAAGGACAAAAAATCTGAAACAGAAAACAAGACACAGAAATTCCCATGGTGATCATTTCGACAGATGATGAGAAATGTAAAAATTAATGAACTTTGAAAAACAAGTTCTTGACATTTAGCTTCGATTGTAATGCAGATAAAGAATTGGTGGATAGAAAGTGACAGATAGAAGTATTTAGAAGTAAGTTGGTTTTGTTTAGACAGCTTTTGACTTTTAAAAATGCATATATACAAATTAACAGTCAGTTTCCCGCTGTCTGGGCCTTGTAAATTTTAAGTTTGTCTGAAAACATCTGAATTATTCAGAGGGGAATGGGGTGAAAGTGTGTTTACACAAAAGCAAATTATTATTATAATTTTTTTTGTAATGAATAGAACTCCTGTGTATGAGGAATGCTGCCATGAACCAAAAAACACCACCCTAAACTCAATGAATGGGGTGGGGGGGGGCTTACACATTTGGCTTAAGTCGCAACTAAAACATTCTATTCAAGGAATTTGATTTTACCGGGTACCGTGACGTCATGTGCAACCCCTCTTTAAAGAAAGGCTTGATTTAGTTTTCTATGCACTGAACGGATTTCTCCCTGTGCAGGACGTTTTACCGCTTCGAGGCAGTCTGGGACAGCTCCCTGCATAACTCTCTCCTCCTGAATCGCGTCACTCCTTACGGAGAAAAGATCTTCATGACCCTGTCTGCATATCTGGAGGTCAGCACATTTTTGAGCTTCTTTGATATCTGAGTTCTATTGATCAGAGATCTGACTGCTCTTCTCTGCAGCTGGATCACTGTATCCAGCCTGCCATCATCACCAAAGACGTCTGCATGGTCTTCTACTCCAGAGACGCCAAGATCTCCCCTCCACGCTCCCTGAGAAACCTGTTCGGCAGTGGTTACTCCAAAACTCCTGACTGGTACATGAAAACAGAAACCCTCCATAGCAACCAAACTGTTTACCTTAGCAACGAACATATCTACCATACATTTGAGGTTCTTCAAGATCTTGCTGTTTCTCTTGTAGTAATAAAGTGACTGGAGTCTATGAGCTCAGCTTGTGCAAGATCGCCGACACCGGAAGTCCAGGTACAGATTCTGCAACCTCTGATGTATTTGTACTGAAAAAAGATCTCTGACAAAGATGTTCCGCAGGCATGCAGCGGCGCAGACGGAAGGTTCTGGACACATCCGTGGCGTACGTTCGTGGAGAGGAAAACCTGGCTGGCTGGAGACCCAGAGGAGACAGCCTGATATTGGAGCACCAGTGGGAGCTGGACAAGATGGAGCAGCTGCATGAGGTCAGGAGAGAGTAAACTCTCACGTTTCCTGTGAGCATCCGCAGGAGAATTTGACGGATGCGTGTCTGCGTGCAGGTGGAGAAGACGCGTCACCTGCTGTTGCTGCGAGAGAAGCTGAACGAGACGACTCCGGTGAAATCCCTGAGCGAGTCTCTGTCCGGCAGTCTGAGCAGCGGTACACTCAGTACCTCCACCAGCATCTCCTCCCAGATCTCCTCCATCACACCCAGCGACAGCAGCGGATATGACTCCACTGATACAGAGAGCCTGCTGGACCGTGAGAAGGAGCTCGCCACCAAGGTCCTTCACCACTTTTTCTTCGTTTTTGAGATCTTCTTACCATTTCTTTACAGTATGTAAAAATGCTAAACGTAGGATGATTCCTGAAATTATTGTTTGCTTATTTCAAAAGAATTCGTAACAAAAGAAAAAAAAAACTGAAACAGAAACAGCTGTGTAGGAGGCTTAAAACTTACTAAGGTGGGGTTGAGATAAACGTGTCACATAGACTGGGGTTTCAAGATGTTCCTTTGAACGGGCAACGTTGGGAATCTTAAATCTAGTGGTCAGCAGTGCAATCAGTTCAGAACTAGCCGAAACCAGGGGGCCCCAGGAAACCCATCTACTGTCTGGAGATTGCTGACCAGAAGACAGCTTCATGGAAGTGATGAAGCCAAAAAGAACAAGCGGCACATGGGAATATCAAAAATGTAACTATTTGTCTGAATCGTAAAACAGTTTGTTCGTCGAAGGGCTGGAGAACGTAACAAGATTGAATGCAGTAGTTAAGCACAGTGGAGGTGTCTTGATCATTTGGGGCTGATGAATTAGTATTTGCCTGTATTTCTCGGCATTGAACACTATTAATCAAACAATAGCGCAAGGGAGGTGTAAGATTGGCTTAGGGCTGGGCGATATAATCTAAAAAAATCCCTGATTTGTATTTTTATTTTATTTTTTTCACAAAAAAAATCAATTTACAATTTAAGTAGATTTTTTTGACTTTGCAGATAACAAAGAAAGGTATTATTCCATCGAAATGCAATGTGTACAGTTATGTTATTAATAATAATAATAATCAATGGACGGGTGTCAAAGGCGTCCTCGAGGACACTGCAGAACGGTTAAAATACCTTTGGTCAACTCATTTCCTGCAGGTTTAGGGCTTGTGTTAATGTTTGAACATGTTTGATTTGAAGGTCTATTACGGAACTTTATTCGTGATTTTGAGGCAAGCATACGGTTCATGTAAGAAGGGGCTGATAATTCTAACACCGATGCCACGGATGTCACCGCAGACTGACATCAATCTGCACATTTGCATATTACCTTAAAGATGAAATCAGATTTGAGTTCTGTATTCTGACATTAAGAACTTGATCTTCAGTGCTGGCATGGCGTTATTGAAAATGTTTTATCCTACCCATTATAGAAGACTCTGGAAGCAAGATTAAAGGGTTTGACAGATAGCGCTGCTTTATTTAACTTTAAAAAAACGACTAACAAACTGCATTGAGAGAAAGAGAGAGACAAAGGAGGAAGGCAGGGCAAGGGGAAAGAGAGGGGCCTCAAAGTGGTGAGGAAACTTCCTGTTCTATCGCAGAATCTCGTTGATGGAAATAAAGGGACACAAGTTTGTGTTTGCTCTTTTACAGTGCCTCCGTCTCCTGACGCACACGTTCAACAGTGAATACAACCAGATGTGCAACAGCATCAGCGACTGCAAGGTGACCTGGGCTCCTGGGATTACTTGTTCTGCATGAGCTGGTAGACTCTAAATAAAATGTTGTGTGTTTGCACCAGCTGTCGGATATCTCTCCTATGGGCCGTGATCCATCAGTCAGTAGCTTCAGCAGTGCCACTCTCACACCTTCCTCCACCTGCCCTTCGCTCTCAGACGCCCGGTAGGTTTCCAACCGGAAGCAATTCCCATGTTCCTTAAAGTCCCTTTCCTACAGCCTTCTGTTTTCTCCAGAACCCCTGAAGCAAACTCTCGTGCCACCAGCCCCTCGTGCTCAGACTACGAGAACTTCCCCATGGTGCCCATTCTGGAAACATCTTACCTGGCCCGTGCTGGCAAACACGAGTTCCTCAACCTAGTGCCTAATATTGAGGAAATGCGACCAGGGTGAGAGACTTATACTGGAGAACAGGAGTTTTTAATTTAATACTGATGGAGGGATTTTCTCGTCTTAGGTCGGTGGTGTCAAAGAAGGGAGTTCTGAATTTCATGGAGCCCCGCTCAAACACCTGGGTGAAGCACTTTGTGGTGGTGCGTCGACCGTATGTCTTCATCTACAACAATGACAAGGACCCTGTGGAGAGAGGAGTGTTGAACCTCTCCACCGCCCAGGTGGAGTACAGCGAGGACCAGCAGGCCATGCTTAAGGTGACCATCTGGAGATGTGAATGCCATCTTAAAAAAGGTGAAAAGCTAATAACTTTTTGATGACTTCCAGACGCCCAACACATTTGCCATGTGCACAAAGCACAGAGGAATCCTCTTGCAGGCCAACAATGACAAAGACATGAACGACTGGCTCTATGCCTTCAACCCGCTCCTGGCAGGAACCATCAGGTACCCTTAATGTTCGACCAGATGGGCTAGCTCATATAGCTAATGATATAATTGCTACATAAACATATATTTGTTTTCCAAACTGGTCTACTAGTCGGCTTGCTATATCTTTTCAGACCTGTCAGAATTCTGGGAAATTGCTAGAATGCTGGGAAATATTCCTTGGGTTAAGTTTTTTACAACCGTAAACGAGAATACCAAGCACTGTGCAAGAGTATTTGCTTTAGAAGGGGTCAAATACTTACCATTGACTTATAATGGCCTTTGCACAATATCTTCCAGATGAAATGTGGGTTTGACATCATTGATGGCTTCCTAGCAACCAAACTGTTTACCTTAGCAACCAAACTGTTTACCTTAGCAACCAAACTTTCTGAACTCTAAGCTTCATGGGGGTTGGTTTATTTAACTCAGAGTGATATGCAACATTAGGTTGTCACCGACTCCTCCATAGCAACCAAGCTGTTTACCATAGCAACCAATTTTGGTATATCTCGATCTCAGCTTAGGGAAATCATATAGATATAAGGGTTTGTTTATTTAACTTATAGTAGCAAAGGCAAGGTTATGTTATAGCACTGACTCCTCCGTAGCAACCATGCTGTTTACCCTAGCAACCAACTTGGTTGATCTCTATCTCGGCTTAGGTAAATCATTAAGGCATGGGGGTTTGTTCATTTTACTCAAATTGACTCAGCCATCAGTTATATATAAGCTTCTGAAATTGAGCTTTATCACTTTCTTTTTTAGATCATTTAAATATAAAAATTTTAGGTTTTGGAGCATCTGTTTTTGAAGGTAGAAGGTCTATATTTTTTCAACTCATTACTGTTTCAAAGCAATAATGACCGAAACGCAGGTGCTTCGAACAGTAATCCTAACAAAGATTAGAACGGCGTATGGATTGCCTCAACATTTTGAGCTGTACTTTAAGTCCATGCCAAACTTGACTCGCTGTGTTGCAGGTCAAAGCTAGCGAGGAGACGCTCCGGTGTGATGAAGAACTGAGCCAGTGCACTTGCAAACACGTGCAGAGACACCGTTCTTTCGTCACCATCTACCTTTGCCTCCTACCAAGTGTGAACATTGCTAAATCTGTGTGCTTCTTGATGGTTTCTCTTGTATGTAGATCTGTGGCTCTGTTTCAGATCCCTTCCTCTTCCTCTTCCCTCTCAATTGTGTCACTGATTGGATTTATTCTGCCTTCAGCTTTTGTTTCCATGTTAAAACTGAACCTTCTTCGAGTTGCATGTCGTAAAAGTCTGTTAGTGTGTGCACGATTCTTCAGAGCAGGTTCTGCTTCTCAGTTCCTCTTCTCTGTAAAGGTCATTTTTACAGTGTTTCTGCCAGGATCGTCTCACCCGTGTGGCACCAGCCACCACCCTCAGGTGACCGTTCTGTTCCTAGTAAACCCCATAGCATTAATCATTCAGATACTACGCCATACGTAGGGTAAATAAAGAAATAAAATGGCTACGCTTATCGTTTTTTAGGTGGACCAAAGTATTTCGTGAAGATGCATAGTTTTTTAAACAAATGAAAGCAGGCTGCTTTCTCTCTCAGCTCATCGATATTCACGTCAACATGTATCTACAAGTCGAAGAACAGCATGTAATCAGAAGACGCTCGGTGGCAACCTCTCACTTATCGATATCTCTGTAGCCAGCGGAACTCTGCTCAGTTAACCAGTTTCCTCAGTAGACTAGGACTAAAAGAAAATGGTGCAAAAATTACCGTAAACTCTGATCGAATGAATCCATTTGTACATAACCTTCAGGAATAGTGCGCTCAACTGTTTTCACCAGTTTCTGTTCTTACGATTTGCTGAAATCCCACTTTTGGAGCTTTTGTCGTACTGACGATTGAGCGAGAGACTAATATTTTATTTTTATGGAAAACCAGTCTTTTAATTAACCACATATCCCTTTACCTACATTCTATTATCAACACATCATCAGCGTTTTTAAATTGTACAAAGTTAGCGCACCTTTCCTCATTTTTATTGAGCTCATTTTAATGACTAAAACCACTTTATCGTAATTAGTTCACTGTAGTTCTGTGAGAGAAAGGTGGTGGTTTTTACTATTTTGGGAGTTTTTCTATATCTTTGCAACCGGGATGAAGTAAAAACAAGTTTGTTTGTTTTTTTTGTTTAATTGTGGATTTGTTTGGGGGAACTGCAGACCTCTGGCCAGACAACCAGCAGGAGTTGCCTCTCAAATCCTCCTGTTGATAAAAAATAAAAAAAATTAAAAAACAGATCAATGTTTTTTTTTTCCACAAAAAACGCTTGAGAACGAGGCTTTGGGTTTGCCAATCCACAAGCCACCTTTGAGCCATTCTGTTTGGTAAAAACTCATTGAATATTACATTCGGATGCATAGATATAATATAGCAATCATATCTTATAATAGGAGATAGTGTTACTTTTTCAAGTATTTTTTTATCTTTTAAGTTGACTAACATATTTCTTTATTTATTATTTTTGCAACTATATATTTATTTGCAGCTATTTGCACATAAAATATATTTCTACAGCTAACAACATAACAAATCAAGCTTGAACTTTGTTTGTTTTGTCGAACGGAAACCAAATGGTTTTAGGTTGTTTTTTTTTAATCGTTGAAGTGGACTTTGAATGTACCTAAAATGCATGATTTATCCGAAGGAATATGAACTATATAGGGACTGACCTTGCTGCGCTTATTTCTAGATATTTGACCACATCACAAGAGCACTTTCTCCTCATTTAGATAAATAGAGTCCCGGTCATTAACATTGCTAACATCAGGGAAGATGAATTCTAGAAATCTAGCATTGTTTTACAGATGCAGTCATCTCTTTGTTTCGTGTGCACTCATGCTTTATCCCCACGCTGCCTTTGAAGCAACCCAGAACATGTTTCCAGATTGCATCTCTCAGAAAGACAGAAGGTTCAGCCGTGGCATTAACACTGTACAGTTTTTTTTTTTTTTTTGTCAGACTGGCTTCATTTTCATACTTATTTTGTAAATATTTCATGTTGTTTGGAACTTGGATTAAAATGTAAATATATTTCCTGTATTTGTAATAATTATAATCCATTCGCTGTATAGCCTAGATGTGTAATGCATATATCTTAAGTCTGTGTATGGTATTACTGCACCATTGACCTGTTTAGTGAATGAGGTATAAAATTAAATAAAATTACAACCAGTGCATTAGACCACGACTGCTCTCCAAATTATTATTATTATTTTTTCAGAGCATTTGTTTTCACTTTCTAATAATATTTGGCCATTTTAGAAAGTTAGGATGGCTATGTTTAGCTGGTTAAAATATGCAGACATGTATGTAATTCACCTGTTTATCATCTTCGGCTAATACTTGAATTACATTTTTCTACTTTTAGATCATACATTTTCAAAACTTCTAAAAAAAATACTCACAAATTCTGTCAAAATGAGATGTCCATTGTGAACGGGAATCCTGGAATAGCCGGGAAAGGATAAAGGACCAAAATGAAAGAAGTAGAACGAAATAAAAGTTGAAATAAATATATTATTAAATAAACACATTATTAATAAATAAATAATCTATATATTAATATATTTAGAAATTAAAAGGCAACAACATCAAAAGGATTCTAAACAATAAATAAAAGTGAACAATAAATAAAAACAGATGGATTGAAATGTAGAAATAGATTTGTTACAATTGTTTACTCGTATATTGTTTTATTTAAGCGTGTGTTTATCAATATATTTACTTACGGATATGTTGATTTAAGCATATTTATTGTATTTCATTGCTTTTTCTTGTTTTTTATTCGTGCGTTTTATGCTTTTATTTCCATATACACTCATGTTTGATTGGCTGAATTCTCCACAGATTCGAGATGGAATTCTGGGAAATGTAAGTATTTTCTGTCACAAGTAATCTAAATGCATTGAGGTGAGCGTTCATATTTTTTCAGGTATATTATTCACTTTCTGTGTTTCAGTTATATTGTTAGTCATTTTAATAACTTTAAAAAAAATGTTTTTACAGTGGTGTTTCACCTTTAGATTACACAACAACATTATGTAGCAACTCAATTGACCTTGCGTCCGAGGAATCAGGATAAATTCACCGGTGCCTTGTCAAAGGAAGAGCTAGTAGCGTTTAGTAAAGGGGGCGGAGGAAAAACAAGGAGGATTGAACCAGACAACCAATTGCCGGGCTACAATCTCTGCTCAGAGCGTTTCCGCCAATCACAGGCGGGGTCAGGGGTGACGTCAACAACACAGTCCTATGTCAGGCGTGTCCATTGGGGGGTTGATAACAGTGCTTCAGCTCTGGCCGTGAATGAGGAAGTTCAGCAGCGACGGCGTAGCAGTAGTGAAAACCCTCTTCGCGAGTGTAGTTTTGAGACGAAACCAACCTTTAACAATGGCTCAGTAAGTGTTACTTTCGTTAAAGAAATAAAAATAGATCACTTATGAATTTCTGGATCTCTGGTGACAAGTTTTTTGATGGTTAAGTGCAACGGACGTGCTTACTACACTGATTCTATCAATTGCCTAATTACTCTCTTAATCAAATACAGTCAAACTCTGATTTAGTACCATCTTTATTTCTCACCCAGCATGCTTGTCATTTAATATATTCAATGTTTTCTTTTAGTTTATACTATTTAATCAAATATCTGTCTTTTACTTTAATTACAGAGCAGATATTGCCCTCATTGGTCTGGCAGTGATGGGTCAGAATCTGATCCTGAACATGAATGACCATGGATTTGTGGTAAGTGTTTACTTTTGTTAAATTCCTGTGTTTAATGGTAAGGCATGCTTGAGGTGATCTATAATTTTGATCATTCCGCAGGTCTGTGCATTCAACAGAACCGTCTCCAAAGTCCACGACTTTCTAAACAACGAAGCCAAGGGAACCAAGGTGATTGGAGCCGAGTCCCTCGAAGACATGGTGTCTAAACTGAAGAAACCTCGTCGGATCATCCTCCTGGTAAAGGCAGGACAGGCCGTGGATGATTTCATTGATAAACTGGTAAATGTCACCAATAGTTGACTCTCCTGGTTTTCAGTGGTCGAGAATCAAACTTGAGTTCTATTATTACAGGTTCCTCTTCTTGACTCTGGTGACATCATCATAGACGGTGGAAATTCAGAGTACAGAGATACGACGGTGAGTTTGGCTGTTAAATATGACCTCACCCACGTGTAATGTAATTTCTTTTTTTTTTTTGGTGAAAACCTCCGTTTTTTTCCCCATCAGAGACGTTGTAAGAGCTTACAGGAAAAGAAGCTACTGTTTGTTGGAAGTGGAGTGAGCGGAGGAGAAGAAGGAGCACGTTATGGACCATCACTGATGCCTGGGGGACATAAGGAGGCCTGGTGAGGGGGAGCTTCTTAAACGGTCACAAAGTCATTGAATCTTTGGATTTTGGAGATATTGACATGTATACATATAGTAGACGGTGTGTCGGACATGTATGCGCACAGTTGCGCAGGGATTTTAACATCGTCGTCATTTCCCAGCCTCCCTCCTCTCTCTATACACTTCTTTTCCTGTCAATGTACTATCCTATCCATTCCCATACAGGCAAAAAGAAAACATATGTTTTATGCACTCCTCTTTTTATGCAAATCCTCTGAAAGATGTTGTGTGTTTTTCAATCACTGTTATTTTTCAGGCCACACATAAAAGACATTTTCCAGAGCATTGCTGCCAAAGTTGGCACAGGAGAGCCATGCTGCGACTGGGTTGGAGATGAAGGAGCTGGGCATTTTGTTAAAATGGTTCACAATGGTATCGAGTATGGAGACATGCAGCTGATCTGTGAGGCTTACCATCTGATGAAGGACGTTCTGTGCATGGACCATGATGAAATGGCTCAGGTTAGATTTCAACTTCCTTCTTACGTTATTTCGTAACAGTACGTCGTTCGAATCTTTCCTCCTTTTTATTTTGAAATACCATTCTTCCTGTAAAGGACTAGTCTCCTTCCTCTTTATACTGACCTTTTGGTGGTCTTCCTGTCAGGTTTTCGAGGAGTGGAATAAGACTGAGCTGGACTCTTTCCTCATTGAGATTACTGCAAACATCCTGAAATTCAAGGATGCGGATGGCACTCACCTGCTCCCTAAAATCAGAGACAGCGCTGGACAGAAAGGCACGGGCAAATGGACGGCTATCTCAGCTTTGGAGTATGGCACACCTGTTACACTGATCGGTAAGAAAAGCCTTACGTAACATTCCCAGGTGTGGGTGTGCTTCTGCTCTTTAGATTCGGGCTGAGGAGTGACTGCCACTGAATGAAGTAATCAGCTTTACTCTGCGCTCTTGGGATTTTCTGATCGCGCTTTTGCTGCAGGGTTTAACATCGGGGTCATTTCTTGAGTTTATATCTAGACATTTCTGCTAATGTTACTTTTTGAACAAGTGAATGCTGTTGAGCAGGTTAAAGTAGGTACCTGAGGGTGTGTCTCCATTGTATTTCGTTGTTTGCTGGAGTATTACCCAAAAGTGTAGATGGAGAGCTGGTGAAGGGCAGTTTCAGTTCTGCTTAAAAGTTCCATAAACAAAGAATACTTTTGGAATTCTAAATAATGAATGTTCTTGTAAATGACAATGTCAGGAGTTCTCTAGGGTTATAGTCAGGTGTATGTTGCTTTAGTCATACCAAACAAGTGGAAACCCAGTCATGATTTGAAACAAACAGTTGTGTAGGAGGCTTAAAACTGTTACAAAGGTGAGGTTGAGAGGCAACAAGACACATGGTAGTTATACTGCTTCAACAAGGTCTCTCCTAAAGCTGGTCACACCAAATATTGATATATTTTTAAGCTTTCAAATATCATCCCTAAAATTAATTTTGTGTTCTAACTCCGAATATATGCATATGGCCAGATGATGTGTAATGTTACTTTAATATAGATTTTACCAGATTTTTGCAAGTTATGGAGGGCTGATTTTATAAATTGCTCATAGAAAGGACACTGTAAATGTTACACAGTAAAATCCTAAGAGTTAAATTAACTCTACTCAGTGTATTTGGTCCCTCTCTATATAGAGTTAAACCAACTCTGAAGGAGAGTTATTTAAATAAGTCTATTTGAACTAACAGTCTGTTTTTACTCTTTCTGGAGTGGACTTGGTCCCTCTCTGAATAGTTAATATTTAGTTTGCATTTTCCATGCAGATTTGGAAAAACATGAAGAAAATAGATTATTAAATTACTCTTTCTCAGAGTCGGTTTAACTCTATATAAAGTGGGACCAAATATACTCCGAGTAGAGTTAATTTAACTCTTAGGATTTTAATCTGTGATAATAAATAAAGTTAGTAGAAAATCTTTGTATGTACTTAATATCAAACTTTATTTGTTTAGCCCATTTAAAAAGAACAAAGAGTTGTACAGATCAAAGTCAAACTAGAGTAAAAGAGAGATAAAACCGATTAAAATGAAAACGTTATAATAATATGATAAAATTGTCAACAGCTCACAGTTGTATTTAACGCCAATGAAACACACAGGGATGGGACCTGTTTAATGTGCAAAGGCAGCATAAGATTCTGAATTTAGAATGTTTGCATGACTTTTGCATGAGATGCGTCTCACAAACTTTAAAAATGAAAAAAAGACATAAAGATATGGGCTTTGATTAGAGTGTTATTATTAAAAACAGGCTTCTTGTTACCGTTTCACATTAAATGGACCATAACCAGTTGTCAGAAGACCTACACAAAAGAACCTGCTTTGCGTGTAGAACAAGAGCTTGTCTGTGTGTCCAGCACTGAAGCGTGAGTGAGGAGAAGTGATTTGTTTGGGTTTTGTGGACCATTTCCTTCCCATCACTCCAGTGCTGCTGACTTCACCATGACTTGCTGTTCTACTCTCGATCCCTCTTTCCCCACTCGCTAGCCTTGGGTTGGGCAATAATACAGTACACACTCAGTCATGCTGACTTCCAGGTTTGGTGTTTGCCAAGATCTGCTCTCACAATAGTCTGATGTAAATGTAACCCTCAGCAGTGTGACGGTTATATTTTGCAACCAGATGGAGGAAAATGCTTTTTAAATGATTTCACAAGTGACTTATGGATGTAGAATTGAAAGGGAAAGAATCTTTCTAAAAAGGAATTTATAAATAATCAGTTAGCAACCGTGTTTCGTCATTCTCGCTGCTATTAGATTCTGATATTATACCCCATCACGATTTGGTGACTCCATGCAATGGTCCCCTTTTAATATCCAACTACTTTTTTTCCACATAAAATACCTCTGCTAATAGCTCTTCCAGTTAAGTTGGAGTTGTGTTGCTCGAAAGTATTTAAGTGAGTGGGCTAGGAAGGTCAGGAAATGATGCTCGAGGTCAGGAATCGAACCCTTTTCATTTGAATCGCCTTGTTGAAACATGCACATCTTGGCGTTTCCTTCTAGGGTTGTTTTTTAAAGCGATAATCCAAAATGCGCATAAAAAGGTGGAACGCAGCTATTACAGCATGCTCAACATTTTCAAATGGCTGTGGAGTTCTAGCATTTGTGGTTATTTTGGTATGCACAAACAGAATTCTGTGTGCCTCCTTTTGACTAGTTTTAATAGGTATATTACTATTCTGTTAAGTATTATGATATCATTTAATCTTTCATTGGATGTTTGTACAGCTTTACTGTGTGCTCTTTCTCTTTGACACAGTCTAGTAGTGTTTATAATGGAATTACGGCATGCCATCTGTAGCTGAAGAGGAGTGTTTCATGTGCTCTGTCTCTCAGGGGAAGCCGTCTTTGCCAGATGTCTGTCGTCTCTGAAGGAAGAGAGGGTTAATGCCAGTAGGAGCCTGGCTGGCCCCCAGCGGGTCAAGTTCTCCGGTAACAAGGCACAGTTCCTTGAAGATATTAAGAAGGTGGGATTGACTCGAAACTGTACACAAATAGAGATTATATGTGTTTATTTAAAAAAAGGATTTTTGTATGATTTTTTTGTTTCCATTTCAGGCGTTGTATGCTTCAAAGATCATTTCCTACGCTCAAGGCTTCATGCTGCTGCGACAGGCTGCACTTGAGTTCGGCTGGTCACTGAACTACGGGGCCATTGCCCTCATGTGGAGAGGAGGCTGCATCATCCGCAGGTGATTTCTAAATGTCTTTTCCTGAAAATATGTCTCTTTGAAACGCATCATGTTTTCGAAGCTCGGAAAGTGGCTCATTGGAAAATATTCTTGCTCGCAGAAACAATGAAATGGCCGTTTAGCAATTGTCCTTTATTATTCCTCCGCAGTGTTTTCTTGGGAAAGATTAAAGAAGCTTTCGATCAGAACCCGGAGCTGCAGAATTTGTTGCTTGACGACTTCTTCTGTAAAGCTGTACAGGACTGTCAGGTACAGGAAGTTAGCCAAGGTCTGTTTCCTCTGGTGGTGAAACAAGATGTGTAGAGCTACGTTCACACTGCACGACTTAATGCTCAATTACATGTAAATATTGACGTGAACGCCATTCTACTTCCTGTTTCGATTTCACTGGACAACCATCTTGAACACTTGCTGCAGTGTGAACGTAGTCTAACTCCAAATGTGTTTTTTTTCTTGATTTTCTACCACTAGAAGTCTGTTAATAGAAGATGTAAGTCATACTGTTTAATAGCGTAGTTTATGTACCACTTTTGAGGGCCGATAGCAAACACTGAATCAACTTTAAGAAACATTTTCAAGTGGCCATATATAGACACGTTCCAACAGTTTAGATCTGTAATCAGTCAAAGTGCATCTACATTATAAACTTTTAGTCTTATTAAGCAACACTTCATTCACAATGGAACCTTTAAAGTTGTCGAGATGTGGTAGTTGTTTTAACTTAACCGAAATGGAAATTGAACTTTCCCTGTTATGGTAAATAATCAAAGCTAGGGAGGGATTAGTAAAGTCATTAAAAGTCCCCCTTATCACTTTGAGTGATCTAAGCCAAACCCCATGCCTGTAGCGTGTTCCGAAGCTGAGATATAGATCTGCTGAGTTGGTTGTTAGGGTAAATATACTGCTCTCCTTGTCACGATGAATGCAATAGACTAGTAAAAAGACAATGTCAGCCAATGTTTACAGCAATTTACCATAAAGCAGGTAAGGAGCCATGTCACTATAGTACTGGAGTCCTCCCTTTCATAATCATCATTGCCTGTTTCAAGCTTACGAGCAGAAAGTGGTTTATTTGGTGTTTAAACTGTGATTTGTTTTGTTTAGGAATCATGGCGTAGGGTTGTGAGTACAGGAGTACAGCAGGGGATCCCCATGCCATGTTTCACCACTGCACTTTCCTTCTATGATGGTTACAGGCATGAGATGCTTCCAGCAAACCTGCTACAGGTGAATATAGCTCCCTCCTCACTGTCTACAGGATTTGGCTGTTTTTGTGCAGTGTTAGTAATCTTTACACATATGTATATTGCATATGGGAATGCTCCTGTGGTAGGCTCCAGACGCTTTAATACTGTACTTTCGCCGTATAAGACGCACCCAATTTTAAATGAGGAAGATCTAGAAAAAAAAGATTCTGAACCAAATACTGTAGTAAAATATTTTATATCAACTGTGTAAAAGTTAACAGCAGTTTAAGAACAATTATATGTCAAACATGTAACATGAACAGTCAGTAAAGTCACCATTCAGATCATTCCACAGATCAGGAGTCACAGATCGGATGTACCGTATTTTGGATCGGTATTTAAAAAACAACAAGACAAACATACCTGTACGTTTTTCTTTGCCCCCACGCATCACTCTAAAGTCCACCATTCGTTATCACCATCACTGTTCCAGTGCAACATTGCCCCCACATTAGTAATACCGTAATAGCCAGTAACATTGTCACCACATTACTAATAATAGCTAGTAAGATTGCCCCCACATTAGTAATAATAGCTGGCAGCTGCTTACCTGCTCCTTACGATCCGCGCTATGGTAGAATCGACGATCAGAGTCGGGCGATGTATGGCCAACGGCTCCAGAGCTAGGCCGAAGCCGTATAAGACGCACCAACTTTTCCCCCTCAGTTTTGGGGAAGAAAAAGTGCATCTTATACGGCAAAAAAAACGGTAATTAAATAATCTTATAAACTTTAACCTCTTAAACCCGAGAGTCCCCGGTACCGGGGACTTGCCCCCTTGTGCGTTACATTTTCACTCATAGCTCACGAACCCTGAGAATAACCCACACATATTAAATACTGTTGTGTTCAGCGGAAACTCCTCTAAAAACGTATCTAATTCAATTTCATATCCGTTAACCACAGCTCGAACGCCATGCAAATAAACAACAACATGTCCGGAGTATAATTCATGACCACGTTTTTGTTTATGTGCGATATGTATCCACAATATAAGCGGAAACACCCAGACCATTACATTAAATGAAAGCTAACAACCAGCTGAATCCAGTGATATGCAACTCATTAACATTGCATGAAGTATTTCAGAGCAGGGAGCGAAAGTTCCACGAAAAAAAGCCAGCGAAAACCAAGCAAGCATGTAAATCTTGTCTTACCTTTGCCGTTTTTTTCAACAAAAAGTTATTTCCATAGCGATAAAAGTCCGTTTGTTGTTATGTCCGGTCAATAACTTCGTGCAAACGCCATTTTGGATTATTTCTTTAGCTTTGTGGCGTCATTACGTCACCAAATATGGAATGACTCCCCGTGCGTAAGAGCACGTCTCTCCACGCTGCGCGTCGTGTGATGCGTCGGCGATCCCGTCAGTCTCAAAATGGTTGAGCTGATTGGTTTCCATGGAATCAGAGCTTTCCGTCGATATATAGATCTCCTGGATTGGACAGATGGTCGGGGGGGTAGGGACACGCGGAAGCTCGACGTCAAACCGTTTTTGAGTGAAACGTTCCCAAAAGCGCAGCAAGATGGCGTAAATGAGCTTCTACCCCCCCTTTACAGCGTTTCTTTAGGAGTTTTTTTTGCTGAAATCATGTCCCATAAGCAAGAAAACAAGACTATGAGCGTAGCTGAAGCTTTGGACAAGATTTTTTCCATATTTCAATTATTGTGCCAAATTATGCCAAACTGTGCCAACATGGATTACGCCTGAACTTTGTTCAATCAAAACCTTTACAGAATATTAGTTTCTTGTAGTATGAACACCAAACTTGCTACAGATGTTCTTGACATGTAGTGGTTACAATTGATTGTGTTTATTTGCTTCGTTATAAGTAAAATAAGGAGATATTGGAGGAAACATGTGTTTTTTTTTTTGGTGGAGTTCATTTTTTGGCCATTCCAACATCAATTACTCTTACCCAGTGTTCTTGACTGTCAAATTAACTCATCCACACCACTCCCCAAGAACCTATCTTCATTTTGATACCAAGCTTTGCAGTTTAGGCCTTGTAAAAGCTGAGAAATGCCTTAAAAAGTAAAAGTATAGGATTTTCGGAAAATAGGCCTCAGGGCTTAAGAGGTTAAAAGAAATACTGGCGATGTAAAAAAAAAAAAAAAATGTACATTTGCTTCCTACTGAGCCATCAAATAGATCATGGATGTGACCTCTCCAATCTGATGGCTCAAGTTTCATCACATGACACAATCTTCAAACGAAAATTCACCATAGACTAACTTTCTGTCCTAGTACTGTGTGTACCTGGTAATTTTCCCTCTGATTATGGCGGACTGGAATCTGAAAACTCCTGGAGCAGGCCCCAGATGCCGTGTGTACTTGGTAATTCTCGCCGATAGGTCTATGGTGGGCTGGAATGCAAAAACCCCTAGCGCAGACCCCAGATGCCGTGTATACCTGGTAATCCTACCAGACTGGTCTATGGTGGACTAGAATTCGAAATCCCTGGAGCAGGCCCCAGATGCCGTATGTACCTGGTAATCCTCCCAGACTGGTCTATGGTGGACTGGAATCTGAAAACCCCTGGAGCAGGCCCCAGATGCCGTGTATACCTGGTAATCCTCCCAGACTGGTCTATGGTGGACTGGAATCCGAAAACCCCTGGAGCAGGCCCCAGATGCCGTGTATACCTGGTAATCCTCCCAGACTGGTCTATGGTGGACTGGAATCCGAAAACCCCTGGAGCTGGCCCCAGATGTTATGTGTACCTGGAAATCCTCCCAGACTTGTCTATAGTGGACTGGAATTTGAATACCCCTGGGGCAGGACTCAGACGTTGCGCAGTTCTCCCAGCTCTGGCCATTATAAAGAAAGTTGTTCTGAAGTGCAGTCCAGAAATGCAGGTTGTGTTCGCATGTCCCATTGGCAAGGGATCCTAGGAGTGTGTGGGCTGCCTGGTGTCTTGTGACAATTAAAGACCAATATTCACTGACCCAAATTTCTGGTGATAGGTTTTATTTCACAACGCACCTGGTTGCTTGAATATTTCCTTGCTGAGAAACCATCGAATATTCGTGCCAATCTCATTTCAGACAAGTGTGTAGAGGTCTTAAAGACATTCCAAGGGCACTGTGATGGTTCTACTCCCCTCTCCGTTTGGTTAAATGGTGCTTTTCCCACTTCAATCTGGAGACAATGTACAAAAAAACCCACATTCACTACCAGAAAGAGTAAAGAAACCAAAGGGAAAGCAACTAAGTTAATGAATTCTTGATTAAAAACTTGTAATAATTGGAAATTAGTCTTCTTAAATAAAGCCTCTATAACCTCTTCTTACTCTTTAGGCACAGAGAGACTACTTCGGTGCCCATACTTATGAGCTGCTATCGAACCCGGGGAAGTTTATCCACACTAACTGGACGGGTCATGGAGGAAAAGTGTCTTCTTCATCCTATAACGCCTAAAACATAGTGTCATGTGAAGATAACCGGCACATCATCTATTTTTGACGAAGGACCAGAGCAGTGGGTCACATTCCTTTACGAAGTTCTTGCTGAAGATTGAAGTTAACATTTCTATTTATACAAAACACGGTGCATATACAATGAGCACATTGCTGTAATTTTAGGGTCCATTGTTGGGCATCTTTGAGTGTTGTTTCTGAGATCTTGTCTGCCCCCAGAGTTTACAGCGTTAACCCTGGATTATGGGTAACTGTTGCACTGCATTAGGCTAAATAAAGATTTCAATCCCTTTTTAATGAGCTTTCGTCTGCTTCACTCACATGTTGCCTGTTTCAGATAGGATTTACTGCGCTATATATAAGGGCAAATACTAGATATATAACTTGTTTTGTGTTTGCTCTTCAAGGGGTTCTCCAGGAGAGGCCAGAGTTTCTTTCCTAGAAGGTGTTTATAGATTTATTTTCTTCAGAAACACAGTTCCAAATGTACAAAATCTAAAAAAAAAAGCTAACCATCACACATAATGATTGTTTAGTGAACTGCATTTAATTCTAATTTTGTGAAATCAGGTGGTGCTGCAAGTAAATCAACTGGTTCATGGTAAATGGTTTTACTTCATTGTACATTCCACTGAATGGAAATTGTATCAATACAATTTCATGGGAAAAATAACTTGTACTTATAATTACATTATTTATTCAGCAATAATTAATTCCCTTTCTATTCAATTTGTGATCCTTTTATACATACAAATCAAAATTTTACAAACACACTTAAATTAATTGATAGAAGCACTTACAGGATGCAGTTAATGTTTGCAAAATAAATAAAACTAGCAAGTTTTAAAAATCATCTGCATAAAAGGCTGTAAACAATCAATTTACAAAATTCAAATTGACAAAATGCAAAGTAATCCAATGGTGATTTAGATTTCTATTAATTCGCTGCATTTTTTTAGCTGATAGAAATATTTAGTGCTGTCATTTTCTATAAATGCTTTAATTAGATTTTTTGATACTGTGAAAGAACATAATTTAATCCCATTCCTTTTGAAACTATCTGTTTTACTGAGAATGTGACTTCACCCTGCCTCAATCTACTGTAACGAATAGAAAAAATAAATATACTCACATGTTCAGGAGCCAGATCACATCCGAAATGTACATCTGAAAAATATAAAGTATATACGTAAAAAACTATAAAATATATAAAAGAACAATAATACTATTTTATATATAAATAAAATAAAGATATGTGTTGTATCAATAAAAACTTCTCAATTTACTCTAATCACGTTTACACATCTGGTGATTTTAGACTGATGACATGCACAAAAACTGCCACAAAAGTGTTTGATTGACTGGTAAAGGTAATCTTCCTCGTCTTGAGCAGTTTACTTGTAATGAATGTTTGTGCATAAAAGGTTTCTTTCCCTTGCCTCTTTCATCCAGTGATGCGCTGACATTTCTGAACTTTCAGCGATTGGGAAAGCCAAAGAGCCATCAAAGAATCTACGGGAAAGGTAGTTAATCTGTACAAAACAGGAAAGGGATATAAAAAGATATCCAAGAAATTGGTAATGCAAATCAGCAGTGTTCAAACTCTAATGAAGAAGTGAAAAGTGAGGGATTCGGTTGAAATCAACAAAACAATTCTGCTACAACTGCCAGAAAAATTGTATGGGATGCAAAGAAAACCCCACAAATGGCTTTAGCTGAAAAGCAGGAAAAAATGTGGCATGGCTGTTACAAGTATAAAAAAAAAAAAACTCATCAACAACTACCTCAAAAGACTTCAGGCTGCCATTGATGTTTACAGTAGAAATTATGGTGCGTAAAATTATGAGCACGATTGTCTAAACGTCACTCACAGCATGCAACGTGGGAAAATAATGACAAAACAAATGTAAAGCTAAGTCTCAAACTGGTTTGAACGCCTGGGAATGAAAAGGGGCTTTTAAAATGGACTCGTAGTGTGAAGTACAATATAATTACAATGTTGCTAAATAATCCATATTGTATTGTATCATTATGTCACTATTTTCTTGTGACGTTGTGAAAATGTAATGCTCTTTCATTATACTTCTGTGGCTTTAAAGAATTTATTAGATGGGATGTTAAAGCTAGACACGAAAGAAGCTGGGTTCTGGTAGCACATGTCTTGTTCTACACGCTACGCTAATTATTTAATGAAATAAAATGCATTAACATCTATAATCTGCAAACTGTATGAATATCCTTTAAAAAAATGCTCCATTAAGGATAATTTTCCCTAACTACATATTTTCCGTTAAAAATGCCAGGAGAGCTCCAAAAATGTGTAGCATTCTTGAGCAAATGATGCTGAGTCACCATGGTGAATGGCGTATCAGTGCTCGGAGCGCCAGTCGGGAAGTGGACACCCTCTTTTGATCCATCTGCTGATTAATTATACATCGAGTGGGGAGGAGTCAGACAACAGAAGTCTGAGAAAAACAGGAGATGCTGCAGTTTGAAGCAGCGATTGCCAGAGATCAACACTTTGTTTAGGAGCTGAGGTAAGGACCCATTTGATCGATATGTGTGTTGTGATTAAAGGTAACGTCAAGGTGGCGTTGTATACTACAATATATTTTCTATTTATGTGTTTGTTTTGTTCGGTTGAGTGTATTATACACAATGGTATACCATCTTTATCTTCTTGATCCACATGTTACCAGTGTTTGTGTGTAGGTACCTCTCGTAAACATGGCAGTGGGAGTTAGATGGGACAACATGGCAGTGGTGCACAGAAGTACGTTCATCATGCGGGTTCTTCTGTGCCTGTCTCCTCTGGTATTCGTGATATGGGATAGTGAGGCGTTGCCTGTACAAGATAAACAATCAGAAACCAATGAGGTTAGTTCTCTGAACCAAATCTAAGCCAACAATTGGAAATATTTCCTCATCGACAAAAATAACTGCTGCAGTCTTGTAATTACATTAATGCAGTACAAAATCAATAACCGGGATACTTCAGCTCACATTAATCTCTTTAATCTGCAAGGTTTTGCTGAAGAATATGGTGGATGTGGAAGAGCTGAACCTTACCAGCACAGAACTATCTGATCTTGACTCAGATTTGGCGGATGGCAAGGCTGAATGGGAAGAGAGTTCTGGTAAATCTTCGAAAGACAAAACCCCATGTAAAGTCTTCTTCTGGAAGACGTTCTCCTCATGTTAAGCCTGGAAAGACAAGACACAATCTTACAATCCTGCCTTTGAAATCCATTGTATTACCTTCATTTGTATGTCTTGACAAATCTAGGTCTGTTTACATGAGCGTTACATCTTTTGCGATTCTTCCAGTAATACACTTTTGCATGGACGCTTTATACTGTTGACATGTAATAAACGTACAACACACATGTTCTTGGTCAGTTACATTACTTTTAAAATTCTGTTGTTCTGGTAATATTATGAGCCAAGGGTTGAGAAAACAGTATTTTGTCGCCATCTGGTGGAGAATCTAGAGCGAAGACTTGACATCAGTCACCTGCAAATGTTTTAAAATAGCTAACCCTTTTATTCAATAGCAATTAAGTCGATTATAGTCACAATTAAATAGAAGCAAACAACTTACCAGTACAGTTCTACCAAGAGCATTGTTTACTTAGAACTATTTTTGCTAATCTAGCGCAGAATTTTAGATGGAAGCCTCCGGTGAGGTGTTCCCACATTCCTTGATGGCGCCTTTTATGTAATTTGCATGGTTGAGTCTGTTTTCTCCCTTTTCCCTATGGAAAATGACACCCACATTGCAGTTTGTGTCTGTCCCAGCTCTTGTGGGTGACGAGGTTTTACTTGGCCCAAGTCATCTGCAATGAATTAAGGTACGTCTAGACTCCGAAGACTTATGCATAGTACACAACTGGCCCTTGTTGCAGTCAAGTTATTAACCAATGCCAAAATAAGTATGTCTGACCTATATCTTGTGCGCCGCATGACAAACATTACACCTTTGCCAGAGTCGGCCCATGTTTAGCCAAAGATTGTATTTTCACCGTTTTTTATTGCAAATAGTGCCATCGATTCTCTACGGCAGACATGTCCAAAATTTAGCCTGGGGGCCAAGCTAAGCTCGCATAAACCACAAAAAAAAGCCAGTTTGCACTGTTCACCACAGCGTGAAACACTCTTGTACAAAAAGCTCTTGTACATTCTTCCAGAAGATGGCAGTAGAAATCAATTTGAATTTGGAATTTCCTGTCAATTGTTGCAAACAACTGTTCCTAAAAATAAAGTGGTGATGACCAGTCTCCCAGATCAGTGGGAATTAAGATTATTTTTGTCAAATTTGCCAAAACTGTGGCTAACAAATCCTCAACAAGAGCTACAAGTTTCATCCCTAGTGTCGAGCCTTCTGAAGCCCTCTCAAATTCTTGAAGATTTCCAAACAAGTTCTTGGTCCTTTCCTTCAAATGTCTGCTAATTTGCTTGTTAACCAGCTTTGTTTTAAAACATTTAAAGGACCACCTTCTGGATATCCGTCAGGCAAGCAGTCTTCCTAATATTTATGTGGACTACAAACTGAGAGATCATATGGCCTCAAGAAAGTTTACAGGTAACATTTTATTTTTCAAAATTCTTACCAAAATCTTGTTATTTCATGTGATGCTATTGCAAAACAAATTAAAGTTACAAGCAGCGATCAAAGGACTCTTGCACCTCCGTCATAATCACCTTTCTGTGGCTTAGTTGTTGCAGATTGGATTACAATCAATACCTATTTCGGGTTGTAAAATTACTGAACAATCCAACCAAATCACATAATGGAAACACCATCTTAAAGTGTCACGACGCCCTGGTGGCACTGTGCATAAGTCTGAATGTTTCTACTATTGAATGAATCTAAATATAGTTGTACTTAAGTGAATAAATAAAAAAAAAAATGAGTTCCTGTCGGTTTTGGAAACTCACTCCAATTACCTTTTGTAGGTCTTAGTCCCTTAGAGAGAGAGAGTTTAAAATTTTAAACATGTCCGTCACACAGCCTGAAAATTGGTTGTTCATGTTGCCACTAGGTAGCGCTATAACTGACACTGTAGGCTGCTAAATAGATTTGTTCAGACACAAACTCTTAACACACATGGCAAATATAAACCTGATCAAATGTTGCATGGCTGGGTTATTAACAAATTCCCGTTTTTGTCAAATATTTCAAAGGCCGCCACCATGTGCAAACAGTTTCACAAGAAAACAGAGATTAACAGATTAACTTCTAGGAGTTTGTTAAAGGACGACACGAGCAAAATTGGCCATTTTTAGGCAATACAGTTAAATTCCTGTCAATTTTGGAATTGCAATCCATATAACTTATATAGAAGTCTTGGTACCTTACAAATCCGTGCTGAAATTGTTAACATACCATTAGCTTAGGTAGCGCTATAGAGCCATTTTGCCCAAATAAATGTATCAGTTCTGACGTGTCTGAAATTTAGTGACTTTTTAAGCACTTTTAGATCCTCAAAAATGCACCGAAAGCCACGATACAATAATTAAAGTTATTTGTTTAGGAAAGGAAAGAGAAAAAAAAAAACCATGAAGTTCCACTGCATATATTTATTTTGAATTTAAAAAAAGGTTATTACTTCAAAATCACAACTCTCATTGACAAAATGCTCTTTTCAGCCACAACAGAACTCTATGAAAATAAATCTTTTTGACATGCATTAAAGCATATTTACATTGGGTGCGCTTATATAAAAGAACTTGAAATTGTATTAAAAGCAAGGTCAATGATCACACCAATATCTTGCATTGAACAGTTGGAATTGCTTAAATTAAGTTAAGAAATCCGTTGATAAACGTCACCTGCCTCTGACTTTAGTCATGCGCTCCAGGCAGTTCAGAATTGTCCATTACAGTGACCGCATTCCAAATTCAGGACTTTAGAGTAGCAAAACTCCTCAGGTTTGAACTTCAGTCGTCAGCTCTTCTTTTAATGACTTCACTCACATGAGGTAAACTTGGGCCAGCCAGGTCCAACGTCCCTATATATGTGAATTAAATAAGTGTTTGCAATTTAATGTACTGAAACAAACAACGCACTAAAAAAAAAATACCTAATCAGTTTTTTTATTATTCGAGTTCCCTTAGATTCACAAAACATATAAAAGCATTCAAAACAAAACTATCTCTCTGAACTTCACTTTCATTTCAGTAAACCACCCCCGAGGATAAGCTCACACTTGCCCTCAGCCATTGCCCATTCCCCGTGTCACATCATAGTCATACATACAAGATCAAGAACAGCGAGATAGAACACACCGAACACATCACTCACATCAAATTATCAAGCAAGAACACAAGTCTTGTGGTTAGATCAACACATGCCGCTACGATTCTTTTAATGCAGCTCTTTATATATGATAGCAATATAAGGAAGGAGAATAGACTGAAAGAACAAGAGGAGAGGGAGAATGTAAATAAATGTCCTTTTTAGGCTCCTACAAAAGAACACTTGCTGTCAATCGCTCACACAGGTTCTTCTCACAGTCGTGCAGTCATCATGTGGCTTTTCGGCATCGCACACTTGCGTTCCCAGTTCTCTCTCGCTCGCTCGCTCTCAGTGCGTTCGTTCGCTCATTCAGTCCCGCACTCGTGGCCCACCAACAATCCATCACCATCTCACTCTCAAAAAAGCGAACAGATTTCATCCATGAGAAATGGGGGGAAAAAAAGACAACACCCACCGTCTAGGAGTGTATGCAGAGTGAAGCTGTGCTCTTTGATGACAAAGCATTTACACATGGGAAGAAGGGTACTGATACTGAGATCGGTCGAACATTGCGGCTTCTTCCAGGGAAATTGGAAAAGAGGTGATGAACTGTAGAAGAGATTTATGAATGCTTGACCATAAAAGACGTTGAGAGAGAAAAATATGCAAAGAAAACAACTCATGTGTTTCACATTACACATCTTAAAATGTACTTTACATTTAGAAGAGGGCACTTCAATGGAAACAAGCAACAAAACGATCCCAGACAAAATAAATTAAATCAGAAAGGGAAGTGTTCATTTCACTCTAAAGAGCAATGATTATGTTAATAAACAACATTCTGACTTTTATAGAAATCCAAAGGCAAACGTTGAAGGAATATAATATCAGACTACACCTTCTACTTTCGAATACTTACCAAAAAAAAAATCCAAGCAACCAGGACCAAACTCAAACCCCTACATTCCCCAGCTGGACTTTGTGTCCATGCTAGATCCATAGTTGGAGTTGTACCCACCAGCAGAGCCTGAATTGGAGCCTGCCCCCCACCCGAGACTAGCTGAGCTGCTGGAGTTGTAGTTATTGGAGCCAGTGCTGTAACCCTGGTTCTGATCCCTTCCGCCTGTATTCTGGCCAGCACTGTTTCCTGAGCCGGGCGTTTGGTTTTGTTGGTTGCCAAGCATACCCATCATACCCCAACTACTCTGGAGAGCTGCCTGAGCAGCTGCCATCATAGCTGGGTTCAGATTAAGGGACCCAAAATTCACACTGCTATTGGGACTTCGACCGCTACCATAGCCCTGCCCCCCATATCCCCCGTAACGCCCCTGCTCCATCATTTGCCTACTATTATTGTGTTTAGGCTCAGCATTGGAGACATGGACACTAGTTCCTTTAATGACCATGTCCTCACCACACAGAGACTGGGCAACCTGGGGGAAATACCAATGCGTTAATAAAAGAGCAAATGAAGGCGAAACGGAGAAGATCAAACAGGCATCTCACCTGATCATCGGCAAAGGTGACGAAGGCAAAAGCACGGAATGGTTTAGGGATGAACACATCAGTCACTTCACCGTACTGCATAAAAAATTGTCTTAGGTCATCGACCGAAATGTCCTCGGTGCAGCGGCCCACAAACACTTTTCTGCTTCTCATAGGCTCATCGGTGCCAGCCTGTTCCGGGAAATACTAGATCATTTAAGAGAAAACAGGGACTACTCATGCAGTGTTCAAGACCATAACCAAACACAGCATCGGTTGAGTGATCAGTGAGCAGACAAGTTTAAAGGGAAGGGTGATCAGAAATACTCTACAAACTTCAAAGGAAAGCACCACTTTTTTTTATTACATGTGTTCATTGACCATCTTTTCTGCATTTCTCCAGATCTGGCAGTGCCATTTCAGCTTTGAATCAGACCAGTTTCAGTTTTACATGTTGGTGTTTCCACCTTTTTTTTTTGCACATTTCCTATTTAATCTTCAAGCCTTTTAAGAGTTAGTTCCTATTGATAGGATCTATTCTAGATTGCTCCGTCAGTGTTTTTCAACCGGTTCGCCATGGCGCACTAGGAACGGTCAGGTGAGAAGTAGGAAATTATTCAATAATTCCCCGTCCCTGCATGCTTCTGTTTAGGTCTCTGCATAGGCTCCTTTGTTTATTCGGGAACTGGCACTGGGCCTCCTTACTTTGCGTTTTTAGTTCTCAGATAGTCCTTGGTGTTTTCCCCTATTGAGGATTTTTTTTTTCTTTAATTCTTTTATCAAAGACTAGTTGATGCAACTTCTCAATGCTCCTCTCTGCCGGGTCGTGAGATCTAATTGGAGTAGAAACACTAACAACAACAAAATGCTTAAAAAACAAACAAACAAAAAAACACTTGGGTCACGGGGACCCAAGATTAATTTAATCTAATTGATTGATTTTTAACAATTCTTTCTGGTGCTGTGCCACATGATTTTTACAATGAAAAGGTGTTCCTTGGCACAAAAAACACCACCTTATGCCATTGCCAGACCTGGACAACAGCTGAAACAATAAACGGGTTCCTCTACTAAATCTTATAAGAGTAATACAAACAGAAAAATGTTATTTTAAACTATGCATAACCTGTTATTTTTAATGCATTTCATTAAATAAAATTCTACCCAAGCTGAAAACATGGCCAAATCAAAATAGAATTGGGAAACCAGCATAGTTTCACACTGAATTCAGAATTTATCTAATCACTACATGTGTCAGTGTGGCTGACGTACCCTTGAGTTGGGCAGTTTGCAGTCGCACCATCTTCCATCAATCATATGCCGCTGGGTCATAACTTTTAATTGTGTTTCATAGTCACCAAATCGAACAAAACCAAAACCTTTGGAGTTTCCTGTTCTTGGGTCTTTCTTCACCTGAGGAAACAGAAAACATAGTTATCCACATATAGTATGCATACCTTACCTATACGAAACGGTTTTCAAAATATCCCAAACAGTGAACATTTTATATAGAAAAGGACATTTAAAGTTTATTTTTTTTAAACAAATAAGTATTTATTTGGACAATACAGGTTGACCAGACTTCTTTTTCTGATTTTCACATTGCAGATGTTGACAGCACCCAGCATTCTACAGAACGCTGAAATCAAATGGATTCCTGTATTTCGTGAAAATAACTGGAATACAGAAGCTGAAATGTAGATTTCTGGCACAGTTTCATTAGCTGTAATTTAAACGTTTGTCCTATGAAACCAGAACTTTAAACTAGTGCACAGTTGGCATACTTTTTTTTTATTTCAAGCAACAGAAATGTGGTGCTGATAAGCCTTTATGATTAATTAAGAACCAAAATTAATACATGCAGCCGAATTGTAAGACGAATTTAGAAAAATACAGTATTTTGAATTTTTGGCATATTGTTTTGTTCCTTTGCTAAAAATATGACCTTGTTAGGAATCTTTACACCGTAGAAATCGGGAACATACAAGTCAGAAAATTTCAAACGAAATCTGTGTCCATGGAAAGCATACCACCGCAGTACAAAAAAACACAAGTGTGTAGCCATTAGCATAACTTGTGGATGCGCATTTTTTCCATAGTAACCTTCACAATTCTAGAGCTTGTTTTTCCACTCAGTTTCAGAGAAGGGGGCGTGTCTTGGTGACATCAACGCATACCCCTTTATCATTTCCTAAAACTGATGTCCCATTTGTGACATCGATTTCGTGAAGCTTTTTCTCTTTAAAATGGTGTACACCAACCTGCACCATTATCACCTCTCCAAAAGTGATAAAGTAATCTTTAAGGTCTTGTTCTGTAGTTTTCCAGGGCAGTCCAAGTACAATCAAATCTGATGTTTTCTGTACACCTCTCTTGATCTTAACCGCTGAAGCAGCATCCATTTCCTCCATCTTCCTCTTGTTGTCTGAAAATTTTTTAAGAGTAAAATGCACAATTAACGGCATAAGATGACAGGAAAACAGTAAACAATTTCTTAACAGCAAAAAAACGGATCTAATTGTACCTTTAGGATAGTTAACCACATAAACCAGACTGCCCCAGTCAGCTTCTGGTGCATGAAGAACACCTTCCGCAAGTCGGACGCCTCTCATGCACTGAGACACGGGGTTGCGGTATCTCAGACCACATGCACCAGGAAACTGTGCGGCAACTGTGGAGAGCAGTAATGTTCCATCCTCTTCGGACGGAATCTCCATCGGCTCCTCATTCTCATCTTCAGCTATGCGAATATAGCACTCCGTCATGGTAACACTGAGCGCTTCTGATACTGCTCAGTTCAAATACGTCAACTATAAGAATACGGTCACTGCTGGGAATTAAGTATTTGAAACGAACAACATAAAAAAGTTACACCAGTCGAGTTTGTCTATTGTTTATAAACGACAGTTCTCGGCGTGCAACTAGCTAAGCTAATTGCTAACGGAGCACGCGTTACGATCGTGCGGTACGTCAAGATGTACGCTACTGTGTTTTGATCCACAGATATTTGCGCTTTATTATCTACCGTTTACTAATATAACTAGTTGTTTAGCGTCAAAAATAATACAAGCGTGGCCTACTTTTCACTGCCGCTATCAAAACCCTAGCACAAACCGACAAAATGGCTACGCGGACACGTCACTACCGCTTCCGCAATGACATCATCGGTTTGACGCGATTCAACAAGAGAGCGCGGAGGGATTGCTTTCTAGTGATGTTAAACGTTCAACTCGAATGTTAATGTTATTTTTAGCTCTTTGAGATGGCGAAGAGGTGTATTGTATGTTTCTGTTCCGAACGACTCCGTCGTGATGCATTCTCGCTCAAAAAATGGTTGGATAAATGATCATTTGAAAGAATCGACAGGTGTTGTGATCAACCTGCGTGAACGCTCGTTCAATCACGTGATTGATTACACAGACACAGCCAATGGGAACAGCATATCAAATGTAGTTATAACAAATTATTTAAAAATAAATATGCAGGATTCTTACAGCAATGGACATTTGATCATTGTACGAACTTTTTATTGTATTTTATTTGTTTTAGACTGAATAATATATATTTTATTGTGAAAAGAAAGCTATAATATAGTATAAAGTATTAATTCATTGGCTAAATTCCTAACATCACAGTTTTCCATCACTGTATCTTAATGGTTGATTGTAAATTAAAAAAAAAGAAAACATTTTTGAACATATTAATGTATTTATCTATTGATCAGAATTAAAAATGGTCATCTGTTGATTAAAGTTTATGTAATCTCTGTTTGAACTGCAGCTTTACATTTATATGCCATTTTCTCTCAGGGATTTACAACACAACAGTCAAGTGAACCCATGCATCTTTTCCACTGACAAGCAAAGTGGTGCAGGATCTACTGCAGAGCGTAATTACATCCCAGCTTGTATCGGTCATCCTTGTTAAACAGGAGCCGTTGTCTCAGATGTCTCTTATTAAGAATAAGAATTAAAGAGGTGCATATGCTAATTGCATGATTTGAGATTTACACTGTGCACCCATTTTTTTCTTAGTTCCTTAGTTAGTCTAGGTCTCTCCTTAGGCCTTGACATGCCTGGAATACCTGGGCTGGGGAGCCATCTATGAAGGCTTCTGAAGAAGTTTAACAAGCCACCTCAACTGGCTTCACTATACTGAGAACTAAAACTGGTTCTGAGTGACAGAGCTTTTAGTAGTGGGTAATATCAACCGTCTGAGTTTTCATCAATCAATATTTAAGCCGAAAAGTTAATAATGTTGGACAAACGACATACATTTTCATCCAGAGAAGGATTTGAGAGAAATTAATTCTCATTTTCACTTCGCTGTAGTCTCTTGAATGTTGTCCTGGGGTCTTTAGAAACCTCTCTCACTAGTTAACCGCTCCATTTTTATCTTTACCTTCTCCAAATTCTTTCTCTCAAGTTCAATCTAAACTTTTTTTATAGTTGTTATGCAAGATAAAAATCTTTAGCTTTGGAATTTTAATGAGTAACTAGGTTAATTGAGTAAACAATGCAAGTTATCAGGTTTTTGAAGATTAGTAGTTTGCTAGAAATCCAATCAAAGCAATAATATTGGCAATGTCTGTTTTTATGTCATTTATTGAATTAAGCAACTACTAGAATTTTTTCAAAGATGAAAAAAGATCGCATCTAAACATTGTCTTGTTGTTTCAAATGAAGTAAACAAGTAAACATTATTTTGAGTACAGCTCATTCGGGGCACATTTGGGAAACATGACCTGATTATTTTCTGTGCAAATTTAACCACTTGACAAATCCCTTACCTAATAATATAAGCTTTTTGTTAGGAAAAAAGGTATTGGATATCTGATAATTAAAACGCGACTTCAACTGCCGTGAGTGGCAGTACGAGAAGCAGCCTGTAGAGGTCACTGTTGACTAGCGATTGCCTCTAGACTACCACGAGCCCTTCCGGTCACAGACTTCACACGCGTTAGGTAACAAACTTGTTTGAAACCTCAACTTTCTACCTTTTTTCTGGTTTACAATTTTGTTTATATTTTATCACACACATAAGGGATTTTTGTTGATATATTAACTCACAGGCCACAACATATAACGGCAATTCCCTCAGAGTCATTTGCAAACAACCTCAAATGTGACGTTAGCTAATTTGCCATTACCGTGCAATGTCTCATGCTTGAGTGAATTCAATTAGACTTTTGAAAGGGCAGGCCATTCTAATATAACCCAGTCAACAAAGTCTTCAAAATTCAGACCTTACAGGAAAATATGGCCGGTTGGTTGTGATTATACCAAGAAGCCACCTTCTCATAGTATTATCATATTTGAAAGTATTCACCCACGTTCACCTCCAGCATCTGTTGAATGAAATTCTTAACAGGAATCCCAGTAACAGCACAAAGAACAGCCTCTGTAAGCCTTTCATGTGGCTTTTTTGAGCCGTGGTATTGTAAGTGTAGGCTCATAAAATCCTTTTATGTCTCCGGTCATTTTGTAAAAATGGAAGATGTGGGGGTGATTGTTAAATTGGTTAAACTGGTTAAATTCTGGCTTTGTTTCAGATTCTAAATAAGATTGTACATGTACCATCAATTGCACAATGCACAATTTGGTGAGATAAAGAATTTATTTTTGTTTAAAAGTATATTTTTACACTTAAAAAAAGAGCATAAGGCTTAAATATTGGTTCTATATTTTGAATTAAAGGATGAGGTTTATTGTTGATTAATTGTCTGCTTCCATCCATGCACTATATTGACATGTATTCACACTTTTTTTTATACAGACAATCTCGTTCAGATGTTCTAATCACTTCAGTGCCAACATGTATAAAAATAAATTAAGAACCTTGCCATGTTTTCTAAAGAATTGACCACAAGTTGGTATAAAAACATTGTAATTTTGATTAAATACATGTTTTTTCCTGGCCAGGTTCATTGACACCTCTCTCGCTTAGTAAGTTCATGCTTTTTATGTTACAGTGAAAAGAATATGAATGTTTGTGAAAGCGTGCGATATGGGCGCAGTTGAGGAGGGAGCGAGAGACAGGGAGAGAGAGTGAGTAACAGAGAGAGAGTGACCATTCAGCAAAACACTCCGCTCAAATAACTCAACAAATTGCTAATGTTGTTTAAAAAAAATGACATAAATTAATTATAGATAATAGGAAAAACAGCACAGCATTGACAAATGCATTATATAGATTTACAGAATTTTCTAAACGTTGGTTACAAGCTTATTCCTGTGGGTCCCACCAAGTTTTGAGCCAATGTTTAGGTCTCTCCTTTAAAAAAACAACCAGATGTGTTCTTCCAAACACTGGCTTGCTCTTTGTTACACACTGTTTGATTGTTGATGCATTAGATATTTTGCAACTGTACTTGGAACAGAACATCTTCTTTTATGGTCAGAAAACTGAAAGAATTTCAGTTGCTTTGTACTAGCTCTGGCATTCCTTTTGTTTAAATGATATTAAATAAGAGCTGTGCGTATAGTTTTTTTTTTGGGCGTATAATCTCTTCTGAAACTTGCCACAGGCCCATAAATCTAGTGCTGCTATAAGATTGGTTACTGAAATACCTAAATGTTTGTTGCTTTGAAAATAAACCGTACTTTTTATTATGTTGTCAAATATTTCTCGTTCTTATATCTAACTCAGCTTCGTGAAAAACATGCCTTTTTGCAATTGAGGAATGAGCTTTCCATGAGATCAAGACTTGGCAGACCAAAGAGACTCTTGGAAGGCAAGGCTTTGGCGGTTACGCTCAGACTCTTTATCCCACTTGCAGGGCAATTACAGAATCATAGCTCAACCATGCATGTAACCACAGCTCGGCTGCACAGTAGCAGATGTACTCATGGCAGTAGCTGGTACGAGCGTGAAGGTAAACATAAACATATGCAGCTGGTTGCTAGGGACTCCAGCCAACTTTTGAGCCTTAATGCTTCCCATGTGTGCGGATGCAGAACTGTTGCAGTGGCTAGAAAACAGGCAACATTGAGCGCCAGTAGTGCCAGACTTTCTCAATGGGAGGTTTGTGAATGGGTTTTGCAGTAGTGGATTTGGGAGGGTGTTCTCCGCTGGCATTGTGCACTCCCTAGTGAAACATGATGAGGCTTAAGAGAGCTATTTTTTTGGTTATTGATCATATTTCTCTTATAGCCTGTTTGTATTCTGCAATTTCATAGCGATTTTATACTTGTTTGTGGGCATTCATTAGAACAATCTTAGATCATTCAAAGCAATTATTTAAATTTATGTTGAATAATAATTTGTTTTGTCTAGATATGTGCCAGAACAACAGTGACAAACAGGGAAAGTCATTAAAATTAAACTGCTCTTAATATTTTGTATCCCCCCCCCGTTGACATCATTGACAGCCTAAAGTCTCTTGAGGTTCTTTATCCATTCTTCTTGGCAAAAAACCTCCAACAACTTTAATTTACAAAAAAATAAACACAGTTGTTTGACAATAAATGGCTTCACCCAACCACTAACTGAGTAAATCATTCATAGGTTTGGAAAAATTAAATCAGAAAATTTGTAAACTTACGATCACAACTGTAAATATCAGGAAATCCATTTTGTACGTAAGGTGTAATCATCAGAAAAACTTGTGGTTCACCACTGTTCCTTATTAACCACAGCCATTTTACCCCATGTCTTCCACTCAGTCCCGGTGAAGGGGGTGTGGCCTCTTGGAAAGTGAAATATGAGCACACCCTCCATTGGTGTGACTTCCTTTAATACATCAAGATCTATAAAATTGGACCAGAAATGGTCTTTTCTTGAATCCACTGCTCCCAGTTGACTAGAATGAGTTTAAATCCCAGTGTCAGACTCCCTCCCATTCTCTCAGCATCCATTCTTCTGTGAAGTCCTCTGCATACATGCACATCTCTCTCTCTCTCATTAACCACAACTGTCAGATCCTCCAGATGATGAGCAATTAAACCAGATAATAAACACTTGCCATCAATTCCTGTTTGTTTGTTGTTGGCGGCGGCAGGGGCTCCTCTCATGCCACCTTGGTACTAACTACTACTTCAGTAATGCACCAGCGGTAGCAGAATTGCTCTCTCTGAGCCTTCTGCCAACACTAACAAAGCACTAAATGCTCTTTGTAAAGCACCAGATTGATAATAAGGCACACTGAATGTTAACAGTTAGATCATAATCAGCGCCGGCACACCAAGGCTGCTCTTTTATCCCCAGCATGAAAGAATGGCAAACAAAGCTCAGCAAAGATAAAATATTACCTCTGTTTAATCATGTCTCTCTGCTACCAAAAGCCTTGTAAGCTCTACAGCGCTCTACATACGATATGCTGCAAAGATTCCTCTGTTTGCTCGCGCATTAATCTTGGCGTGTTTCACCTGCCATCACTAGTGGACCGTGGGATATTTAGGATGCTTTAACAACTTTTTATCTTTTTTTTTGGATCTATTTCTTTAGCACTTTCGTGCAAATAAAAGCAGCTTCCACAGAAAAAAAAACTAATGTAGACTAGTTCTTGCATGAATTTCATTGTGTGACAGAATGACTTGAATCTAGTTGAGGCCGTATTGAAACAAGTTTTAAATTATGATTATGTTTAAGACACCAAATCAAGGTTAAAGTGGGTGATTTGGAGCAATCAATTATTCTAGGGCATGTGTTTTAGATGTGTGGGAATAAAATGAAAAAAAAAACCCACACTCACATTTTCAGTTTAAATGGGGAGATACTTCATACTCCACTCAGAGTTTCCTCCCAGTGTGGAAGGCAACCCCCCCCCTCCCTTCAGCCAAACATGGCTCGGCTATCACAAGCCTCTCTTGTTCAGCCAAGAGTCAAGTTATTCAATTTAGATATATGAATATTATACGATAAACAAAGTGGTTCCTGGAATTCTGAGAACTCACGCTGGTTTGGTTTGTATATAACACTGTTTATTGGAGCCAGCTCCAGAAAAAGTTGTAAGAGGTTGATTTTAGTCTAGCCCCATCGATGCTAAACATAATCAACATCTTTACGGTTATTGCCTGAGGCTCCCACACCTGTTAATCAACATAGGGATGCTAACCACTAGCATGCAAGAATCCGTCTACAATCTAAAGATTTTGATGAGGGCGTGAACAATTTTAATCCTTGGACTTTCATTCGTTTTCCAATCCGCTTATTCACTTTTAGGGTCATGGGGGTCTGCCACTGCCTATCTCCAGTGCACATTGGGCGAGAGGTGGGGGTACACCCTGGAGAGGTCACCAGTACATTGCAGGGCTCAAACATTCACAACTAAGGGGAATTTTAGATTTTTCAATTAATCTAACCGCATTATTTTTTTTTTTGGAGGGATTGTGGGGGAAACCAGAGTACCTGGAGGAAACCCACGCATCAACCGGGAGAACTTGCAAACTGCTTCCAGGTGAGCTTCAACGCGACAACCTTTTAACTGGAAGGCCACAGTGCAACCCACTGCGCCACCTCATGCTTGTACTTCCTACAGTTAGGTTATAGACAGATAAGATAACAGATAACTGTTATAGATAACAGATAAGGTTATAGTCAGAAAGAACACAGCCATCACATCTGAAATTTAACGCAGAAATAACATTTGAGGCTTCTGTATGTAACCATTTCCTATTAAATGTAGGAATTCCAAAATCACATTGTTGAGTGTCTTTTGAGTAATATTTATGCATTTAAACCACTGTCCCAAAAGAACCGTTTGTGTTTGCTTCAAAGGCAATAATAGGCTACCTTTATAAACGTAATTGTGGTAGTTTCTGATGGAAAGTTTTACAAATTAGTTTTTTGGCCTGTATAGATTCCGGTATTTTATTCTCCAATTTTTCAAATGCAGTGGATTTGAATTTCATTCGGTACATCATCCCTTATCCCAAATCTCAAGCTGTGTGACGCTCACAATCGCCTTGAACTATGAAACTTCCTTGTGCCCGATCCCTAGAACATGTTGCGTTAAACTGGAAGTTTCTTGACAGAAAAACCAAACCACGTCCATATATCTGTCATAACAAAGTGCAGGTCTGCCAGAAATAAAAATACACAGCCTGTTCAGAAATAAAAAAAAGCACCACTCGAATCCCCAAAACATTGTATTTCCTCCTCTCCCTGCAAACTGTTTGGTCCTCTCTTTTGTTTTGAGATTTCCCTCAAAAACACTTTGTAAACTAAACAAAATTGACCATCGTTAGATTTATAGTTTGTCCATCCTTTGTTTTCCTGCTGTATGTTTGAGTTTGCTATGGAAACCTGGGGATTATTTACTCCCAAGTTGGTTTACAATAACCTTCCCTTTCCTGACCAAACAACAGAGGAAATATCAGCTCAGGCGTCTCCCTGTTCACTTCATCTGCCAGATTCTGTCTCACTTTCAGATTGTATACACAAACCCCGATAATGATGCATTTGTGGGACTATTTTTTGCACTTGAGCAGAAGAAACTCTTGAACCTATCCAAAAGGCCATCCTGTTTTTCTTGCTTCTGGAGAGTATAGATTTGGCTAAAACATTTCTATTTAAAAGTACCCTCCGCATCCTGGACGAGAGGCACATTTGCGTCAAACAGTTTTTTTTCTGTAGCACTTTGAGACGATATTGTTAGTCTTGAGTGACAAAAGACCAATTTCCGCTGTCGTCTTTTGTATGAGCAGCTGATCTGAACGGACGTGGCATGGTGACCAAGAGGCAGGCTGGTAGTTTTGAGAACTGGTGGGGGATGGTGATGGCTTTTAGGGGACAGTATGTGCTGATGAATGGAGATGTTGTCTCTGGTGGGATGCGATCTATGAGACTCTGATGTCTGACAGGCAGCCGAAGGCCTCAGGAGCCAATCCAGTTATGTTTCTTAACACAGACCAACCATGGAAGAGTTGTATATGAAACAGGGTAGATATTGTTTTAGTATTTAAAGATTTATCGACTAGTTTATACTAAGGACAACTTACTTGCCAATTACAGTAGGGCTGGGCGAGAATTCTGCTAACGATATCTTCACGATAAGATGATATAGACAGAAAAAAAACTTTTTTGATAACAATTTCAGTGACTACTGTCCCCCAACAGCAGACAGTAGTTTTATTTTAGAACAAATGGAACTTTTTGTAACATTGAACTTCAGGCAAATGAATTACAATAAATTAAATAATTAAATAAAATTACCTTCACTTGTGTGAGCCTAAACCTGCAGCTCAACAGTAATCAACATAAATAATTTTCAACACAAATCCATCTAAATGGACAAAAATGCAATCACTAATAAAAACAAAACCAAAAAAGACCATTTGTCACAGTAAATAAATGTAGTAATTTCAGCAGCTGTCGTAAGATAAAATATCGTAAGAGTGGTATAACTTTTTTTGGTTACGGTTTTGTAAATGTGGAAAACCTCAAAACTATTTCTCATCCCATGGCTTGTTGAGGGCATGTAAATTTTTCTTTTTCGCTAATATCTCTTAACTTGACTGACTCCTTGAGGCTCAACCATACTTCCGTGGCAGCCAGAAGTGCATCGCACCACCTCATAAACATCAATCTATTAACTATCAGGTGACACGCTCTTACGAACTGGTAACACCCCAAAAGTTTTTTAATAAATAAAGCATCACCCATTAGAAAATAAAGATGCAAACAAATTGCGGTCTCGAAGTGTTAGTAGTGGTAGACACACTTCCCACCAAAAAATTATACACTTGAAAACCGTCAAAAAAATTTAAAAAGACATGGAAATGTGACAAATGCTGTCGCCTATTGTGAGCTCAAGACATTCTAGCATTTTCGAAAAAGAGAGGTTTAATATTCTTGTCCAAGAAATGAGCTACTGGGACGAAAACGTTTTTCACAGACGCTTGCACAGAGAGAGACACAGTAGAGTGGACGCTTCTAAAAATATTTTTTACATGGTCCAGTTGCACCTTGATTGGAACCATATCTAAGTCTTATGGTTCGTTTAGTCATCTTGACTAAACAACTTTCCCCCAGTTTAATTTCTACGTAATTCGAATGATGCAGAGGAATGACCTCCAGGTAAACATCTATTTACTAAGCTGCTCTTAATGAAGCTTTGATTAGATGTTCGTCCAGAGGAACGGGATCCAGACCTGAGCTTTCTTTAGTTCTGAAGAGAAAATTGAGCTGATGGAAGAATAAAAACATAGCCCTAATTAAGTCGAGTAATTTAGCACTTTACAACCATGATGAAGTAATTTATTGAAGTATTAATGGAGCCTTCAGAATCAGTGTATTTCACTGGAACACGGTTTCTCTCTCCTGTTTAAAAGAGTCTTCATCAAACTTTGACAAGGTTTTAGTGCATTAGGACAGAAATGTGCAGTAAGAACAAACGAATATGTGGATAAACATCGAATGGAGAAAATTAATGGGCTGTTTTGCCTGAGGGCAGAATTTAAGATGGACCCCCCATGAGTTCATTTTCACGGCTTCGGCTATGCTTCCAACACTCTAATTGAATTTCACTGTACATTTTGAGGAGTCTTTATTAAAGTAGCCTTTGATGTAAATCGTAGCTGATCTATTAAGGAACTTTTGGTCATTAAGTGCTTTCATGACATGTGCTTTCTGGTTTTATCTCATCCATGAGAGGTTTTTTTTTTTGTCATGATCCTCCAAAATTAGCTTGCATTCTTTGTATATTTCAATGAATTTAAATAACATTTGAAATCTTGCATCTTATCCTATCTAGACACAATTTCCTGACTTTTAAATTTGGCAAACATTTTTGCACACCTGTCTCAAACTTGTCCTTTTCTGTACTTGGCCACAAACAAAATTGTTGGTACCCCTGAAAGTTTTCCATGAAATCAAGTGTTTCACAGAAAATTTAGCAATAATCTTTCTATCTTTCTATTTTGTATATATCTTTAACTTATATCCTGCACTTGCTGCTTTTTTGCACTACTGGTTGGACATAAACTGCATTTCGTTGCCCTGTACTTGTACTTGTGTAATGACGATAAAGTTGAATCTAATCTAAAAAAGTGTTTCTCACAGAAAAGTTTTGCATTATTATATTTTGCGAAACATGTTTACTCCATCTTGGGCTGTGTCACATAAAACTCTAAAAATGGGCATACAAACTCAAAATTGAGGATAAATTGAGCTCCTAATATTTTATTTTCCCCTCCCTTAACATCAATGACAGCCTGAAGTCTCCTGAGGTAGTTGTCGATGAGGTACTTTATCTTCTTGTTTTGGTAAAGCAGCACATTCTACTTGGCAAAAAGCCTCCAATTCTTTCAAATTCAACGATATTGCGGTCAGGGGACTGAGATGCACTCCAGAACCCTCTGTTCTGGTGGAACTGGTGCTGAAGCGATATGGAAAAATCATATATCACGATATGGATTATTTTATATCACGATAACGATATATATCACGATATACCACAATAATGTACGTTTTCAGTTATTCTCTGAAAAGTTTGACAAAAATATCATTGCATACTTCTTTTTGCAACTTTATTTTGAAGTGACATTTAACTGAACTGTCACAAATGAGAAAAACTACATTTTAGTGCAGCAATGTAAACGTATCAAATGACAACAGATGTGGTGGAGGTAGAGCTACAGTAGCCTTCACATTTTTTTAACCACATCATAGTTATTTAAATAGTATTATCAAAATATTTCACTTATTTGCTTTAACTATTTAAAAAAAATAAAATAATGGACCACACTGCTGGGCCTGGCATGCGTTATATAAGCGAGGCAACTCGACATTACTGAAGTGCTTACGACTGGGCATAACGTACCTCGGGTCAAGCACTTTGACGAGGTCTCGGAAGCTACCCTTCTCAACTGCATACACGGGGATCATGCCTTTACAACAGTAATGCAAGATGGCACATGTGATTTCTTTATGGCGCCGGGACGTTTTTTCATACGGTGTGCATTTTATGAAAGACTCTTTAATTTTAGGCTGGCTATATTTTTTCTCGCCACTTGCCCAGGCTGTTTCACAACTTTCTTTACGTCGCATTTCTTCGATTCTCTAGTATTCTTTTTCGTGAACCTTCTTCAAGTGGTAAAAGAGGTTTGTTGTGTTGGCGCGGAAACAGTTTTTTGGCAGAGTTTGCAGATGACTGTCTTCTGCTCTGTGTCGGAGCTCTTGAAACCAAAATGCAACCAAATCACTGACGTACCCCCACGTTTCGGTAAAAGTACTTCTTGGGCTGCTGCCTGCGTAGCAGTTTCAATTTGTTGCGACTCCGGGCACTCATCTTCAACCTCTTGCGTCTCCATCTTTGAGCACTCACGAGTTAACTAGCGTAAAGCATGTCGCAACAACGTAAAGCGTCACGTCGCAAAATCACAATACGGAGTTTCTTTGCGAAAAAGTTCCTTTTTATTCTTGATTATCACTTAGATAAAGGGTAGAGTATGCATTGCATAGCCACAAGACATTATCATACATTAGTCATAGCCTATATAATGCAATATTTTCTTTAGTAATTGATAAAATTAGGTTAGAAACGATAGAAACGATAGAAGAGAAATAGGACGATAGACACTTTCTATCGTCCCCACGATATAT